>CM040618.1:24369785-24462067 GCA_022817965.1 Solanum lycopersicoides | reverse complement strand
CAAAGTGGCTTTGCGGAGATTTGGATTCTTTGACCCTAAAAACTAGCGATAAATAATGTCAAACAGATAAACGATAAAGTAAGAGAGAGGGGGAGAGAGAATCAGCGAATTTCTTCATGTTAACTTGAGCCTTGACAAGATTCTGTTTGAGCAAGGACAAAAACTCATCACAGTGTACTAAATAGGCTTCGACTAAGTCACTGGAAGTACTCCCCAAGATGTAGCGTGCAACTGTAGGTGGTTCACGCCCATGCAAAGCCTAAAAAGGGGTCATGCCCGCGGATGATTGATAGGAGGTGTTGTACAAATACTCGGCCCATGGAAGCATGGCAACCCAGTCAGTGGGGACATCAGCAACAAAACACCTCAAATATTGCTCAACACATTTATAAAGAGCCTCAGATTTCCCATCCGTTTGAGGATGATAGGCGGTGCTCCTAGCAAGCGAAGTGCCCTGCAATCTATTGATATCTTGCCAGAAGGAATGCAAAAATCGAGGGTCCCTATCAGTTACAATACTGCGAGGAGGTCCATGAAGACGAATAATTTGAGTCACAAAAGCTTCTGCGACAGTATTAGTGGTAAAAGTTGACGCCAATGAAATGAAGTGGCCATACTCAAACAAACGATCCACAACTGTCATAATGGTGGATCTTCCTTTAGAACTAGGCAAGCAAGTAATGAAATCCATGGAGATGTCCTCAAATACAAATTCAGGAATGGGGATGGGTTGTAAGAGACCAGCAGGAAGCTGGTGAGAGCTCTTCATTTCCTGACAAACTTGGCAAGAAGCTACATAAGTCGGAACATCCCGTCGCATGTGTTCCAAAAAAATTTGATTCCAAACGGTGGTAGGTACGAGCTATCCCAGCATGTCCACCTACAGCAGTGGAGTGAAACTCATATAGCAGGCATTGGCGTAAAGGAGACTCATCCGGAATAACCAATCTGCCACGGCAAAAGAGCAGTCCTTCACGAAAAACATAGCCAGCCTACTCAGAGGACTGTGTAGTGAGAGCTTGTTGAATGTCTAAGAGGTCTGGATGAGATTGATTCAGAGACTTTAGCTCATTTTCCAAGGAAAATGTTTGAACAGAAAGACCCAAAAAAAACTAGCATAGAGGTTGGCGATATAAAGCATCGGCCGCCTGATTTTGCATTCCCGATTTATACAATATGTGAAAATCATACCCTACCATCTTGGTAAGCCATTTTTGCTGCTCTGGTGTTTGGATGGTCAGGTTGGTCAAATTCTTGAGTGATTGCTGCTCGGTGAGTATGGTGAATCATCGCCCCAAAAGGTACTGTTTGCATTTTCTCACTTCCTGAGTAATAGCAAAAATTTCACGATTATAAGTTGACGCTCTCTGCATTCTAGAGCTCTACTTTTGACTAAACTACGCAATGGGATGACCCCGTTGGGACAAAACAGCCCCTATGCCTTGCCCTGAAGCATCCGTTTCCACCTGAAACTCTTTAGTGAAATCCTAAAGAGTTAAGACGGGTGTACTGCTTAATTTCTTCTTAAGTGTCTCAAAAGCTTCGTGAGTTAATTCAGTCCAGTGAAATAACTCCTTTTGTAGCAAATCAGTCAAAGGTCCCGCTATACTAGCGTAGTGATGAATGAAACATCGATAATAACCAGTGAGCCCTAAAAAACTGAACATCCTTCACCGACTTAGGTACTGGTCATTGTTGGATCGCTATGATTTTACCAGGATCCACAGCAAGACCTTTGTCAGAAATCACATGCCCCAAATAATTAATGGTCGTTTGGCCAAAAAACTTTTACTCCTTTTAGCGACCAATTGGGGAGAGCGAAGAAGCTCTAGGACAGTGGTGAGATGCTCCAAATGAGACTTCCAGTTTGTACTATAGACAAGGATGTCGTCGAAAAAAACCAATACAAAACGTCGAAGACACAGCCGGAATATCTCATTCATAGTAGCCTGGAAAGTGGAGGGTGCATTGGATAACCCAAAGGGCATTACCAAGAACTCATAGTGCCCCTCATGAGTTGGAAAAGCTGTTTTTGTAATGTCATCAGGCTTGACACAAATCTGATGGTATCCAGACAGTAAGTCAAGCTTTGAAAAATAGTTTGCGCCATGAAGCTCATCAAATAATTCATCAATGGTGGGAATAGGAAAACGATCACGTATAGTAATGGCATTCAAAGCTCGGTAATCCACACAAAAGCGCCATGTACCATCCTTCTTTCGTACTAGAAGCACAGGTGATGAGAAAGGGCTAGTACTTGGTCGAATAAATCCATCATTGAGCATATCTATCATGAGTTGCTCCATAATTTGCTTCTGAAAATAGGGGTAGCGATATGGCTTAACATTTACAGGTCCGGTCCCAAGCGTTAGATGTATAGCATGATCCTGGAACCTCACAGGTGGTAAGCCACGGGGCTTCTAGAAAACATCACCAAAGGAGTCCAATAGAGGCATTAATAGAGAAGGTTCATCAATGAGGGTTTTGTTCCCAGTATTAGTTACTGTCAAGTAATAACAAGAAGCAATGAAATCTGTGGTAGCCAAACATCGCAAACTATGGAGTTGTATTGGTTGCATCTCAGTGGGAGAGTTCTGCACCCAACGAACAGGAGAACCATTCAAAGAGAATTCGAAGATGTATGTTGCATAGTCAGTGTCAACGGGTCCCAAGGTTGCTAACCACGAGACACCCAAAACCACATCTGCTCCATGAAGAGATAAAACATACAATCCATAGGCAAATCATACCCCTGAATGTGCAAAATAACTCCACTCACAACCCCGTCACAACACAAACGTTGGACACTTCCAACTACCACAGAAAAACTAGGAATGGATTCAACCACCATGTGCAAGTATTTGGCTGCCCTTGCTTGTATAAAATTCTGTGTACTACCCCCATCCACAAGGATTTGAATTGGAGAACCATTAACAACGCTAGTAAAATGTAAAGTAGTCGGTAAATCTCCACCAGACAAAGCTTGATAAGAAATAGAAGAATGATCTTGTACCTCCAAGAGTTGCAAGTCTTCGGCAAAAACACCATCAGATTGAAATGATTCAGCCACTCCGCAGGTGAATCCGAATCTTCACTGAGCAATAGTAATTGGGGTAGCGCCTTACATTTGTGAGAAGGAGAGAATTTCTCATCACAATTGTAGCATAAGCCTCTCTCACAGCGACTCTATAATTCAACAGGAGATAGACGTTTGAAGGGTATGTGATTCGGGGGTACACGTGGTGGTGGATCAGGGACTAATGTCGATGAGGAAGGTTTGGACGAGTGGTGCATCGGAGTAGGATTGGGTAGAATCGAATTTGTTCTAGCAAAGGCAGGTCGGTATGACCCTTTCTCAGAGCTTAATCGTTGTTCATGCACAAGAGCCAGAGACAGCCACCACTGCTGATTTAATTTTGGGTCAGAGCCCAGAAATCCAAAAATGTACCAACCAGTGCTCACCAATGGGAGTAGTCTCATTGGTGAGAGCTTCAAATCTGCTCTGATATTCCGCCACTGTTGTAATTTGTTGTATCATAGCCAAACGACCCTTTGGTGATTCTAACTCCCATTTTCGAAATCGATGAACCAATTTCTCGGCAAAGTGGTCCCAATCAATCAACTGCTTATTGCGATACAACCGGCGGTACAACTCAAGAGCATCGCCATCGAGATAGAATGAAGCCAAGGACAATTTATGGTCATCAACAATGCGATAAAAATCAAAATATCGTTCTGCTTGGAAGATCCAAACCTCTGGATTAATGCCATAGAAACGCCCCAGGTCCACTGGTGCTGGCTTGTGGCGAAGAGTTGGAAGGGCTGGCGGTGGTTTTGGGCAGTTCACCACGGCGCCGACTCACGATAACGATCTGGATCCACTGCAGGGACACGAGTAGGCTGAACTAAGGTAGCCATGGAAGCTACCAATCTTTGTATAGAGGAGCGGAGATCTGCAATTTCCCGAGCAACGGATATGTCGTCGGTACCCTTCAAGTGTTGGTCCGCCATTAGACACGCAAGAATGAAAGCACTAATGTAATAGTAACAAAAGTCTCAAGTACTGTGTTTATTATTTTGAACTGGAACTGAATTACAATGGAACTTAAAGTAGATAATGTAACGGCTGAAGGCAACAATAAAAGACCAAAATATAAGATAGAGAAGTAGGGGGATGAGACGCTCCGATTTCTAAGAATTGGGGATGAGAGACTCAGAAAATTACCATAACAATAAAACCCTACTTTGTGCTCCTGCTATCACTTGTTTTATAATTAACACATAACGCCCACGTGCTCACAGATTCCTTCACACGTTTTACCCCACCTTTTATTCAAAATCAGTTAATCTTTTTGGTCCCTCTTAACTCGTGTGTTGTGCCTAGCTGGAACGATTGGTTCAACCATGTTGGCATCAACTTTGTTGTTTTCATTCATAACAATAGCTGGCACGATTGGTTCACCCACGTTGGTGTCCACCTCATTATTTTCATTCATAACAATAACATTCTTCCCTTTAGGAAAATCAACTAACTCCAAAAATTGGTTTTTCTCAATGTCTTGAATCTCTTCAATCATTACATTTTTCCACACAGGATGTTTTGAAGCTTCTTCATAACATGTTGGTTGAACAGCTAACAAGAAAAAACTATAAGATGCATAAAAATCTTTCAATGAACAAAACTATATTGGTGGCGTTTCACTAGATGAAGCCGAAGCTAGGAAATGAGAGCTACTTGGAATAAAACTTTTATTGTTGTAACGAAGAGTAGAAAGATTAGTATTACTATTGGAAGGAGGAAAATGATCAGAACCTGGTGATTAAATAATTGTAGCATGTTTTCCCTCTAATTGAATAGGAATATGGACTACTGAATCTTCTTTCTTGTCATTCCATTCGAAGGCTTCTTCATTATTAAAAAGAACATTACTTCTTATAACCACTTTCCCGATAGTTTGATTATCTAGTTCATGTTTTTTGGATTAATGATCATAACCAATGAAAAGGAATTTATTGTATTTTTCATCTGGTTTATAACGTACATTAATCAAATTATTAGCTAGGTATTTGAACAATAGTCGGTGACCTCATTTGAGTTTGCCTTTTACATTCGATGAATCGTCGAGTACCACCTTTGTTCGCCTTTTAAGTCTTCATATTTTATAAAAGTCCTATCACCTTCAGTGATGGTAATTCAGTTAACCCATCACATCCAGTGAGTTGTCATTTTGCTCATTAGTTAATCGGCCTACTTTGAACATCTTCAATTGAGAGCATTATCACTTTATGCAAGGTCAAACCACTTGGGAAATCCGCCCTTATGGTTAGACGACTATCGTGTAGAGTTTACAATTATTTTATTTTTTTTACCATTCTTCCAAATATTAAATCTTGCCTTGTCCCTTAGGCTTTATAGTTGCAAATCATCAAAATATCGTCATAATAGGACATAATTAGATATTGAGGACACTAACTATTCAATAGGTCACACGAACAACATGAAATAATTTCACTTAAGAAACAAAAGCAAGCAAACAAATCCTGCAAAATGCGAGTTTTACCTAAAACAAAGAGCCCCTAATATTTTTACTCCCTACTGCATATCCTCGATTATTCTTGATGCACAGGTTAAATCACCCAAATTTGAGCAACCTCACCATTTGTCTGAAGGATGTCAAAATGTCAAATATACTTGGGGCTAAGTTTGCCCCGCCTCAACAATCTTATCAACCCATTTATGGGTGACACGCAGAAGAAAATTTGATCATTAATGAAAACCTCAAAGGTTGACGCCTGTAATATATGTAACTCTAGTGTCTAGTCTGAACTATCATGAGCCTATCGTGAATCACACGCAACTGGTCCAAGGCTGTTGAATTAAGTTTGTACCACGTAGCGTAGGCTCAGTAGATTTGTACCAACCAATTAAAGAGCGACAACACCTACCATAGAAGGCCTTGAACGGGGTCATTTGAATACTATGGTAGATATTGTTGCATGTGAGTTCCACCAAAGGAAATAACTATTCCCAATAACCTCCAAAATCTAAAAGGCAAGCCGGCACTATGTTCTAAAACACCTAAATAGTACACTCCAATTTTCTGTTGGTCTTCGAGTGGAAAGATGTGCTAAAGTCAACATGGGTGCCTAACTCCTCCTTAAAGGTCTTTTAAAAGTTAGAAGGGAACTAAGAACCCCGATTACAGATAATAGACATAGGCACACCATGAAGACGAACCATCTCCCAAATATAGATACGAGTAAAACTTTGAGCGCTAAATGAAGACGAAACATGGAGGAAGTATGTTGACTTTGTCAATCAATCAACGATGACCCAAATGTTGTCAACAACTATAGATCTTCGAGGCAGACCCACAACGAAGTTCATAGTAATGTGGTCCTACTTTCACTATAGAATAGGCAATCTCTAAAACTCACCACAAGGCTTCAAATGCTTGGCCTTCACCTGCTGGCAACACAAACAACGGAACATATAGTCTACACTATCTCTCCTCATGCTTCTCCACCAATAATTATGGCTCAACTCATAATACATATTCTCGGTGCCTAGATGGATAGAATATCTAGAATCATGGGTCTCACAAAGTACAAATTGTATCAAATTCCTAACTCTCAAAACATATATTTGACAAGTAAATCTCAGTACCCAATCAAAATTTTAGAGAGTCTGACCAAATGACCCTCTAACACCATATATGAAAGATCCACCAACTTCTCATCCAAAAATTGATACAGCGAGCCTGCTCAAGCAAGGGAGACTAGTCCCTCATCTACGCCATAATACGCCTAGAATTTGAAATATCCAATAGAATTGTCCTATTGGCCACGGACAGAATGTCCCAAGATAAAGAAAGATCCAAAATGGAAAGTAGGCTAGACTACCCATACTCACCGCCTTCCAGTTCAAGGCATTCGCTACCATATTCGCTTTTCTAAATGATATAGGATAGATAGGTCATAGTCCTTCAAGAGAACAATCCAGTGGAGTTGCCTCAAATTAAGGTCCCTCTGGCTCATATTTTACTGAAGACTCATGTGATCAGTTTAGACCTCACAACGAATCCCATAGAGGTAGTGCCTCAAGATTTTAAGTGCTAAAACTACCGCCCCAACTCCAAGGAATGAGTGGGGTAGTTTCACTCATGTAGCTTAGGTTTCCATAATGTATAAGCAATAAGCCCGCCCCACCGCATCAACACACAACCCAAACGAATGTCGGGTGCATCACAATATACTTTGAATACCTCGCCCTCAACTAGAGAAGTCAATATAGGAGCACTGGTAAGAAAGTTCTTGACATTTTGAAAGCTCAACTCACGATCCTCAGAACATTTAAAACGAACATCATGAAGAATTAAAGGGTGCTTCAATAGTAGAGAAACCCTTCTCAAAATGCCCGTTGTGTCTTGTTAATCCGACAATGCTTTTGAATCTTATTTACTGAAGTACACCTAGCTCAATTACGAATGTCGTATCTACGATGATGCCATTGTTGAACGTTACATACTCCAAGAATGCAACAGACTCAAGACAAAACTAGCATTTGAAAATTTGGCATAAAATGGTGATATCTCAAAGTTTGGAGAATAATCCTCAAATGTTGCTCATGATCACTCCGGCCCTGCGAGTATACAAGAATATCATCGATGAATACTATGACAAATGAATCAAGATAAGGACTGTATTACCACTTCATCAAGCCTATAAAGGTGATAAGGGCATTAGTAGACCCAAAATACATCATAAGGAACTCATAGTAGCCATATCGTTCCTAAAGAGAGTCTTAGGGAAGAAAGACCAATAAAAGAAAAAGAAGCCTTAGCTAGGTGTATTTGATGTAATATGGGCACAACGCCATTTGTTGAAGGTTTGATATGCTTTATTCCACATCAAGTACATTAATCATACCTATAAGCAAAACACTTCTAATAGAAAAAAAATACAAGGAGAAGGGAAACTAGAATAATATTTTCATACCATGGAATCATCAAACATAGTAAATTTGAGCGTTAAGCAAAACACTGCATCCAATTGTGTATTTAATTAATATTTTACTATCCGAGTCTTAATCGAAATAACTACATTAATGATTTAATTCATAAATATCCAGTTTGATTAGTCATGAGAAACTATAGACTATTTAAAAAGAGTGATAAAACATGTCCTCGCGACATATATAGTTGGTGATAATTTGGATAAAAACTGCGAGCACCAGATAGTTTTGGTAAACACTACCAGAATGTTTCAGATGTGTTTTTGATCATGTACTTTTTATAATTAGACTTTGAAGTATTTGAAGTATATTAGTTAAGGATATAATTATTTAAAAAGTAGAAGGCATAAAAGGGCTTAAGGAATACAACTAAAAGAATATACTCGATAATTTTTCTTTTCTTATATCAAAGGTAATTGCTATGTAAGTATATATCAAAGTAAATGAAAAGTAATCAAATTCTGATATCACACAGCCAACAAACTCGATAGCGCACTCTGATCAAAAGCTGAAATACATCCTCCAAGTAACTCATTGAAATATTTGAGATGAAAAATAGTACATGAACTAATCAATGATTGAAAGGAAGTAATAAAAATATAAAAGGACAATATTCAATTTCAAACTTATAAAAATTCAAAAAAGTCTGAGCATTTTGATTCTTTTAGTTAATCCTTGAATAATTGTCCATCAATGAACTATTGATGTATCTACTGAAAAGATAAGAAAGGAATCTAACAAAAAATGAAATACAAATTAAAGTAATTTCCTAGTGTTTCCCTCACAAGAAATTTGAAACTCGGGTCAGTTGCAAATTAACAATATGCTACACAACATATACTGAGTAGCGCACTGGTAAAGTATACATATTAATCATAGTTTTATCAATCATTCTGGAAATATCTGAAAGAGTAATAAAAACATATTTTCCCTCTCAGATATTCAAACGTATTGACTACAACATAATAAGTTGCACCTTTTATTATGATAACTTTTTAAATACGAAACCCAATTTCACAAAAATTCAAACTATGTGAATTTTGACTAAAGTTTTAAAACAAATTCACCCTTTTACAACAAGAATTGCAACCAACGATACTTTTTAAATAAGAAATCACTTTAGTGTATCCAAAAAGCTAAACTTCAATTTTTTAAATTGAATAATTTATACATTTGGCCCCTAAAAATAGTCAACGTAATTGTGATTAGTAACCAATACCAAACAAATCATTTATTTTATGCATAATACATAAATATATCCTTTAATTTGGTTTCGAATGACATTTGTGCCCTTCAACTTTGTGTGTGCACAAGTAAACACTTAAACTTGTATAAAGTTGAACAAATAGACACACATGTCCTACATGTCATTTTTTGTCCTACGTGGTGTCCTACGTGTATTTTGTCATGTAGGACTCATGTGTTTATTTATTTAAAAGTTAGATAGTTAAAGTGTTTGTGCATTATGAAAGTTGGAGGTCAAAGTTAAAATTTGAAATCAAGTTTAGGGTCCAATATATGTATTATGCCTTTATTTTATCATTGTATATAAGTTAAATTCTTTCCAAATGAGAAGCCAGATATGACGACACATATGATGAATGCTTATCGTTGTTGCTTCTTTTTGGAGCCTAAGGGCCTCCCATGGGACATCTGAAGAAGAATCTCTTGAGCAACAACACTAGAATCTACATGATTAACCAGTGGGGGTAAGAGAATGACCCAAAGTACTGAAGTTGCCATTAACATAAGACTTCCTCGACTGAGACCTCTTTTCTTCTTAGATCCAGCAGCACCAACTGATTCATCAAAGTGATCAAGATAAGATTTTGAGATTTTCCTTGAAATATAATTGAAAGGACATGTAATATTCTATTTTTGGGGTTATTGGAAAATGGAGTTTGGGGATAAAAAGTAAAAGCTGGGTTGTTCTTTATAAGGACAGTAAGGTCATTTTGAGAACTAGTCCTCTCTCTTTCATAAAAGATCTTTTTCGTAAATTTAAATGTGAATTATAAATTACTCATTGAACGATAGGTATTTAATTAGCTGGTAAGTTTTAAATAATTAATTTTGGTAAGTAGTTAGTGGGCCAAGTCTGTAATATTCAATACCCTAAACTACTTGATTATGTAAAACAAATTAATGATAAGTGAGGGTTTACTATTCTTTGAGTAATCATATAATATATCATATCATATATTTATATAAAAAAGAACCCTTGGCCCGCCTTCATGGTGCCACCATAAACTAGGATTCAATTTTAAATTTATTTATTTCAAAAACCAACCTTTCTTTTTCATGAAACGTTGTGAATGACTTTTATGAAGAGTTGCGACTTTTATGAAAAATTGTGACTTTTATCAAAGGATGTAACCTTTTAGAAGGGTTGAAACTTTTCCAAAGAGTTGTGACCTTTTCAATAAGGCGTAATAATATTTGGTCACACTTAGCCCTATGTTGTCTATAAATAGAAGAATTTTTTGCCGCTATAATTTGTAGTGTTTTTTTTCCGCTATAGAGTAGTCAAATTGAAATACATTGATTAAGTTTTTATGAAGTTTATCTTATCATAGGAATTTTTCTTCCTCCTATTTCATGGATCTTAATCTTTACTATAAGTCATAGTGATTCATATAATTATTGCAATTTCTTTATCCTATTTTTGTGAAATTTTTATAACTCTGTTAAAGTTTTAGCAAGTATGATTTAAAATTGATCTTCTTTTTTGTCCCTTTCTACAGGTTTCTTCATATAAACAAAGAAAATTGATTTCACTTGCAATGTGACATTACTACTTGTTGACTTCTCGGTGCACAACTCATAACGATGTTGAAATAGTCCATGGTTTAATTCATTATATTTGGTTCTTTAGTAAACAAATATTTTATTTCTAACACTACTATTGGTATGTTTCTTTTGAATTAAATAACACTGATTAAAATTTATTATGAAGTGTGTTTCATTCCTCAATGTTTTCTTCCTCCTATTTCATAAAGCTTAATTTTTACTATAAGTCATAGTGATTCATGTATCTATTGAAATTTCTTTTTGCTATTTAGGTGACTTTTTTTTAGTTATGTTTAAAACTCAAGTGAGGATAATTTAACATTTATCTTCACTTTTGTCCCTTTCTACAATTTTTCTTCATATATTTTTTGGGAAAATTATTTGTGGGTTGTGCTATATTTGATAACACACAACAACAAATATTTGATGACTAATACGGAACCAATGATAATGTTTGTTAAAAGAACCAAAATGATTGCTCTTTTACTTACCACAATTAGTATATTATTTTGATTGTTTTTTCTTAGGTAAGATTTTTATGCCAGTGCACTATTCCAAGAACTAGAAAATTTGTATAGAGACAATTAGTCCATATCTTTTATCGCAAGTTTTTGTCATATTTCTTTTTCTATTCTTTTATGACATAATAAGAGATCAAGTTTTCGTGAAACTTATAAATGTCCAAAATATACTATCACAAAGATATTTTTTATCGACAATAAATATGCACGTTCACAAATATTTTTGTTCTACTGATAACTCGTTCTTTTGATAAAGTTTTTTTTTATAAAGAAGTAATAACTCTTTCTTTTGGTTTCTTTCAATTATAATTGTGAATTGTAAACTTGGATACAACCCCAAAGACTATTTTTTTGAAAAATATGTTAACCAACATGCCTTTTTCTTCTTGATTGTTAAGAAAGTAAGGTCGTCTTTATTATTATTTTTTGATATTTGTGAGTTCAAGTTCTCACAAATTATGCTGCATGATTTTAATATGTTTTGTGTCAAAATTTTGGTTTAGAATATCCGTTGTGAACATTCAGATGCCACATAATGCTTGGTTGATAATTGCATTAATTTATTGTAACTACATACTATAACCATATCAATAACTATGATTTAATCCAAATAAGTTGGGGCCGTGATATGAAACCTTAAAATAGAAATGACTATTTTGAGACATGACAAAAAACATTTATGATAATAACAATATTAAGGTCATTTTTAGTATATACTTGATATGGCATATGATAATAAAAAAAGAGATTGATGGAGCTTTATAAGAAAGGAGTCCAAGGTTGTCCATTTAAATTTAGTTAATTATGAACTTGTATGGACATGATGTTCGTCTTTACTTGAAAGTAGTGTTATTTAACGCTTTTGGTCTCTTTTTAACATCCGGTGTTGTTTTTTATAACATCTTGGAATTGAAAAAATTTCATTACTTCTAACCAACTATTTCCAGGGAGATTTTCTTAGACTTATCTGTTATACTTAAAATCTCTCAATGACTCATAACTTTCTTATAACAAAAATAAAAACTAAAAAAATATATCACTTTAAGATTTCAGAGGAACACTTTGCCTTAGATAAAATATTCTTGACAATGTAGTGTATGATTCCAAAATACGAATATTATAGAACGATCATATGTAAGCTTAATAAAATAGTTTAATCATGTGCGAAGTACATGTAATTTACCTAGTTAATAAATAATTTTAAAAAAAAAATGGCAGAAGCAAATTGCAATTGATCCATATCCTAAGGTTCGTATGTTTTTCCCTTGAAAATTTTCTTTTCTATTAGTATAAGTATGTTCCTAAGGAGTTATTCTGTAATTGCACATAGTGAATAAGAGATGAATTATCTTCTACTTATCTCCTTGACAAAACCTTTATATGCCTAACTGTGAAACAAAATATTCACAAGCTTTTAGTTCAATGACAAGGATATTTTATACTCAAACATTTGATACCTATAGAATTATTACAAAAGCTCGCTAGTCCAAGTCAATGGTTTCCACTTAGGAGTTAGTTAGGATTGTGGAATGAATGATGTATTAAGATTATGGTCTAAATATTTTATACGGTGGTCCGTATACTAGTTAGGATTGTGGAATGAATGATGTATTAAGATTATGGTCTAAATATTTTATCGGTGGTCCGTAGTATGCATAATGGTTATGTGTAAGGGTATTGACCAAGTGACTCGACATAGGCATGACATGGCAAAGGGTTGGCATGAATGACTTTGCCAAAGGCCAAAATGCGGGTGGAATAAAGCATACGTTGTGTAAGCAGAGTATTGGCATGGTCAATTGGGTTCAAAATATGTTGGTAGTATAGTTTCAAGACATGACATGGGCATTGGCAAGGCAACAGACCATGGCATGACTTGGACGTTGGCTGACATCGGTTGTGGGCAAAGATTGGCATGCGAAAATCACATGATCTAGTCAAATGCGGAAAAATTGAGCTGAGCTAAATTAAAGCATTGTCAATTGTGAATGAAACCCAGAAAGAAAACAAAAAATGGCACGAGTGGATAAAAACTTAGCATTGCCAAAGCAAGGCAGCGGCACGCAGCGGCAGAGCGTCGGTGGTGCGCAGGCATGGAAAATATGCAGATGGATTTGAGTGGGCATTGATGATGCAATGACTCTACAATGTCTAAACATTGTATTAAAGTCAAAAATATTGAAGGAAAATGCAGCAAAAAAACGAAATCCAGTCAGCAAACTCACATGACAAGCACATGCGGCGGTTACCTTTTTGTAACCGATTGTGTCCAGATTCGTTGTATCTCTTGTATACTTTTTGAATTCGAATTTTGAATGTTTCTTATCAATTGGGGATGTCAACTGAATTATATTTTACTGGGCTAAGCATTTGACAAGTGTTATACATGTGTTACAATACTATGCTATGTAAACACAAGGCTGCCACATTTTCTATGAATGGACAGCTTGTGTGTTGGACAAAATAGGCCAAGTATAGAGGATAGACTTGTTATCCTAAGGTGAAAGAGGAAAGATTAAGTCTGAAATTTCACCAACACACTTAGAATAAAATGTGAGGGTTTTAAGAAGTGTTTAAGGCAGCAATTGACTTGTGATTGTGCTTTAAGTCGAACTCAAAGTCGAGGTTGGACAGAATTTTTGTTCAATGACTGAGTCCTTTGTATTATTTTGAATATAAATATAAAGGTTGGGTTTGCCCGTATGTTTATGTGTTGATTTCCCCGTATGTTTATGTGTTGATTTCCTATTCAAGTCTGAAAAATAATCTAAGGCTTAAAAGAAGAAAAACGTCCTTGATCGTTAGGTAGAATAGGCTACGAAAGGGGCTGAGTTGAGTGAGACTTGACTGTCATTAGGTTGGGTTAACTTCTTGCACGAAATTAAGGTGGAGTAGTCTGCCCGCCTAACAATTGGTATCAGAGCGTTGCTTAGATTATTCGATGGTTGGGGGAAACGCTGAACAACGGGAGAGGGTGACACGATTGGAAGAGCTTATTGGTGGAACAAACGATGGGGAGGACTTGGTTGATCTGGTCACTCAAATTCAAAGAGTGAAGGAAGAATTAACCTTGACCAAAGAGTTGCTAAACGAAAAAGTTTTGTTGTTGAAGGCAGAATATGCATTCAAACACGAAATAGCCCAACAAGAAATGGAACTCGTTTGCAGGGAGAAGGAAGATATGCATAGTGAAGTTCTTCTTCTACGTCGGGCGTTGAAAGGAACGATTGGCCCTATAAGAATGAAGGTTCCAGAATTGAAGGTTCCAGAATTGAAGGCTTACAATGGTGTGAGGAGTGCCAAGGAATTAGAGAACTTTCTTTGGGATATCGAAAATTACTGCAAAGAAGCAAAGGTTCAAGATGCTGAAAAGGTGTCAGTCACAACAATGTATTTAAGTGATAATGCCAAGGTTTGGTGGAGATGAATGGTTTCTGAAGTAGAAAGTTTGAATCTACAACAGATTGAAATGTGGGAAATGTTAAAAAAAAGAATTAAAAACTCAATTCCTTCCAATCAATTCGTCTTGGTTGGGAAGGGATTGGGTGTGAGGTTTGAAACCAGGCAGCACAATGATAGCTTATATCAACGTATTTTCGTCATTGATGTTGAACATAGGCAACATGGTCGAAGAAGACAAGTTGCAGTATTTCATAAGAGGGTTGAAATGATGGACACAACGAGAGTTAAGGAGACAGAATGTCCAAACTCTTAATTCTGCCATAGTGGCAGCAGACAAGTTGGTTGACTTCGATGAGGGTGACGACCCAAGTGATTCTTCTCACTTCAAACAGAAAGACAAGGGGAAGGAGTGAAAGAAAAATAGGAAGGGCCAAGCTGCCGAAAAGGAAGATGAAGGTGGGAAAACTAGACAAGGGGAGTCTTTTTTTCCAAAACAGAAGGGAAAGTTTGGGGTATGATTTACTTGTGGTGGTCCTCATTTGAAAAGGGATTGTCCAGTACAAGTGAAAATGATTGAAATACTTGCTGCCGAACTGGAAAAGGAAAAGAACAATGAGGCAGAAACGTCAACAGTAAACTCTTTTGCATTGGTTGAAGATGAAGATGATGGACAGGATATGATCTTTGTCCAGAATCGAAATAGATTCAGATGAGGGATTTCCTCGAGGAGGACGTCGAATTTCATTAGGTGGTGGAAATTTGTAAGGGTATTGACCAAATGACTCGACATAGGCATGGGCATAGTAAAGGGTTGACATGAATGACTTTTCCAAAGGCCAAAATGCGGGCAGAATCAAGCATGTGTTGTGTAAGCAGAGTGTTTCATGGTCAATTGGGTCCAAAATATGTTGATAGGACAGTGTCAAGACATGACATCAGCGTTGGCAAGGCAAGAACCCATGGCATGACTTGGACGTTGGCTGACATCGGTTGTGGGCAAAGATTGGCATACGAAAATCACATGTTCTGGTCAAATGCGGGAAAATTGAGCTGAGCTAAAACCAAGCATTGTCAATTGGGACTGAAACGCAACAAGAAAACAAGAAATGTCACGAGTGAATTAAAAGTTAGCATTGCCAAAGCAAGGCAATGGCAGAGCGTCAGTGGTGCGCAGGCATGGAAAATGTTCGGATGGATTCGAGTGGGCTTTGATGAGGAAATGACTATACAATGTTTATACATTGTATTAGAGTCAAAAATATTGAACGAAAATGCAGCAAAGAAATGAAATCCAGTCAGCAAACTCACATGCCAAGCACATGCGGCGGTTACCTTTTTGTAACCGCTTGTGTCCAGATTCGTTGTATCTCTTGTATGCTTTTTGAATTCGAATTTTAAATGTTTCTTATCAGTTGGGTTTGTCAACTGAATTATATTTTTTTGGGCTAAGAATTTGACAACTGTTAGATATGTATCACAACACTATGTTATGTAAACACAAGGCCGCCACATATTATATAAATGGACAGCCTTGAGTGTTGGACGAAATTGGCTAAGTATAGAGGATAGAATTGTTATCCTAAAGTGAAAGAGGGAATATTAAGTCTGAAATTTCACCAAGACACTTAGGATAAAATGTGAGGGTTTTAAGAAGTGTCTAAGGCAGTAATCGACTTGTGATTGTGCCTTAAGTCGAAGTCGAAATCGAGGTTGGACAGACTTGTTGTTCAATGAGTAAGTCCTTTGTATTATTTTTATTATGGGTTTGCCTTTATGTTTATATGTTGATTTCCTATTCAAGTCTGAAAAATAATCTAAGGCTTAAAAGAAGAAAAATGTCGTTGAACATTACGCAGAATAGGCTACGAAATGAGCTGAGTTGAGTGAGACTTGACTGCCATTAGGTTGGGTTAACTTCTTGCACAGGTGGAGTAGTTTGCCCGCCTAACAATTGGTATCAGAGCGCTTGCTTAGATTATTCGATGGCTAGGGGAAACACTAAACTACAGGAGAGGGTGACACGATTGGAAGAGCTTATTGGTGGAACAAACGATGGGGAGGACTTGGTTGATCTGGTCACTCAAATTCAAAGAGTGAAGGCAGAATTAACTTTTACCAAAGAGTTGCTAAACGAAAAAGTTTTGTTGTTGGAGGCAGAATATGCATTCAAACACGAAATAACCAAACAAGAAATTGAACTTGTTCGCAGGGAGATGGAGTATATGCATGTTGAAGTTCTTCTTCTACGTCGAGCGTTGCAAGAAACGATTTGCCCCATAAGAATGAAGGTTCCAGAACCGAAGGCTTATAATGGTGTGAGGAGTACCAAGGAATTGGAGAACTTTCTTTGGGATATCGAAAATTACTGCAAGGAAGCAAAGGTTCAAGATGCTGAAAAGGTGTCAGTCACAAAAATGTATCTAAGTGATAATGCCAAGGTTTGGTGGAGATCAAGGGTTTCTGAAGTAGTAAGTTCGAATCTACAACAGATTAAAATGTGGGAAATGTTAAAAAAAAGAATTGAAAACTCAATTCCTTCCAAGCAATTTGTCTAGGTTTGGAAGGGATGGGCTGCGAGGTTTGAAACAAGGCAGAAAAATGATAGCTTATATCAACGTATTTTCGTCATTGATGTTGAACATAGGCAACATGGTCGAAGAACACAAGTTGCAGTATTTCATAAGAGGGTTGAAATGATAGACACAAAGAGAGTTAAGGAGACAGAATATCCAAACTTTTAATTCTGCCATAGTGGCAGCAGACAAGTTGGTTCACTTTGATGAGGGTGACGACCCAAGAGATTCTTCGCATTTCAAACAGAAAGACAAGGGGAAGGAGTGGAAGAAAAATAGGAAGGGCCAAGCTGCCGAAAAGGAAGATGAAGGTGGGAAAACTAGACAAGGTGAGTCTTCTTTTCCAAAACAGAAGGGAAAGTTTAGGGAATGTTTTACTTGTGGTAGTCCTCATTTGAAAAGGGATTGTCCAGTACAAGTGAAAGTGATTGCCATACTTGTTGCTGAATTGAAAAAAAAAAAGAACGATGAGGCAGAAACGTCAACAGTAAACTCTTTTGCATTGGTTGAAGATGAAAATGATGGACAGGATATGATCCTTGTCCAGAATCCAAATAGATTCAGTTGGGGGATTTCCTCGAGGAGGACGTCGAGTTTCATTAGGTGGTGGAAATTTGTAAGGGTCCTGACCAAGTGACTCGACATAGGCATGGACATGGTAAAGGGTTGATATGAATGACTTTGCCAAAGGTCAAAATGTGGGTAAAATAAAGCATGTCTTTTGTAAGCAGAGTGTTGTCATAGTCAATTGGGTTCAAAATATATTGGTAGGACAGTGTCAAGACATGACATGGGCGTTGGCAAGGCAACAACCCATGGCATGACTTGGACGCTGGCTGACATCGGTTGTGGCCGAAGATTGGCATGCGAAAATCACATGTTCTGGTCAAATGCGGGAAAATTGAGTTGAGATAAATTGAAGCATTGTCAATTGTTAATGAAACGCAGCAAGAAAACAAGAAATGTCACGAGTGAATTAAAAGTTAGCATTGCCAAAGCAAGGCAGCGGCAGAGCGTCAGTGGTGCACAGGCATGGAAAATGTTCGGATGGATTCGAGTGGCTTTGATGAGGCAATGACTATACAATGCTTATACATTGTATTAGAGTCAAAAATATTGAAGGAAAATGCAGCAAAGAAACAAAATCCAGTCAGCAAACTCACATGACAAGTACATGCGGCGGTTATCTTTTTGTTACCGCTTGTGTCCAGATTCGTTGTATATCTTGTATGCGTTTTGAATTTGAATTATGAATGTTTCTTATCAGTTGGGGATGTCAACTTAATTATATTTTTTTGGGCTAAGCATTTGACAAGTGTTAGATATGTGTCACAACACTATGCTATGTAAACACAAGCCTGCCACATATTCTATAAATGGACAACCTTGTGTGTTGGACGAAATTGGCTAAGTATAGAGGATAGAATTGTTATACTAAGGTGAAATAGAGAATATTAAGTCTGAAATTTCACCAAGACACTTAGAATAAAACGTGAGGGTTGCAAGAAGTGTCTAAGGCAGCAATCAACTTGTGATTGTGCCTTAAGTCGAAGTCGAAGTCGAAGTCGATGTCGAAGTCGAGGTTGGACAGAATTATTGTTCAATGAGTAAGTCCTTTGTATTATTTTGATTATGGGTTTGCCCGTATGTTTATGTGTTTATTTCCTATTAAAGTCTGAAAAATAATATAAGGCTTAAAAGAAGAAAAACGTCCTTGAACGTTAGGCAGAATAGGCTGCAAAAGGGGCTGAGTTGAGTGAGACTTGACCGCCATTAGGTTGGGTTAACTTCTTGCACGAAATCAAGGTGGAGTAGTATGTAAAAGACAATATGATTAATTTTTAATGTATTATTTGTTGAGAATGGTCTAAAAGACTTGTTGACTCATTCTTGATGTTGTATCACGATTCTGTTGTTGTGAATTATGCATTATTATGAAAATAGCCATCTTCTTATAATTTGTTGGAACATGTCATTTGCATTGTTCTAAGACATCACTGTGACAAGTATTATGTGAATTGAGAGAGAGTAATAAATTAAATATGACGTACCATTTCGATGAATATGTCGCGCGCCACGATGAATACTATATTTTGATGGACATATCGCATGTCGTGATGGACACTATTATCGAAGAACGTGTCATGCACCACGAAGGATGCATGGAGAGATATATCCCCATGGATCCCGGACTAAGAGACAATGAGTGTGTATCAGTAGGTCAGACATGCATCACTATGCTTGACATTGGATTTCATTGCATTACACATCTTTATCATTGGTGAACTTGATCTCGTGTGTTGCTGATCTTGTGAGTGCATTTCTGTGTAAATTGTGATTGATGAATATTGAGCCTATCAGGTTGTAGTTGAGGATATTCGGTGGGTGTAAGGAGAACACGTATTCTATTCCCTTAGCTTGTGTTTAGAAGTTTACTTCGTGAGTATCGTGTGGTTTGGTACTCACCCCTTGCTTCTACAATTTTGTAGGTAAAGAGACATGATCTTCGTGATATTTTCTGTTCTTTTCTTTTTCGAGGCTTCATCTGGAGATTTGTAAGGTAGTTGTTTATCAACTCAGTGGACCTTCTTACACCTATTTATGATCGTGTTCTATTTTAGAACAACATCATTTGAGACTTGTGTTTTCTTTCAATTCTTGTGCACACGTCACAACAAGGTTTTGGAGATATTTTTAAGTTGATTATAAAATTCTGCATTTTATCGTAATTGTTGAATTTAGGCCGACTTGTCTTAGTGGGATAAGACAAGTGTCATCACGTCCATTTTTTATCGTGGCATTCTTTTTGGCGGGGTTGATCACATATTGTTGTTTGTAGGGTTAGGGTGTTGGGGATGAAGGTTATGACACTAGTCAAGTTGGGGTGATGGGGTAGTTGAAATTGCGGTGGGTGGTGTACTAGTGATGATTCTTAGGAATCCACTATACATACAAGAATTTAAAATAAAGTTTTTTTTCACTATCTTTCTACTAAATATCTTTTTAGAGGGGAAAGAAAACAAAGGAAGAAAGGTAAAAAGAGGAGAGAAGAGAATATTTTGAAATTGTAGGGTTTTATTGATAACTTTATATTTAAGTCATCGTTTAACCATGGATTCAAAATTATATTTTGAAAATTTATCTTCAAAAGTGGTATTGATTCCTGATCAGAATGATAATCAATCAAAACTTCTGAAGTGTTAAAAACAACATGTATTTCTCATCACACGAAATTTCATGTGCTTGATGACACACATAAACCAATCAAAATGAGAGAAAGGGTTTGGTTACACTTAGACTGCATATAATCCTAAAATTATAAATGGAAAAGGAATTAAAATATACCTCAAGAAGTATCTAAGCTAGTGTTTGACCTATATGGTTTGAATTGAAGTTTCAAAAGTTGTCTTTATTTATTTCAAGAGAACGTGTTGAGAGTTATGTGATTGTATTTGAAAGTAAAACCTCTTTTCCAATAATACCAGATCATTGGGTGTATTTTTGTATAGCTCCGCAAATTTTTATGATTATGAGATTCACTTATTGAGTATTAAAGTATGCATACTTTACTTATTTGTACCAAATTGATTAATGAATAATGATTTGACTTTCGGTTCCGTAATTGGTTTAGTACAAGTATCATCATGACAAGGGTGACATTTTATTTTTTTTTGTCAAATTTTTTTTAAAATCTTGAACTCATTTGTATATATGAAATTACTATGTGCAAGCATTAATTCATAATTTAAATAATTCATTAAAAGATTATTTTTCTTTTTTATTGTATCTTCAATCTATTACAAAAGTTGAAAGAGAAAAAGAATACAAATAAGATGTTTTTTATTTAAGAATACAATGAAAGCAAATCTTTGAAGGACCAAGATGACCCCTTACAAGAAGATACTACATAATAAACAAAAGCAAAAAGTTATACATGATACAAATAATTGATGCTAGAATTTAAATTTAAATTTAAATTTTTTTAAGTATCATTAATATTAATAATTTAATAAATATATATACTTAATTAATAATGTATAGAGGGTCTACAATGTAATTTGGATAACTTAAGAGCACGAGGGAGTAGTTTGAAACTTCCGTTGTAATTTGGATAACAAATGATAAGAGGGAGTTGCTCGGATGGTAAGTACCCCTCACTTTCAACCTTAAGGTTGTGAGTTCGAGTCACGGAGGGATAAAAAAAATAAGGAAAGTTAGAGGGTGCAAAGCTAAACTCCAATATTATTGAAATCAGATTTCAATAATATTGTAGTTTAACTTTGTCCACTCTGACTTTCCTTATTTTTACATGGTAAACAACATCTTTTCCTTTTTCATTTAAAGTCTCAAACTATTTTTGTAATCTTTTTCTTGTTCACTTTGCATTTTTTACTTCCTTGAAAAATATTTAATTTAGTGTTTCATTTTATTTAATTGTCTTTATTAATAATACTTTTTAAAAATAAAATTTAACTATTAGTATTTTAATTAATCTGAAATGTTTGATTATTAGAGAGAACTTTAACAAAATAGTTCTCCTTTAATTTGTTGAACAAGTAAATGAATAATTCAAATGAGTCAATATAAGATATAAATTTAATTGTATATGTACCGTGAATAGCTTTCATACTTATTTGTTAGGTAGTATTGTATTTTAAGGAAAACCCTCTTGTTACTTTTTATTTTTGCTTTCATTATGTTTTCTCAAATTTCTTGTTTTTATTGGTATCCTTTTACTCATTCAACTTTTATAAGATTCAATCATATATATACTAGGTAAATAAGTTTACAGATGATCATTCCGTAATATTCTTATTTTTTATTTTATTAAGCTTATAGATGATCATTCAGTAATATTCTTATTTTTTATATATACATTACATTGTCAAGAACATTTTATCTTAAGGAAAATCGCTCCTCCGAAATCTTAAAGTGTTTTTATGAGTCATAGATAGATTTTAAGTATAAAAAAAAAGTCTAAGAAAATCTCTTTGGAAATAATTGGTCAAATGTAATAAAAAAAATTAAATTCCAAGAAGTTATAAAGAACAACATCAGACGTTAAAAAAGAGACCAAAAAACATTGAACAACAACACCCCCAAGTAAAGTGAAAACAAGATCATAATTAACTAAATTCAAATGGACGACCTTGGACTTCTTTCTTATGAACCTCCATCAATTTCTTTTTTATTATTGTATGAGATATCATGTATAGTCTAAAAATGACCCTAAAATTGTTATTAGCATAAATATTTTTTGTCATTGTTTCAAAATAGTCATTACTATTTTGAAGATTTCATATCACCGGCCCTAACTTATTTCGATTAAACAATAATTATTGTTAGGAACGTAGTATAGAGTTACAAAAAAACTAATGCAATTATCCACCAAACAGTAGGTGACATGTAAATGTTTACAACGGGATATACTAAACAAAAATTTGACATATAATATATGAAAATCTCACAGCACAATTTTGTGAGCTCTTGAAATCACAAGTATCCAAAAATAATAATAAGGTCGACCTTACTTTCCTTATAATGAAGAAGAAAAGGGCATGTTGTTTAATATAATTTTTAAAAAAATAGTCTTTCGGGCTGTTTCCAAGTTTACAGTTCACAAATATAATTGAAAGAAGTCAAAAGAAAGAGATATTACTTCTTTATAAAAAAAAAAATTAAAAAATTTTATCAAAAGAATGAGTTATCTGTACAGAAAAATGATCTTTATCGATAATTATTAACTTAAGTATTTCTAAATATGTATTTTCATATGCACTTAGTACTCCGTATAAATGTCCATAAAGTCTATAACAACATTGAATTCAATGACAATAAATAATATCGGTAAATGTTGTAGAACTCTTCGTCAACGTGCATATTTATGGCCGATAAAAATATTTTTGTTATAGTATAATTTTGACATTTGTTAGTTTCACGAAAATATGATCTCTTATATGCCCAAAAAGGAGAGAAGAAGAAATATGAGAAATTAGTTAGCTTGCTATAAAAGAGGTGGACTAATTGTCTCTATATAAATATTCGAGGAATAGTGCAATGACATACAAAACGTTTGTACCTAAGAAAAAATAATCAAAATAATATGCTAACTGGAGCAAGCAAGAGAGCAATCATTTTGGTTCTTTTAAGTAACTTCATCATTGGTTATGTATTAGTTATGAAATATTTGTTGTTGTGTGCTATCAAATATAGCATAACCCACAAGCAATTTTCCAAAAAGTATATGAAATAAACATATAGAAAGGGACAAAAGAGAAGAATAAATTTTCAATCATCCTGACTGGAATTTTAAACATAATTTAGCAAAAGTCACAAAAATTGTAGAAACAAGTTGCAATAGACATTAATAACTATGATTTATAGTAAAAAAAATTAAGTTTCATGAAATAGGAGGAAGAAAACTTTGAGAAATGAAACACACTTTATAAGAAGTTTAATTAATTCATTAAATTCAAAATAAACACACAAATAAAGATGGCAGAAATAAAAGATATGTTTACTAAAGAATAAAATTTAATGAATTCAACCATCAACCATTTGAGTAGCGTACTGAATTGCAATTGAAATCAAATTTCTTTGTTTATACGAAGAAACATGTAGAAAAAGAAAAGATAAATTTTCCATCATCCTTGAAACTTTAACAAAGTTAAAAAAGGTCACCAAAATAGGATTTTTTTTTGTCATTACATGAATCACTATGACTTGTAGTAAAGACTAAGCTCCATGAAAACTTTCAAGAATGAAACAAACTTCAAAAGAACTTAATTAATGTATTTCAATTTTACTACCCTATAGCGGGAAAAAATCTACAAATTATAGTGACACAAAATTCCTCTATTTATAGACAACATATGGTAGTGCGAAATAATTTTCATTGTGCCTTATCGGAAAGGTCACAACACTTTGGAAAAGTTACAACCCTTCAGAAAGATTACAACCTTTCATAAAAGTCACAATTATTCATAATAGTCGCAACTCATAAAAAAAGTCATGATTTTTCATAAAAAACACAACTTTTCATGAAAATGAAAGACTAGTTTTGAAAATAAATAAATTTAAAAGGAAATGTTGATTTATGGTGGCGCCACGTAGGCGGGACTAGAGTTTTCTTTTATATAAATATAAGATAAGATAAGATAAGATATAAGATTGGGGAATACAAAAAACAAGATTGATCAAAATATTATTAAAATAATTAGTCCATTCTTGTAAAAAGTAAATATTTTACCGTAGAATAATAAGTGTAGCGTTAGAAATCTAATTATATTAAGTAATTCTAGAAACTTGAAAAAATATATATTGATTTTTCTATAGAAATTATAATTGGATAATTATCTAATTTATTGTTATGAATAATGGATCAGAAATGGAGTTTTTTTCAATCATTGTAATGCTTTGTTTAAATCAAATATAATGAAATTAAGTATATATTTATACAAAACTGTGAGATACGAACACTAAAATACTGATACATGTGGCCCAAAAATCAGAATCTAGTAAATGAGCATGAGTAAAAAATTAATTTTACCACAAAGTTAAGGAGACAAAGGTGAAAACACTCATTTGTTGTACCCTTTTGTGTATGTTTGTAATAATTTATTGTATTCAAATGGATACAATTGAGAGACAAATAAAAAAACAAAAGAAAATAGAGAATAGAGAAGGCAAGCTTTTGTCAATCATTCAAAAAAATAAAATTAAAATAGAGACAAAAATAGAAGGAAATAGAAATAAAAAAAGAATTAGAAATCTCAGTTAATATTTTTAATAAAGTAGTGTTAATATACTAAACGAAGCATTAATATATAAATGAACACAATGGAAAGGAAGATTTTTTTTATTAAATGTCAAAATGAGATTTGAATAAATATAAGTTACCACTATATAATCTAAGTCATTCATGGTAAGAGAATCAATGAAAAATACTGGATTGAGTAAATAGAAGCAAATCAGTATTGTCTTAAATTCTTAGTTGTATTTATGTCTTCTCTTTGCTATTCCTTAATACTTAATTGAGTAAAGAAACGAAATAGTGTTTCCCATATTGGTTAATGTGCCTACTCTTGACCTATAATATATTTTACCGAAAACATGAATTAAATTGAAAAAAAAATAAGTGAGTGCCTCACAATTTATATGTGTAGTCTTGGATGTTGTTGTTTCCTCGTAAACTACATTTGTTCTACAGTTACATGTTATTTTTTTCCTTTTAAAAAAAACTATTTTTTTTTTTTCATACCAAACTTAAGTGTTCATCGACATACATTCATACTTATTCTAAAAGTTGGAACAACCCAAATACAGAGTTGAATTATAAAATTTTCCACTAAAATATTTATATTTTTAATAATATTTTGTCACCAAAAAGTAAACTTACGTTTCAATAAAGGATAAGTTTTATTACCATGGGAATCAGGTGAGTTAAAAGTTTAACAACATTGTATTAGGCGTGACGGATAGTGTCAACAACATCCAATAAATTCAACATGTAATAAAATATCAAGTATTGTGTGAACAGATTTGACGAAGAAGTAAAGACAAAATACTTTAGAGTAAGTTAGACGGCTAAAGTATCTTGAACTTCATACATGACATCATATACATATTATTAAAAGGTTAGAAAGTGCAAAGTTGATTTACTGTTTTACTTCTATATTAAATATTTTTTTATAAAAGTATATAATTAGTTAAATATTAAATAGTATTCATATTATATTATATGTATCATATATAATATATACAAAAAGTAGAGAGGTGTAAAGTCAAAAGTTGAAAACCCAAAAAATATCAATAAAAAGTTATTAGATATGTTTATCCTTTTAAAAACTAGTTTAGTTACATTTTTTTCCCTACTTTTTTTTGTATTTTGAAACTTGTTTACCTCAATTTCTCAATTATTATATATTAAAACTAGATTTATAGCATTTTTATTCAAAATTCATTTCGAATAAAGGTAAAGTAGGTCTATGTCATGACCTGATTTTATAGTCTTGGTGTGGCCAACACTCATAATTCTGTTGGTTTCAAGTGTACTATTGGTCTAACATACTGTCAAACTAACTACTATTGATAATTATCTAACCACAAAAATTTCAAATATTTTTTAATAAGTAAAAGAAAGTTGAAACACCTAGTAACTATTTAAAGTAGAGTTGAAGCTACTAACATCTGTGCTGATGAATATGTCTAAATGAAGCCTTTAAAACAACTCAACTAAATTAGTCTACTGAAATAAGACCTTGGGCTTCTTGAAAACTAACATAGCTGATATGACTAAAGTTTGTTGAATCATAACCAAATTCCCTTGAATGTAAGGAACTACTACAATTCGCTGTTTTCGGAATGAAAAATTAGTCGTAATGTAGTCGAAAAATGAAGTTTTCCTATGACCTTCCAACTACTTTTGACTAGTCAAATATTGAACGTCGTAACATTTTTGCCGACTAGCGTAGTCACAAAATAAAAAACTAGACCCGGCCATTAAAGTACCTTAATGGCTGACTAGTGTAGTCGAAAAATTGTAAATATAATAACTTATTAATTTAAAAATAGGTGACTACCGTTGTCATAATAGTTAAACAATTAAATAATTAATTAATATATATTCCGATTATTGTAGTCGACATATATTCCTTTTTTATTAATCATTTAGTACTCTTCTGACTATTATAGTCAGTATAAATCATCCATTATTTACTATTTAGGTGCTCTACCGATAACTCTATTCGTCATTTTAATTTGCTAAAAATAAATTATATGATATTGTCGATTATTTTAGTCGAAAAATGTACATTTTCAATACCGAAAGATGTTGTTTATTTAGTAAACCAACCACTTAACTATACTACCATCTATTCTTAAAAATTTAACAATCAAACCAAACATCAAATATATTCCTTTAACATTCAAATTCCATTCAATATAATTGAGCCCAAAAATTCAAGCATCATGAAAATCAAGTCTAATAAGTATTCAGTTGTTATTCAAAATGGAAGTAGTATGAAGCAAGTCTACATCTCAAAGAAAATTTCTAAACAACTAGCTCACATTCTACTCTTCATCAGATTTAGCCATACGTTTCTTCACGCCTCCTGCAACATATATTAATGTAATATCATAAGATGATAGTTTGGTTGTGTTGTATGAACACTTCTGAAACTCTATCTTCTTATGTAATTATGTTGTTATCTGTGTACCTTTTGACTTATCATTTATATATATCACATGAAATTTTGACAAAAATACTTTTTTATTAAAAAAAATGAGTGATCCAATTTATGTACTATTCAATAGAGGTTAAGGTTAACCCACACTAACAATGACAATTAAATATGTGCTTTTTTCAAAGTAAAACAACTTACAAACATGCTAAGTTTATTTATTAAATTAAAAGAGTCTACTAGAACTTGTTTCCTACTTCGCTTGATTTTAATTACCTGATAATCTAACTCTCTTTTAGCTAAGGGAAAGCCAGCTATCATATAGCAACCCTTCCTACACCATTTTGATCAATTCTTTCAGTTTCTTTTATATTATCACAACTACTACCTATGGAAATATTCATGTCCACTTATGTCATGTCTCTATTTCTCTTACCTTTTAACGTGTTGGAGAAATTGGAAAAAATTAGAAGAGAATTTATATGGTTTGGAAACATGTTAAGGAAGAAGTAATATCCGGTTAACTATGCAGCTAGCTAAGCTCTCTGGTGGTTTTGGAGTTTGGAATCTTCGAATTTACAGTAAATGCCTTTTGATGAAATAGATATGGAGATATGTGGAAGAAGCACATGTCAGACTCTGTGAAAATATTTGAAATCATGTGCTTTGAGATAGCTACGTTGTACGAAGGTATCAACTTTTAAATACTTTATAGATCTCGGGGAGAAAGGATAACTTCATATTTCAATTGCAGTTGTTCTTTTCTTAGTTATTGTCATTGAACTCAAAGATTCTAAGCTTAAATAAAATGAAATAATATTCAATTGTTGTAACTTACAAATTTCTTTTCTACACATGATTCTATTTGTTCTCCCTTGTACCGTCCTTATTTTTTTCTTAAGTGTCTCCTCAAATACTTCAACAGCAGACACCTCTTCATCTTTTAACTTTGTCTGAAATATTAATAAATAATAGTTAGATAATGTTTGACGATATTTCCTTAAAGTGAAGAAATCGATTATAAAATTACCATTTTTCGTTGGTGGGCTTCGAAACTCATGTAACCTCCGTTGTGTAAAAAGCCACTCTTTATGGATGCCCGACCTACCTTTTCTCACCCACACTTCTTCTTAAATTCAAAATACATTCTCCAATAATTTAACCCTGATTTCTTCTTTTAGCCAACATGCTTCTTATTATTTTGTCGATCTTCAAACAACATATTTGTAACTCGTACACGACATTTTTTCTAAAAAAATAGAACATCATTGTATAGGAAGTCTTTTTGTCTATCCCGAACATCATTAAAGAATGGTTTGAATAGATTCTGAAACCATATGTGAGTCACAAATATAATTGATGATGCAAACCTGCATTAAACATAATTAATGTATGTTGGAATTCTGACCCCCGAATTCGCCTAAGGAACAGGTTTACTCTATATGTTCCTTTGAAAATTACAGTAGTTACGTTTTATGAAGCAAATAAAATAATGACACAATATTTTATCGTGAAAAACGCAACTCATAAGGGTAAAAAACCACGACCTACACCTCTGTAGGATTTAACTCCACTTCATTAAATTTTTAACATCAACAACAGATTACAAGACTATGTAACCTAAGGAATTATAAACTCTAATTCCTTGAGGAATTATAAACTATAATTCCTAGCTAAGAAATTATAAACTCTAATTTCTAGCTACCCAAAGACACAAAGCCCCCTGGTTTTATATCTTCTAACGTCCGTCAAGTTTCTCAAACTTGTTAGACTAATCCTACACACACTCTCGATTGTAAATCAAAACTCTTAATTACAATCTTACAATGATTTCCTCACATATTGGCAACACTCGTAAGTAACTCTCAAAACTCTCTCAAACTCTTGATCGTGTTTTGATCTTCTCTCTATGTAAGTGCACAATTTTTCTCAAGCGAAACTATCGCCCTTCTTATAGATTTGAACTTGAATCCAAAACCTATTTCAACTAGAAATCATACTTCATGTAGGACTCCTCTTTTGTGTGAAACTCCGAATTCAACTCGAACTTGTCTTCGCCGCATCTTCAACTCCTTGTCTGAGTCAACTTTGTCTTTGCCTTTACAAAACTTGTTAACTTCAACTTGAATTCTTTATCACTTACTCCTACAAGTACTCTTCTTTAGCAAATCTTTATGATCTAGACTTTTCCGCATCAAGACTTTGCCACATCGAGCAACATGTAATCTTTCTTCTAGTTGTTGCCGCCTTAACAGAAACTTATACTTAGTTTTCCTTAAATAAGTTGTCAGGAAAACATACACTAAATTTTTCTTAATTAAATAAGAAAACCTTCCACAAAATTTCCTTAATATATTGCCATAAAACTTTCCTTAATTAAATAAGAAAACATTATTGATCGCTAATTCCTTTTTCAACTTGATTGCGAACTCCTTTATAAAAGGAACCTTTCTGTACTCATTGCTTGTCGAAAAAGAAATAATTCCACAGCTTTATAAGTTCTAATTCGCGTGGTTCACGTTGTCCTTATTCAAGTCGGATTCAGTATGTAAGGAACACGTCACACAACCTGTTTCTTTCATGTATTCCTGTATTTGTCAATTATCAAAATCTTTCTCATTCTAAAAAGTTCCCCCTGTTTGATGATGATAAACATACATTACGAACTCAGCAAATAAGACACACGTCTTCCCTCTTTTTCCATGTTACTGCTTGTGTATATGCAACTTTGTCATAGTACAAAACTAATTCTTTTCACAATTAACTAGAGAAACTATTTTCCTTAAATAAGAAAAACTCTTTTGAAACTTATTCCGTCGTCGACTTGATTAGCACAACCTATCACGTTAGCAGCACAATTCCTATTCTACGTACTTTGGCAATCGTAAAAATAATCAACACTTCTAGCGTCTGGCAAATTCCCCCTTTTTGAATGATGCCAAACTATTCAAGCCATTGTAGCTACATTGTGTTGTATTTCATTGAACAAACTAACATTTATCATCTGCAACCTTGCTTGCCTTGCTTCACCGTTTCTTGGCAGATGACTTCTTAGTGGACCTAGCAAGGAGACCTTCATCTAGTTCTCGTTGTACCGCTCTAGTAACCTGAATCGGAGTTGCCATGAAATGAGATTGATCGGTAGAAGTACTTAATTTATCAGATGTTTGACCAAGACGAAATCGGAGTTTCTTAGGCATCATTCTTGCCAGTGATCTTCTTAACCACATATCACATATGCTAAACTTTGTTTCATGATGCAATATTTGTCACTCTTCAAAATATATATATTCATGTTTACCTATCAAATTCCCCCTTTTTGATGATGAAAAACCATTGCTTCTTGTGTAAATAGATCAATCTGTGTTATTTCGGTTTCTTAAAACTCAATACATGAAGCAAACACATTAGAGGACCAAGTTAGACCAATTGGGTTGTAAACATTACACAAGTATGAACTTTCCCCTTTTGACATCATAAAACACTATGAAGGCATATCCCGCACTATGTAATCAAAATTAAACATAGAATCAAGCACTTGTGATGGGGAAAAAAATTATAAGTCAAAGGCTAGAGTGGCTGAGTAATATGAAAAGTCTATTTTTCAGCAGCAAAACATTTTCTTCCAGATTAAAAAAATTAGCATCCTTTTCAATTTCAAAGGTAAGCCTTGGTCTATGCAAGTCCAAACTCTTTTTCTTTAACTTGTTCAATCAGTCGTGTACCCTCTACAGAAACAATAGTTCTCTCATCTTTAATTTCAATAGAGTCAGTAAGAGGAACACATTTTCTTGAACATCATTTGTAGAGGAACACGTTCTCTCAATCTGTTCCCTGGACGTGGTACTATCAGGTGCAGCACCAACTATACTAATACTTTTTGACATCAATCATGAATCCGAGTTTATATGGTTTTTAATAGAATAACTAGGTTCAAACAGATGAGTGTCTCATCGATTCCCCCTCACTAGATGCACCCAAGTTGAGCCTAACAAGTGAACTTTTTTCAAGTGTAGGGTCCCCAAAATATTCCCCCTCACAAAGTAATTCCTCCAAGACTTTACCAAATACAAATGATTCCCCCTAAGAACCAACACACTCTACTTTCTCAATCTATATTTTATAAGGCATCAAAGTAGATATGTCCTCCACTAAATTCATCTCAACCATAGACCATCACATTGGATTAAGGCATTTTTTAAGAAGATATTTATTTTGGTAGTATTTAGGGCATGAATATCTTTTGGGACAAGTGGAAGAAATAGGTTCAAGTGCATTGACTTTATATTTAATCATGAATAATTGTAGTGCACATACCTTAGATCATTTGAGTGCGCATAACTGTTAGAATCTACATAGGTTGGACCTGTTTCTTTCACATGCTTCTTTCAGTCTTTCCCTTATTTTTTTTTCATTGTCAATGTTATTCATCCATTCTTTTCTTCCGCCATGCATAATAATGCCCATTGAATAGTGGTGGTATGCTTGATGTGTTAACCTTCATCGTGTCCAAGAGGAGGTGCAGAATTCATAATGATCTTATCTTTAGTTATTAGACTCTTCAAAGATAACCTGCTCTGATACCAATTGTTGGAATTCTGACCCCCGAATTCGCCTAAGGAACATGTTTATTCTATATGTTCCTTTGCAGATTACAGTAGTTACGTTTTGTGAAGCAAATAAAATAATGACACAATATTTTATCGTGAAAACCCCCAACTCATAAGGGTAAAAAACCATGACCTACACCTCTGTAGGATTTAACTCCACTTCATTAAATTTTGAACATCAACAACAGATTACAAGACTATGTAACCTAAGGAACTATAAACTCTAATTTCTTGAGGAATTATAAACTCTAATTCCTAGCTAAAAAAATTATAAACTCTAACTTCTAGCTACCCAAAGACACAAAAAAACCCGGTTTTATATCTTCTAACGTACGTCAAGTTTCTCAAACTTGTTAGACTAATCCTACACACACTCTCGATTGTAATCAAAACTCTTAATTACAATCTTACAATGATTTCCTCACATATTGGCAACACTCATAAGTAACTCTCAAAACTCTCTCAAACTCTTGATTGTGTTTTGATCTTCTCTCTATGTAAGTGCGCAATTTTTCTCAAGCGAAACTATCGCCCTATTTTTAGATTTGGACATGAATCCAAAACCTATTTCAACTAGAAATCCTACTTCATGTAGGGCTCCTCTTTTTTGTGGAACTCCTACTTCAACTCGAACTTGTCTTCGCCGCATCTTCAACTCCTTGTCTGAATCAACTTTGCCTTATTTGTCAGACGCTAGAAGTGTTGATTATTTTGAAGATTGCCAAAGTACGTAGAATAGGAATTGAGGAAAACTATTTAAGCCATTGTAGCTATTCTACCCTATTCTACATACTTTGGCAATCTTTAAAATAATCAACACTTCTTGCGTCTGATAAATTCCCCCTTTTTAAATGATGCCAAACAATTCAAGCCATTGTAGCTACACTGTGTTTTATTTCATTGAACATACTAACATTTATCATCACCAACCTTGCTTGCCTTGCTTCACCGTTTCTTGGCAGATGACTTCTTAGTGGACCTAGCAAGGAGACCTTCATCTAGTTCTCGTTGTACCGCTCTAGTAACCCGAATCGGAGTTGCCATGAGATGAGATTGATCGGTAGAAGTACTTAATTTATCAGATGTTTGACCAAGACGAAATTGGAGTTTCTTAGGCATCATTCTTGCCAGTAATCTTCTTAATCACATATCACGTATGCTAAACTTTGTTCCATGATGCAATCTTTGTCACTCTTCAAAATATATATATTCATGTTTACTTATCAAATTCCCCCTTTTTGATGATGACAAACCATTGCTTCTTGTGTGAATAGATTAATCTGTGTTATTTCGGTTTCTTAAAACTCAATACATGAAGCAAACACATTAGAGGATAAAGTTAGACCAATTGGGTTGTAAACATTACACAAGTATGAACTTCCCCCTTTTGACATCATAAAACACTATGAAGGCATATCCCGCACTATGTAATCAAAATTAAACATAGAATCAAGCACTTGTAATGGGAAAAAAAATTGTAAGTCAAAGGCTAGAGTGCCTGAGTAATATGAAAAGTCTATTTTTCAGCAGCAAAACATTTTCTTCCAGATTAAAAAAATTAGCATCCTTTTCAATTTCAAAGGTAAGCCTTGGTCTATGCAAGTTCAAACTTTTTTTTTTAACTTGTTCAATCAGTCGTGTACCCTCTACAGGAAGAATAGTTCTCTCATCTTTAATTTCAATAGAGTCGGTAAGAGAAACACATTTTCTTGAACATCATTTGTAGAGGAACACGTTCTCTCAATCTGTTCCCTGGACGTGGTACTATCAGGTGCAGCACCAACTATACTAATACTTTTTGACATCAATCCTGAATCAGAGTTTATATGGTTTTCAATAGAAGAACTAGGTTCAAACAGATGAGTCTCTCATCGATTCCCCCTCACTAGATGCAGCCAAGTTGAGCCTAACAAGTGAACTTTGTTCAAGTGTAGGGTCCCCAAAATATTCCCCCTCATTGTATAGGAAGTCTTTTTGTCTATCCCGAACATCTTTAAAGAATGGTTTGAATAGATTCTGAAACCATATGTGAGTCACAAATATAATTGATGATGCAAACCTGCATTTAACATAATTAATGTATGTTGGAATTCTGACCTCCGAATTTGCCTAAGGAACAGGTTTACTCTATATGTTCCTTTGCAAATTACAGTAGTTACGTTTTATGAAGAAAATAAAATAATGACACAATATTTTATCGTGGAAAACGCCAACTCATAAGGGTAAAAAACCATGACCTACACCTCTGTAGGATTTAACTCCACTTCATTAAATTTTTAACATCAACAACAGATTACAAGACTATGTAACCTAAGGAATTATAAACTATAATTCCTAGCTAAGAAATTATAAACTCTAATTTCTAGCTACCCAAAGACACAAAGACCCCCGGTTTTATATCTTCTAACGTCCGTCAAGTTTCTTAAACTTGTTAGACTAATCCTACACACACTCTCGATTGTAAATCAAAACTCTTAATTACAATCTTACAATGATTTCCTCACATATTGGCAACACTCGTAAGTAACTCTCAAAACTCTCTCAAACTCTTGATCGTGTTTTGATCTTCTCTCTATGTAAGTGCGCAATTTTTCTCAAGCGAAAGTATCGCCCTACTTATAGATTTGGACTTGAATCTAAAACCTATTTCAACTAGAAATCATACTTAATGTAGGACTCCTCTTTTGTGTGGAACTCCGAGTTCAACTCGAACTTGTCTTCGCCGCATCTTCAACTCCTTGTCTGAATCAACTTTGTCTTTGCCTTTACAAAACTTGTTAACTTCTACTTGAATTCTTTATCACTTACTCCTACAAGTACTCTTCTTTAGCAAATCTTTATGATCTCGACTTTTCCGCATCAAGACTTTGCCACATCGAGCAACATGTAATCTTTCTTCTAGTTGTTGCCGCCTTAACAGAAACTTATACTTAGTTTTCCTTAAATAAGTTGTCAGGAAAACTTACACTAAATTTTCCTTAATTAAATAAGAAAACCTTCCACAAAATTTCCTTAATATATTGCCACAAAACTTTCCTTAATTAAATTAGAAAACATTATTGATCGCTAATTCCTTTTTCAACTTGATTGCGAACTCCTTTATAAAAGGAACCTTTCTGTACTCATTGCTTATCGAAAAAGCAATAATTCCACAGCTTTATAAGTTCTAATTCGCGTGGTTGACGTTGTCCTTACCAAGTCGGATTCAGTATATAAGGAACACGTCACACAACCTGTTTCTTTCATGTATTCCTGTATTTGTCAATTATCAAAATCTTTCTCATTCTAAAAAGTTCCCCCTGTTTGATGATGACAAACATAAATTACGAACTCAACAAATAAGACACATGTCTTCCCTCTTTTTCCATGTTACTACTTGTGTATATGCAACTTTGTCATAGTTCAAAACTATTTCTTTTCACAATTAACTAGAGAAACTATTTCCCTTAAATAAGAAAAACTCTTTTGAAACTTATTCCGTCGTCGACTTGATTAGTACAACCTATCACGTTAGCAGCACAATTTCTATTCTACGTACTTTGGCAATCTTAAAAATAATCAACACTTCTAGCGTCTGGCAAATTCCCCCTTTTTGAATGATGACAAACTATTCAAGCCATTGTAGCTACATTGTGTTGTATTTCATTGAACATACTAACATTTATCATCAGCAACCTTGCTTGCATTGCTTCACCGTTTCTTGGCAGATGACTTCTTAGTGGAACTAGCAATGAGACCTTCATCTAGTTCTCGTTGTTCCGCTATGGTAACCCGAATCGGAGTTGCCATGAGATGAGACTGATTGGCAGAAGTACTTAATTTATCAGATGTTTGACCAAGATGAAATCAGAGTTTCTTAGGCATCATTCTTGCCAGTGATCTTCTTAATCACAGATCACGTATGCTAAACTTTGTTCCATGATGCAGTCTTTGTCACTCTTCAAAATATATATATTCATGTTTACCTATCAATGTAAGAAGTATATCTACTACATTAAAAATAAAATATAGTTAACTTACCCGGCCTCATTAGGGATGACAATCAGCTTATGAAACACATTATATTCTCTAGCGTCTCCAACATCTTGAGTCTTTAAACAAGCTGGTGATGTAGTACTTCTGATGGATGATGATGATGGTGAAGAGACTCCAATATTTGACCTAGTTCTAGGTGTGGATGATGTTGGCGATACAACTGCAGTCGATGATGGAAGCAGAGATGAGGAGCTGGTATTTTGACTTATCTGACAACTCCATGAAGAATTTATATGAGGTGTTAACACAAATTTTACTGTCAAGACTTGTATTAGTGCCCGGTGGTGGTAAACTAAAAAAAGAAAGTGGTAATGAAATCGATAGAGTGTAAAATATCATGTGGCAGTAATGCCCCTTATGGAGGAACGACATATTGCAGTGAAGTCAGTTGAGGAGGAAAGGTGGGTGGCAATGAATTCGCCTCATGACATAAATTTTCTTTCTACCTCTCCTCTTGGTGAGAAAACTTGGAGGAGGCGTTCCTTCTACTTGCATGTATTTAGTAAATTGTGATACATGTATCTAGTTATTTGTGCAAGACTTTTGATTTATATTATTATTAGTATAAATAGAGATGTAGTTTATGATTGTAATAATCTCAAGTGGCCTTAAGTAGCTTATATAAAACTTGAGCATTCTCTAAAAATAGTATTATCCTTCTAAATTTCCCATAAATTGGTATCAAGAGCAGGTTTCGTTCTTAATCTGGGGTTAGGTGAAGAAAAAATATGGCATCCAAAATAAATGAAGGTGCTGATTCTTCAGTTATTCTAAAAGTTGAAGGTTTGTGAACTATTGTTGTAAATGACTATGAAGAGCCAGAAAACGATGGTGAACTTCCAGTAGCAAAGTTGAAAAATCTTGAGGCTAAGTACCGTCAAGATGCAAAATCCTTGAGCAAAATCCAAATGGGAGTCTCAAGAGAATCTTTTGCAAAAATTGCTATTTGTGATACTACAAAGCAAGCATGGGAGTGTTTAGAAATCTAAATGTATGGTGACGATAAGGTACGCACTATAAATATTCAAACTCTTAGAAGAGAGTTTCAAAATTTGAAGATGGTAGAATCTGAAAAAATAAATGAATATTGCACAAGAGTCATGAATATTGTTAATGAAATGAGAAATCATGGTGATACAGTTTCTGACCAACAAGTTGTGGAATAGATTCTAATTAGTGTCACAAAAAAGTATGAGTACATTGTTGCTATAGCTGAGGAGATGAAAGATCTTTCTAAGATTTTTATCAAGGACCTAGTTGGATCATTTCGTGCACACGAGAAGCGAAGATTTTTTCGTGAAGATCAACCCAAAGAGACGGCTTGCCAATCCAGAACAAATGAGAATTCTCAAAAATTCTCAAAAAATCAACAAAAGAAGAATTATAATCCAAAAAAGCAGCAGTATCATGATGATTCTTCTAAGAAAGTCGAATAAAAAGGTGAGAAAAGTACTAGTCTTTTTTGTAAAATTTGCAACATGACTAATCACAATGCAAAAAAAAGTTGGCACAAAGGCAAGCCCCAATATAACTTTTGTAAAAAAAATTAGCCACATTGAGAATGATTGTTGGCACAAGAAACAGAGCAGACAAATTTATGTGATGAACTAGAGGAATATATGGAAGAAAATCTTTCTTTACTTGTCAATGTGATGTTTCAGCAAAAAAACAATGAATGGTATATTGATAGTGGTTGTAGCAATCATATGGAGATGGAAAAGTTTTCCTCTCAATTAATAGTAGCATTACTAATAAAGTGAGAATGAGGAATGGAGACTTAGTTAATGCAAAAGGTAAATGTACTATTTCAATCAACATAAAAGGGAGTGGTAAGCAAATTCATAATGTGCTTTATGTTCCTAAATTGGAAGAAAAATTGCTTAGTGTTGGTCAGTTCATGGAAAATGGTTATTCTTTTGTGTTGAGAGATAATTATTGCAATATTTATGATAAAATTGAGCCAAATCAAGTCATTGTTGAAGTAAAAATGATAAAAGAAATTTTCCTTTTCAATTTCATTACAATGCATTAAAAATTGAAGTTGTAGATAATTCATGGCTTTGGCACGAAAATTTTATCACTTGAATTTTTATGGTTTGAAACTTCTCAAGCAAAATCACATGGTGCAAGATCATTCTGAGATACATACTAAGCATAAGGTAGATAATATTTCTATTGTATCTTTAAATGTGTCAAATCAAGAAGAAGGAGAGGAAGAAGAAGATGTCCCTCAAAGAGGAGAAATCTCGGATTCAGATGATGAAGAACCACTTCCAAGAAGAATAAAAATGTTGAATGACATTTATCAAAGATGCAACTTTGCTAGTGTTAAGAAAGAAAATTATGAGGAGACAATAAAGCATGATGTTTGGAAGAAAGCCTTGGCAGGAAAAATTCGGAAGATTCAGAAAAATAATACTTGGGAGTGTGTCAGAATACCCAAAGAAATAGAAGTTGCAAGTCTAAAGTGGATTTGCAAAACCAAACTCAATCAAATAGGATATGTTCAAAAACACAAGAGAAAAGCGAAATTCAGTTGCAATTATTGTCAGACAAGAGAAGAACTTGCTGACATCTTCACCACAACACTTCCAAGTGAAAAGTTTTTCTATCTTCGAGAAGGCATTTGAGTTTTCAAGAAAATGCATTAAGGAGGAGTATTGGAATTAATGCATTCTCACCTTGATGTTTAGTATTTCAATGTTTTCTATTGATACGCTCAAATTATACCTCCCTGAAGAAGCATAAGAGATCGTTATCAAGTAAAAAACTCAACTAGTAGGTTGGAGTTGATCCCATGAGGAAAATGATTTAGACTTAACTTTAACTCACGGTTATATCTATTTAGTCAATGTCTTTCCAAAGCAAGTAATTAAAGGGGGGGGGGTTGTGAAACAAATCCCTGTAACAGTATAATTAGCAGTTGAACAAAAATAAAGTTTGGTTTTATCAAGATGAGATAGTAACTAGGGTATATGTGTTCCCCACATGTTCAAAACACAATATTCCTAGCAATAACAATCCTTTCATAGTGTATTACATGCAAAGTGATAAGTTAGGTATCTCTAAATCGTTGGTCCGGCATCTAGAGAATTTTACCCCGCACCTTGGTTCGTTTACGTGTTTATAATTTACTAATCCTTACCATTACCTCATATTAAAAATCATAATCGATGAATGACTTAGTTATTACTTCGGACCAATCGTCACTAGCCTATTAGATAGTATCACACTAAATATATGTTGATAATTCTTTTCTTATTAAATACCTCCTTGGTCCGGCAAGTAGCAACAAAGCGAGTTCTAACGTTGGGCACCGTTAAAATGACTTCTAGACGAAAGAATTATCAATGCATGCAAAAACAGTGTTCAAGAATTGCTTAATTACTAGGATTACTTTATTAATTACCCATGGTTTCCACAACCCTAGTTGTGGATTTAGTTACCCATGCTAGCAAGATCACAATTCATAGTTTTAGATGAAGAAATCATAACTTACTCAACAAGAAGAATAAACCCTGAAATCCAACTTGAATTTCAAGAAAAATCCTTCAAACCAAATCCGGAAATCAATTAATTGCTAAAGTTACAAAAAAAACAATCTCTAATACACAAAGTAGAAAAAGTAATAGTAGCTAACCCCAAAAACGAGGTTTCAATATCCTATATATAGAAAATAAAGTCTTAATGAAATAAGGAAAGTTTTGTTTAGGTACACGGCTTCAATCGACGAACCAAGTGACGGACCGTCGATCAATCGACGGTCCGTAGACTGCTTCCGTCTGTAAGGACTTACAATTATTTCACCTCTCAGGATGGCACCCTCTCTGAATAAAATGACAGACCAATAGTACGCTCCGTCGATCCATCTACGGACCGTCGATGCTCCTCCGTAGCTCCATACTTAGAATCTTCAAAAATCAGGTACTGGAACCTTTTCTGGAAAAAACGACGGTTCACCAATACGGTCCGCGATCAAACTTCCCTGATTTTCCTTCAATGTCGGAGATGCTCATATACGATCACATCTACGATCCGCCGATTGAACGACGGATCGTCGATTGCCTCCGTAGGTCTTGTTCTGCACTATTTTCAGTTGTTTTCTTCTCTTGCCCATCTTTCCTGCAAAAAAAGATACAAAACTTGTTAAAATCACTACAAAAAGGTTTTAGACACACAAAACTCTTAATTAAGTGAAATGCATTAGAAATACCGTGAAATTACAACACCTCATCTCTTAGTTTTTCAAGAAGTCTTTTTAGAATTTCATAATATATGTATTTAGTAAATTGTGATATATGTATCTAGTTATTTGTGCAAGACTTTTCATTTAAGTTATTACTAATATAAATAGAGATGTAGTTGATGATTGTAATAATCTCAAGTGGCCTTAAGTAGCCTATATAAAACTTGAGCATCTCTAAAAATAATATTCTCCTTCTATATTTCCTACAAAATCTGCATTATTGCAATCTTCAGTTTCATCTTCTCCCCCAGCCTATAGAATTCTTACATAAGGATATGATCGGTACTTTCTCTTCTTCCGTTCTCACCATTTAAAACCTTTTTCATATTTTCATTCGCAATCAGTGAAAGGGATATCATGATCATCATTCCTCTAGGAGATTACAACGAGCCAGACATCCCCATCTCGGTCATTACCACTTCTATAGCTCTTAACGACGCTATCACCACTAGATAGCTTGTCCATGTCTTCATCCTTGCTTACTGATATCGGATTATAAGTTGGTTGTGATTTGTACAAAGGCAATTCCTTATGGGATATTGAACTGTGAAAGATAAATATACAATTCTCAGTAATTGTGAACTCAATATTACCTTGGATACGAAGACATAGAGAACATGATTTGACGAATTCAAGAAAGTTTCGAAGGTTCAAATTGAGATGCCAAAAAAACACTTCCCCCATTCCCGTCTTCCTTTGACAGAAGATTTTGAAAATACAATAAAAGACCATCTCTTGTTTCACACGCCTACCAAACATAATGTTCATATAAGAGTATTATGACAAAAGTAAACTCAATTTCTATCATGTGTAAAATTGCATCTCAAACATGATGGTGAATGTAATTTCTTTAGTTTGTAAAAAAGGGTTAGAACTACTTTATCCAATTCATGTTTGATCGAATCCATATTTAGTCATATTTATATCACTGGAATATAGTCCAATCCATTCAAAATGATCTAATCACTACAACAAAAATAACTTTTAGCGGCATTAAATATTGACATTAATAAAGAGTGCTAAAGCCTTTACTGGCATTAGTTAAGTGTCATTAGAACCAATTTCGCTAAAATCTTTAGGGACATATACAAAGAGTGACAATTGCCGCTGAAAATACTTATTTAGCAGCAATTAATTAATTGCCGCTACAGATCATTTTTGTTGTAGTAAATCCGGCCATTTACCACTTCTTATAACTAGTTATTGATAGATAATTAAACAACTACCTAAATTATCTTTGGATCGTCAAAATATAGAAACGGATAAAAAAAATTAAAATAAGTATTCTAGTTCTATATTAAATCCTCTTTTCACATCGCATCTCTAAAAATAGAAAAACAGCATAACTAAATAAATGTTTGGATATATAGATTATTCTGACAAAGCTAATTGATCGTCATTCAATTTTACGGTACAGTAAACATGATTTATTAACTAACACTTCACAAGATATCAACTTATTATTTTGCCTCAGTTACATCATTATTTTAATATACAAGAGTACTAGACAAGTTTATTTACTACATAAAATATGTAAACTCTTTTACCAAGGACTCGTAGCACCGATGATGGCAAGAAAATATCTTCCGTCTTGAAAACCATGTTAAAATGAATCGTCAATGCTTTCAATGCCGATTCGAGTCGCATTTCTATCTCTTTCCAGCTGTGAGTTTTATTTCTCATCTTGCAACTTCTTCTCCCACAACTTATATTTCTTCTTCATCTTTTTCGAATCGAACGCCTCACCAAGAAGATGTCTATTTCTCTGAAGAAGCCACATCTCCATGAGGCAATAATTTTGGGAGGATTTTTCGCTTTTTTATTCTTCCCTCTTTGCTCTAATTTGTCGGATGGCATAATTCTTCCAGCTACTTAGGGTCTAGTCATATTTGCAATACCCTTGAAAAAGAGTTAGAACAAAAATACGGAAGTTTAGATGCATAAATGTTTCGCCGAAACAATTGGCGAATCACGCAACTACTTAGGCGATGAGCCGAATGCAGTGCCAAGAGGTACAAAGGTTCAGACAAAGGGCGAACAAAAGTAATTTTTGCAAAGCGCCGAATGCACTCAGCTAGTTAGACTTCTCATCGAGAGTTACAAAATCTACAATTCATTTATCATGTAACTAAAGGCAAGATGGGGACATAAGGAGAACTTCCGAGAGGTTCGGTGAGCTCAACCCAGCTCGCCAAACATTCCAACGTGCCCATTTCCAACCAAACTTCCTGAATTCAACCCTGCAACCCTTGAAAAAAAAATCAAATCACCCGCCACTCAAATTAAGCCTAGACCCAGAATTAATTATGCATATCCTATGATTTTCATCTATTTTAAGGAACAATGTTCAGGAATCAAACATTTTACTCATTACAATCAAAATCATCGAACCCAAAATAGGTAAACAACAAATTCTAATCCTACCAAAGAGATCCAACACACATCAACAAGATAATGCTATTACATTTGAGAATAAAATTCAATAAAAGGGGCTTAGGATGCGGAAACCAAACTTTCATGCTAATTATGGTGTATTCGAGATGCTAGGCGACAATGAAAATTCGAATCCCAGCACAAATCAATCAACCAAAATACAATATGGGTGCAGAATTATCAAAGATATAGGTGCAACGAGATATGGACCATTTGGGTTTCTAACTGTTTGATCGAAACTGAATGGGAGGTGACAGTCTGACTAAAGGTGGACACATCTTCTTTCATGCATTTAGTATTTTGTCTGACCCTTCAACTTTGCTGAGGATACGCGAGAGCTTATCCTCAAATCTACGACCTTCTAAATCCTTGGGCTTCTGACGTTCATGGTGAGGCACATATCTATCCTTCTCCATATCTTTCTAATTTGGATTACAGTCCCTTTATTCACGATCTCTATCCTTCCAACCTTCATCTCTAGCCCAACCTTTGTTAGCACTCCGCCTTGTGTAGTTTGAACGATAACCACCACCTTGGTTGGCTAGAAATTTTACCTCTTCATTATACAAGGCTTCATACTTTATTTCCTTGGGATTTGAACACCCAACCCTTACGGCATTGACACCTCGAGCACCACTCCCCATGACATCTTTGGATAAAATATCAAGTTGTGTCATAATCTTCGCCATGTTTTGGTCTCTCTCATTGTCCTTTTTGATTTTCTCTTTAGATAGCGTGAAGGTGAGAGGAGAAGTATCTCAAGTGTACCACGCTCGGTTGATGGTTGTCATGCCAATCAGAAGTTGTGCTGATACTTCATATTGTTGTTGCATTAAGCCTCCAGGAAAAAGATGGTCAATGACACCTTTGTTTAACGAGTCTAGATTTCGGTAGATGTGTTGAAGAAGCGCTTATCATGAAGACCATGGGTTGGGCATTATAGCACTAACTTTTTGAACCGCAACCAAGTTTTGTGCGGAGGCTCTCCGTTCAGGCGCTTAAAGATCTGAATGATATCCCGAAGTAACATAATCTTTGAAGGAGGGAAAAATCGCACTTGAAATGCGTTCACCAATCCTCCCAAGAAGTGATGGATTCTCGTGGCAGCTCTACCAGCCATTTGCAAGCTTCTCCCATAAGCGAGAAAGGGAATATCCTAAACCGGACTGAATCCTGAGCGATGTTTTTAAATGAAAATGGTCCGCACATATCCAAAAAGTGTTGAAGATGCTCGTGAGGATCCTCATGAGACAATCCGCTAAAGAGTCCCTTTAGTTGTAAAAATTGCAACATTGTGCTCGTTATGTGGCACACTGCATTTCCCTCGGCTAGGGGTAAACGGATGACTCCAACACCTCCTATAAGATCGTGGTCATTGATTTTGGGATCTTGGACATTGTTGAGATTATCGATGTCATCCTGGTGGCCCACCTGGCTCCCATTATTTCCATTAACACTCACTCTTTTTGGAATAGTCACCCAAGCAATTGAAACAAAACTAAAAATTAGGTTAGTGAAACTAAAACTAAGCAAAAACAAAATCTAAACTTAACTAAAAAATTTCACGTAACACTACTCCCCAACAATGACGTCATTTTGATAGGTGACGTCATCAAAGACAAAACTTCCAATGCAAGTGTCGATGATTGTACCATAATATAGTAACCCCACCAAGGGTTGGGGTCGTTTCCACAGGGAGAGGTTGTGAGAATTAATAGAAAAGTAAATTACATTCTAATTAGTTGCAGCTAAACACATTATCAAATTAAAAAACATTATAAATCAAAGATGGTGTGACGCAAGCGTCAAATATCAATGGGGTTTTTGTCACTGGTAGTAAAAACAATAAAATTAATGAAATTAATTTATCATCTAGCAGAATATGTTGTTGTAATTAAGCAGCTTATCAAACCATATGGTTACGAAGAACGTTTAGTTCATGTTTTCTATCGGCAATAGGGTGCAACTAAAATATTCTACTATAAGAAGGCAACAATTGCAATGACAGAATCTGACTTTTCACAGAAGAACGAAGCACATAGACATATGTTATCATTTCATTCGTGGCCACACAACAAGAGGTGTTATAGAGTTCAAATTTTGTGGTACAAGGGATCAAATTGCAGATGTTCTAACCAAGGCCCTCCCTGCCAAGCATGATCAGCTTCGGCAGAAACTTGGAGTTTGTAATTTTAAGTCAAGGAGGACTGTTGAATATTGATTCAAACGTAATTAGAGTTTCCTATCTAGTTGGAAGAATAACACGTTTGTTAGGAGTACTAGTTGAGTCAAAGCATATTTTCTGTTAGTTGCTAATATTAAGATTAGTGGATAAGGTTGTAATTAAGTTAGTGGGTCATGTTTCTGTTAGGTTGTTGAGTCTTAATTCCTATTTAAAGTCCTATGTATTTTCTTTAAAGTATCATAAATATAACTTCTTATAACTTCTTAAACAATGTTTCTTTTCTCTTTATTCTCCAACAAAGCTTGTACCGTAGTATAGTAACCCCACCAAGGGTTGGAGTCATTTCCACAGGGAGAGGTTGTGAGAATTAATAGAAAAGTAAATTAAAATCTAATTAGTCGCAGCTAAACACATTATCAAATTAAAAAACATTATAAATCAAAGATGGGGTGACGCAAGCGTCAAATATCAATGGGGGTTTTGTCACTGGTAGTAAAAACAACAAAATTAACGAAATTAATTTATAAGATAGCAGAATATGTTGCTGTAATTAAGCAGCTTATCAAACCATATGGTTACGAAGAATGTTTAGTTGATGTTTTCTATCGGCAAGAGGGTGCAATTAAAATATTCTGCGATAAGAAGGCAACAATTATAATGACAGAATCTGACTTTGTTACCAATCTGTGTTTGAAAAAATAGAATTACTAATTTTGATAAAACTTTACAGAAACACGTAGTAACTTAAAGTTTTCAGAATCAGTACAAAAGATGAACATAAATCAATAAGTAAAAATTAAAATCTGTAAAAAAACACGTACCAAAAATTTTTAATAGGAAAAAGATCAAGTCCAGTGAACTCACAGTGTACCCTTAAGGAAATTATTCCCCTCTAGTATCCCAGGTTTGATTTGGAATATGACCTCCCAGGATAAAATGATCTCAATCACCAGAGTATAGATACCAAAAACTCTGGTGTCAGCAAACCAATCAACAACAGTAAAATACACGAACTAATTTATTGTGCAGAAGAAGAAGAAGAAGAGATCAGAAAATTCGTAAGGAAAAATTCTGAAGATTGAAAGGTATTTATAATCAAGAGTAACAAGTTCCAAAAGGTTGCAACCCTTTCAGAATCCTCACAACCATTAATGAAAGTTTGCAACCTTTCAAATTGTATGATTGTTTCTGAAAGTTGCAACATTTCAGAATAGTCATGGCGGTAATTTTAAATAAAATGGAAAAGTTTTTTAAGTTCAAACGGGTAACACGCGGATCCGAGTCGGGTCGGGTTAATCAACTAAAAAATTGAAATGTTTTGGTTAATTTCAACTAAATAACTGAAAACGTTTTCAACTAATTAATTGAAAATATATTGGACATTTAATTTAATTAATTAATTAAATAAATAAATAATTGTATAATTAAAACAAATTTTGTTCAAAAATAATCTCTCGATCGATCATTTGCCTAAGTCGAGACGAGCGAGCGACGACGACGACAGCGCGAGGGGGGTCCATATTTCCAACCCTTTTAACAATTAATAGGAGTGTTTCTATATTTAAACTCTCTTATTTTTATTTCCACCACCGATGAGGGACAATGCATTTTCATTAAAGCATAAGAGGACTTTTCAAGTTCCCAACTCTTCAAGTTCTCAACTTTTCAAATTCCTCTCTTTCCCTCTATTTTTCATCAATTCTTGCTACATACCCAACAATCCCCCACATTGATGGGGAATGGTTATAACATAGGAATGCACAAACAAGTGTGTACTTTACGGGCAAGGTTTAATTGCATCTGGATAAGTAGGTTTCCCCTTGGACTTTCTATAGTGTATATATGTCGGATATACTCGGTCAATCGGTAGATGTGATATCTTTGAACCGTCGAGCTTTAATGTATACCTAGACAACCATATGTCACACAATTAACCCTTTACTTTTTATGGTTCTTACGGTTGTGTTCGTTTCAGCCATGAACACCTCCTGGTTTCATGAGTGTATAGAGAATAGCCTTTTGACATAAAATTCTCTTTGAAGCGGCTTCCACTTCACACTCACATAGGTGATTTTTAACCGTATCATCTCGTAGATGCACTATTTGGTCAAATCTACCAAAGTTAGCAAATCATTAAAAACTTTAAGCTTTTATTACCTTATTAACAAGCCTTAAAGTCTTAACCTTGTTCCTGAACATTGTCTTCATCATGAGAATGGATTGAGTTAATTGACAATGTCGAACCGTCAGCTACAACTTTGTTTTTCTCCTTGAATCTAGCTCTTGGGATATCCAGTCTGCTAGATAGATTTACTGTCATACTCACTTATCCTAAGTCGTAAACCTATTCCCTTAGATGATCTTTCAACTGCCTCTCTTACTAGGCGTTTCGTTAGTGGATCTGACACATTATCGCTTGACTTTACATAGTCAATTGTGATAATTCCACTAGAGAGCAGTTGTCTTACGGTGTTATGTCTCGTCATATATGACGAGACTTCCCGTTGTACATGACACTTCTTTCCCTACCTATTGCTCCTTGACTATCGCAATGTATGCAAATAGGTCAAACAGGTTTGGGCCATAATGGAGTATCCTCTAAGAAATTCCGAAGTCATTCAGCTTCTTCACCAACCTTATCCAAAGCAATGAATTCAGATTCCATTGTGGAGCGAGAAATACATATCTGTTTGGACGATTTCCAAGAGACTGCTCCTCCACAAAGTATGAACACATAACCACTTGTGGATTTTACTTCATTTGACCCGGTGATCCATTTTGCATCACTATATCCTTCAATCACAACAGGATGTTTATTATAATGCAAAGCATAGTGTTGTTTATATTTTAGATATCCCAACACACGTCTCATTGCCATCCAATGAGTTTGAATTGGATTACTAGTGAACCGACTCAATTTGCTAATATCACATGCTATATCTGGTCGAGTACAATTCATAATATACATCAAACTTCCAATACTCTGGCATATTCTAATTGAGAGTCACTTTGACCTTCATTCTTTTGAAATGTACAACTTAAATCAATTGGAGTTTTGACAATATTGAAATTCAAGTACTTGAACTTATCCAATACTTCTTCAATATAATGAGATTGAGATAATGCTAGTCCCTGAGGAGTTTTGATAATCCTGACCCCTAAGATCAAATCAGCAACTCCTAAGTCCTTCATATCGAACTTGCTGGACAGCATGCGCTTAGTAGCATTTATATATTCAATGTCTTTACTCATTATTAACATGTCATCAACTTACAAACAAACAATGACTTCATGATTCATAACATTTTTAATGTAAACACATTTATCACATTCGTTAATCTTGAATCCATTTGCCAACATTGTTTGGTCAAATTTAGCATGCCATTATTTGGGTGATTGCGAGTCCATAAAGTGACTTTACAAGTCTGCACACTTTCTTTTCTTTACCAGGAACTACAAACCCTTCGGATTGTTCCATGTAAATTTCTTCCTCTAACTCTCCATTTAAGAAGGCTGTCTTTACATCCATTTGGTGGATTTTAAGATCATGAACTGCTGCTAGTGCTATTAACATCCTAATTGATGTTATCCTTGTTACTGGAGAGTATGTGTCAAAGTAGTCCAGACCTTCCTTTTGTCTGTACCCTTTAACTACCAGTCTAGTAGTCCCATTAGGTTTCATTTTCCTTTTAAAGATCCATTTTGATCCTAAAGGTTTATTTCCTGGAGGAAGATCAGCCAATTTCCAAGTGTGATTACTTAAAATTGATTCAATCTCACTATTGACTGCTTCTTTCCAATAATGTGACTTAGACGAAGACATAGCTGCTTTAAATGTTTGAGGCTCATTTTCAAGCAATAGTGCTACAAAATCTGGTCCGAAAGAAGCAGGTTTCCGTTGGTGAGTATTACGCCTAGGATCCTCACTTGTTAGAATATTTTCCGTTGATTCTTCTTTTGGTTGTTTAGGTCTTTCACTTGTCGACTCACATTCAGTTTTATACGGATAAATATTTTCAAAAAACTCTGCATTATCTGACTCAATTATCGTATTAACATGAATTTCAAGATTATCAGATTTGTAAACCAAAAAGCGACAGGCCTTACTGTTCACAACATACCCAATAAAGACACAGTCTACTGTTTTGGGTCCAATTTTAACCCTCTTTGGTAAAGGAAGCTCTACCTTGGATAAACACCCCCACACTTTGAAATATTTCAAGTTGGGTTTCCTTTCTTTCCACAACTCATATGGAATTAATTGTGTTTTTCGATGGGGTACTCTATTGAGTATCTTATTAGCCGTAAGTATGGATTCCCCCCAAAGGTTTCGCGGTGAACCAGAATTGATCATTAAGGAATTCATCATTTCCTTTAATGTTCTGTTCTTTCGTTCCGCCAAACCATTTGATTGTGGTGTATAAGGTGCAGTAGTTTGATGAATAATACCATATTCCAAACATATCTCTGCAAAAGGAGATTCATATTCTCCACCCCTATCACTCGAATCATTTTTATCTTCAGATTCAATTGGTTCTCCACTTCATTTTTGTATTGCTTAAATGCATCAATTGCTTCATCTTTACAATTAAGAAAATATACATAACAAAATCGAGTGCAGTCATCAATAAAAGTTATAAAATACTTTTTTCCACCACGAGATGGTGTCGACTTCATATCACATAAATCTGTGTGAATTAAGTCTAAAATTTTGGAATTTCTTTTAACAGACTTATAAGTATGTTTAACAAACTTACTTTCCACACAAATTTCGCATTTCGATTTATCGCATTTAAATTAAGGCAATACTTCTAGAGTAATCAATTTCCGCAAGGCTTTGTAATTTACATGTCCCAAACGGGCATGCCATAAATCATTTGACTTCAATAAGTAAACAGAAGCATAATTTTTATTAATACTGTCAACAACCATTACATTCAGTTTGAAAAGACCCTCATTGAGGTAGCCCTTTCCTATGAACATTTCATTCTTACGTATTATAACTTTATCACTAACTAGGACACACTTAAACCCGTTCTTAACGAGTAGTGCAGCAGAAACTAAATTCTTCCTAATAGTAGGGACGTGCAGAACACTGTTCAAAGTCAACACATTTTCGGATGTCATTTTCAACATTACTTTCCCAGTTCCTGCAATCCTTGCTGTTGATGTGTTTCCCATGAATAAATCATCATCGTACTCAGCAGGAGTGTACGTTGCAAAGACTTCTTTCGCAGAGAAAATATGTCGAGTGGCACCTGAGTCGAGAAACCAATCCTTGGGATTTCCAACTAAGTTACACTCCGAGATCATTGCACACTAGTCATCTGCATCTTCCATCTCTTCCACGATGTTCGCTTGACTTTTGCCTTTGCCTTTGTCTTTGTCCTTTCTTGGAGCACGACAATCAGAAGACCTTTGACCAGCTTTGCCACAGTTGTAACAGTTGTTTTTGAATTTCTTCTTCTGCCCGTTGGACTTCTTTCTCTTTTTGTCTTTGGAAGGAGCTTCTTCAACAATATTAACTCCAATAATTGTTGAGCTCTTACGAGGCTTCTTTTCGGCGTTTTTGTTATCTTCCTCAATATTGAGCCGAATCACAAGATCTTCAAGCTTCATTTCTTTACGCTTGTGCTTTAAATAATTCTTGAAATCGTTTCATGAAGGAGGCAACTTCTCGGTCATTGCAGCCACTTGAAAATCTTCATTTACTACAATATCTTCAGCAATCAGATCATGGAGAATAAGTTGAAGTTCCTGCACTTGTGATCCAACAGTTTTACTAACTACCATTTTATAGTCTAAAAACTTTGCCACTACAAACTTTTTCAAGCATGCATCTTCTGTCTTATATTTATTCTCAAGTGCATCCCACAACTCTTTTGAAGTTGTTATTGCACTATAGACATTATATAAGTCATCCTCTAAAGCACTCAAAATGTAGCCTTTACATAGAAAGTCTGCCTGTTTCCATGCTTCAATTATCATGAATTTTTCTTTGTCATGCATATCAGCAGCAGGCACTAGAGTTTCTTCACTTGTAAATTTCTGCAGATCAAGAGTGGTAAGCCAGAAAAATATCCGTTGCTGCCATTCTTTAAAATTCACACCTGTGAATTTACCCGGTTTCTCTGCTTGTGGTACAACAGTTCGGGTTGGTGCAGCAACAGCCACTATAACACCATTGTTTGCCATTTCTGATAAACAAAAATTGGTACAGTCTTAGTAAGCAATAAAATATAATTGCAGATTTAAAGGAGTATAAAATCACGAAGATTTTTGTCTCCATCAGAAACACAGATTAAAAAAATTAATTTCCTTAAGATTGTTACCAATCTGTGCTTGGAAAAACAGAATTACTGATTCTGATAAAATATTACAGAAACATGAAGTGACCAAACTTTTCAGAATCAGTACAATAGATGAACAAAAATCAATTAAGTAAAAATTAAAATCTGTAAAAACACGTACCAGAATCCGGAAATTTTGAATAGGAAAAAGATCAAGTCCACTGAACTCACAGTGTCCCCTTAAGGAAATTATTCCCCTCTAGTATCCGAGGTTTGATTTGGAATATGACCTTCAATGGTAAAATGATCTCAATCACCAGAGTATAGATACCAAAAACTCTGGTGTCAGCGAACCAATCAACAGTAGTAAAATACACGAAGTAATTTGTTGTGCAGAAGAAGAAGAAGAGATCAGAAAATTCGTAAGGAAAAATTCTGAAGAGTGAAAGGTATTTATAAGCAAGAGGAACAAGTTCCGAAAGGTTGCAACCCTTTCAGAATCCTCACAACCATTACTGAAAGTTTGCAACCTTTCAAATTGTATGACTGTTCTGAAAGGTACAACCTTTCAGAAAAGTCATTGTGATAATTTTAAATAAAACGGAAAAATTGTTAAATTTAAACGGGTCACGCGCGGATCCGATTGGGTTAATCAACTAAAAAATTGAAACGTTTCGGTTAATTTCAACTAAATAAATGAAAACGTTTTCAACTAATTAATTGAAAATATATTGGCCATTTAATTTAATTAATTAATTAATTATATAATTAAAACAAACTTTGTCCAAAAATAATCTCTCGATCGTTTGCCGAAGCCGAGCGAGCGACGACGACGGCGCGCGGGGGGTCCCTCTTTCCAACTCTTTTAACAGTTAATAGGAGTGTTTCTATATTTAAACTCTCCTATTTTCCTTTCCACCACCGATGAGGGACAAATGTCTTTTCATTAAAGCATAAGAGGACTTTCCAAGTTCCCAACTCTTAAGTTCTCAACTTTTCAAATTCCTCTCTTTCCCTCTCTTTCCCATCAATTCATGCTACATACCCAACAATGGTAAGGTTCGTGTACAACCTACCCTTTCCACACCCCACATGACTCACATACTTTATACTTTAGCTCATGAATGATTTGAACATCAATATTTCCTACATAGTTTACTAAATATAACACGTCAAGATCATCCGTCAAACTCGTCAATGATTTGAAATGGAGAGAGTATTAAAATATTAGAGCGCAAGACAATCAACAAAAAGTACGGCTGATTGAGAGTAGTAGATGAGACTTCTTTCGATTAGAGATTTCTTTTATAATTTCTTTGTTCAGTAATTCAACGCCTGTTGCTTATGTTGTAGTGACAAATGTAGAATTGATTATAATGGCGTTCCCTTGCCAAGTTGATTTGAAAGGCGTGATAGATGGACATCATCCTTAGATTCTAATCCTTCACTTGTCTCGATTTTAGAGATGTAACGATAAATATCATTTTCATGTGCTAACCTAGAGTTAAATCAAACATTACGAGAGAATATTATTAAAGAATGTTGTTACATCGCTGACTTTTGTCGAGCTGTGATGGGCACCCAATACCTTAACTTATCCAAGCAAACCAAATTGACTATTCTACTCTTGACTGACATTTTTATATGAAATCTAATGTGGTCTTAAAAAGTATCATTTTTAAGTTCTCCTTAGATATACCAGAAGTGAAGTATTTGCGAACAACTTTACCTAAACATGTAACACCCCGTATCCGAAAACAGACCAACCACCAGATTTCCAAAAGTTGCAGGTGCTACCACAAACCGTATGGTGACCCACGGTCCGTCCTTCTCCTCTCGGACTTGCCTATTTACGAGTTTGTATCTAATAGTTTCTCCTGTGCAGGCCTTTGCATTTATTTCGGGGAGAATTGCAAACATGAGATGCCGGAATGGATCAGAAGCAATGACAGAACTAAAAATTTCGTCAACGATGTTCAAAATTTAAGGAGTGAACTATTTTTTTAGTTGAGTGGGGGCATAATTTTCTTATTTGAATTATAATCCCTCTAGTCAATAATAAGTAAAATATCGAGATTCTTTTGATAGTTTAAATAAATGAATTATACTAAGTTAAGAAAATAATTGATTTTTTTTATTATTAACCCCTACTTTTGATGAGATCTTAATATTTTATTCTTTGAGAAAATTTATTGTTTCTTTATATTCCTTCTAATCCATAAATAAGTAAATTATTGGAATATAACACATTCTTTAAGAATAAAAATTAAAAGCAATTCTTTATTACTGTACTTTTGATATTGGTAAAATATTGAGCTCGCATCAAAAGTTAAGGGTTAATATTAAAAAAAAACAATATTTTCTTAAACTTTGAATAATTCATTTATTTTGAATTATGAAAATAATCTCAATAATTTACTTAATATGGACTAGAGTGAGTATATATCAACTAAGAAAATTATGCACCCACTCAACTAAAAACAGTTGTTCATTCTTTGAATTTTGACACCCTTGCTGAAATTTCTGTTGGAATATATTATTAACCATGTAATTGTGTTATAGTAGTTTTTATTTAATCCCTTGTAAAGATTTTTTATGTTATTTATTTAATATAATAATTTTTTTGTTTAAATAGATCATTGTGTGTATATGTATGTCCATTGCTTACATAGTAGACAATTGTTTGTATGGAGTATTTCAAATCATACACGGAAGATTAAAATTGTCGGTGCACATAAGTTAAATTTATGTTCACAATCAAAGATGAAGTACCACGAATATCTTACAGATTGTAGCACAATTAAATATAATTTGATTTTAATTATGAGAATGATTAAACTCCAACTTCATGTGCTAGTACATTTTGTATGTATTGAACAAACCAATTAGAGACATTTATTAATGTTCTAAATATTTATAAATAATCTAGTCCGTCCGCTACATGTACTTATATACTTAATCTTGATATAACTATTATAATCTATGAAATTTATTTTATTGTTTTAGTCTATTAAAATGTGAGACTTCTTAATGAGTCAATTAATTCCTAATAGATTAGATCATGACAAATTACATTAGAGAATGATAATAAGTTGATAGAACAGTGTCTCTGTCCCGAGTTGAAAACACCTCTTTATGGTTACTTATAAGTTTTCACATGAAAACCCTGCAGCGGGATGTTATATCCGTCATGTGAAATAAGTTAAGTAAATATAATAAAGGATTAATTTAGTTAATCAATTAAATTTTCATAAAATTTAGTTTACGTGATTGGTGTTAGTAATTCTAACACGGGAGGTTAAATAAGATGTAGTGGTAGATTTCGAAATTAAATCGAGGAGTGTAACTACAAATATTTAGTTGAATAATTTGTAATTTATTGCGATATGGTTAATTCGTTCATTTGAGAATTATTGTCGTAATTCGAAGCCTCTATTAAATATATCTACGGTCCCTACTATGCATGATTAATTGACCAAGTTTTAAAAGAAGGACAAATTAATTTTAGTGGTTGATCTTCTTTAAAGGATGAATTATTTGAGTCAAATATTGAGTTAATGCCAAAAACATCTGACCTTTAATGGATGAAAACGTTTTTCGTATTAATCTCAATTTATTCTCATTTTGAATGATCCTGTAGATTGCTCATTAAGGCTGAATTTATTTGGTTTTTCCTATTAATTCTTGGGTTGGAAAACTAGTATAAATAGGCTTGATGTGGCATGAAAGAAATCATCTTTCCAAACAAGTAATACTTGCCCACACAAGTAACTTGGTAGTAACAATCAATCATGTTATATTGTTTAGTCAATATGTAAAATTTGTGATCTTGCATATAGCTTTCGTTGTGCATATTCTTACAATTCCTAGCTCCGCCCACGAATTATAGTTGTAAGGCTAGGTGTATGCATTGTTGGGTTACAACAAGTAATCTTAAAGTGCTGGATATTTTCTCAATCTTCAGATTTTCAAATTATATATTGAGCCATTTAAGCCATTATTATATGGGAATCTTGGAAGAGAAAATTCGAGAAAACATAAATGAAATAATACCTATAAGGGGATAGTTTATCAAGTCCCATTGATAACTAATCATATGATGAACCTTAGGCTATCTCGATGGAGACTTAGCAATAGCCATGAGTGCGGGAGAGATAAACACTAACCCTAATAAACAAACATTCCTATGCTGCTCAATTAACCACAAACGACCAAGCTGCCCAAATTTCGGAAAAAATCTAGTTGAAACAGATTCAATACTTACATGTTGTTATTTGAAGTTTTGATGATTTGACAAAACCACAGAGGCCTTGTGAAGGCACCTGGTTCTCAGCTCAAACTGACAGGGACCTTGTGAAGATACCTGGTTCTTAGCTCAAACTGTTTTTTGACTGCCAGCTGGAGAAAGTACAAATAGTTGGTGCACAGGTTCCAACAGCATCAGAAGCGTCAGAAATCTTAACCAATGGCATGGGTATAAGGATAGTGACCTTTCTATACAAAGACAACATCTCCATACACTTTACTTAGTTTTTGCAACTTGAAAAGGTACATTCAAGAACTCTTGCAAGGGCTTAGAAAATCAAGAAGAAGAAATATTCCAAACAACTCAAGATCAAGGCGTTCATAGTATGTAGTTGTTTAGAAATATTTTCTTCAGATCTTACATTGTAACTGATCCTAAATCTATAAAGAACTCAGCGGGTTTAGATCTGGAAATTCTAAGTTAGTTAGTTAAAATAATTTAGTGGGCAACCTGTGTGTTGCTTAGAAATTCTAAATCATTAGTAGGTTGATGATTTAGTGGCAGTCTGTAAGATTGCTTAGAAAATCCTAAGTTGTCTAGTGTGATAGCTTAGTGGGTAGAGAAGTCTCTACTTAGGCTCATCAAGCAATAGAATTATTGCTTGATAGTGAGATTAAAAACTTTTTCTCACATTTTATGTAATCGATTTCCTTTTGCTTGTGAAGATTAGTGAAACTATTTTTGAAAATCCTGTGAGACAGGTCGTGGTTTTACTCCCTTGAGCAAGGAGGTTTCCACGTAAAACTCCTTATGTCATTAAACTGCATTCACTTACACTCCTTGTGTCATTAAACTGCATTCACTTACAGAAACTTCATTTTGTGTGTCAAGGGACCTGGTCCATTGACTTGTTGTGGACGCACAGATTCTAACAAGTGGTATCAGAGCGGGTACTCTCTATCTGGTTAATACCAAGAGAGTGATTCCTGTTCTAGAATGGCTTCTCCACTCAATGTGGAAGAGGGTCAGTCTTCAACTCGACCTCCTCGTTTCAATGGCCACTTCTATAGCTGGTGGAAAGTTAGAATGCATGATTTTCTTATGGGTGAAGATAGTGAGATGTGGGATATTGTCTTAGATGGACCTTTTGTTCCAATAATTGAAGAAAAGGATGGTGAAATCACTAGACTTGTTCCAAAGCCTAGACATAAATATGATGAAGCTGAGAGGAAGAAGATCGAAAAATGTTACAAAGCAAAGAAGTTGCTTGTCTGTGGTATAGGTCCTCATGAGTTTAATCGTGTCTCAGCTTGTGAATCAGCAAAGGAGATTTGGGATTGCTTGAAAACAGCTCATGAAGGAACTGAACAAGTAAAAGAGTCAAAGATTGATATGCTTACCTCTCAGTATGAAAACTTCAGAATGAGAGAAGGTGAAACCATTCATGAGATGTTCACAAAGTTGTCATCAATCACAAATGAGTGAAGAAGTCTTGGAGAACCCATCAGTATGAGCAAGCAGGTCAGGAAAGTTCTTTGAATCCTTCCCAAGTCCTGGGAAAGCAAGGTTGATGCCATCACTGAAGCAAAAGATCTGAAGGTGTTGACAATGGATGCTCTTATTGGAAATCTCAAGACTCATGAGATGAAACGAAGTTATGATCAGTCAAAGAAGGAAGTCAACAAGGATAAGTCTTTAATGCTGAAATACAGGTCTGAAGAAGACTCCAGTGAAGATGATGATATGGCTTACCTTATCAAAAGGTTTCAGAAGCTTGTGAGGAAAAACAAAGGATTCAGAAAGGGAGCAAAGGTTCCAGGAACTGCTACTCCAAATGATACTTGTCACAAGTGTGGAAAGGCTGGACATTTTATAAGAGATTGTCCATCACTCAAAGCTGAAAACAAAGAATATCAAAGACCAAACGACGATAAAGAAAAACGCAGGGACCTGATACTTGATAAAAATGATCGAAAAGTTGCAGCTGATTATGTGATCAAGAAAGCTCTTGCTGCATGGGGAGATTCTTCGAGTGATTCAGAAGACTTTGATGAACCTAATGATGCATCAATGGTGGTTGTTCATGATGTGAATAATATATTCAACGAAATGTTTGCCTTCATGGCTCAGTCAGATGATGCTGAGGATAAGGTAACTCTTCTTGATTTTAAGAAAAATCTGAATTCTTATTCTCTTAAAAGACTGAGAAAGTTAGCAAATGTGTTTATTGATTCTGTGATTGAGTTAACTTCTGAAAGAGATTCCATGAATGCTGAGTTTGAAAGTCTAAATGAAAACAGAGATAAAATTGGTGAGAAAATGTCACTAATTGAAGACAAAATGGTTGTTCTAGAATCTGAAAAACTAGAAATCAAAAAACAATTGAATCTGATGACTGAGAAGTCTGAAAAACTGAAAGGAAAGTCTACTAGTTTGCATGTTGAACTGGAAGAAAAACTGAAAACTACTGATACTAACCTTGTTTTAGCTTTGGAAAGGAGCAAAAGCTTAGAGAGAGAGATTGCCAAACTTAAGGATGAACTTGCAAATTCCCTTAAATGGACAAAATCTTCTAAGTTGCTTTCAAATATGACAAATCAAAGCAACTACAATAAAAGGGGTTTAGGAAGCTTGAATATTACTCCTCCTTTTAATCCTCACAGAAAATACGTATTTGTGTCAGATAATTTGTTGTATCTTCACTGTGGTAGAAATGGGCATTTAAAAAAGGAATGTACAGCCTGAAGAGAGTCACATAAAAGATTCTCAAATTATACAGAAAAGAAAAGGATTTCAAAAGGGGGACCTAGTCCTGCTCAAAAGCCCTTGATAAAAAAGAATCTAAAATTACCTCACTGGGAAAGAAACACCTTGATTACTCCTTTATCTGCTTTCTGGGAACTCAAATTGAAATGGGTTCCCAAGTCTAATAAGTAATTCTTGCTGCAGGTGAGTGAGAGGAGTAGCAGTCAGTGTTGGTACATGGATAGTGGATGCTTTAAACATATGACTGGAGATACAAAAAACTTCCTCTCGCTCAAGGCACTTCAAGGTGGAGGTTTCTCTTTTGGTGATGGAAAGAAGGGGTATATTTTAGGTGTTGGTAAAGTGGGAAAAACTCTTGAAGAATCCATTGATAATGTGTACCATGTCAGTGGATCAAAGTATAGTCTACTGAGTGTGTCTCAAATTTGTGACAAGGGAAATGAAGTAAAGTTTACATCTGAGAAGTGTACTGTAGTTAATTTGACTACAAAGAAAGTGATCTCACAGCTCAAAGATGTAAAAATATGTATGTGGCAAACTTAGAAACCTCTCATTGAGATGATCTAACATGTCTAAGTGCTCAAAATGAAAATGCTGATCTGTGGCATCGGAGACTAGGTCATGTAAGCTCATCTCTATTGAATAAGCTGGTTTCTAAGGACCTGGTACTAGGTCTACCAAAGCTGAAATTTTGTGAAAGTAAAATCTGTGAAGCATGTGTAAAAGGAAAACAGATCAAATCATCCTTTAAGTCAAAGAAGCAAGTGACTTCATCAAGAGTATTAGAGCTGTTGCACATGGATTTATGTGGACCCTTGAATGTTCAAAGTAGAAGTGGAAAGAAATACATTCTGGTGATAGTTGATGATTACTCAAGGTTCACATGGACAAGGTTTTTAAGATCAAAGGCAGAAACACCAGATGAATTGATAGTGTTTTTCAAAATGATTCAAACAAAATTGAATCAAGTGATAGCTGCAATCAGGTATGATCATGGAACTGAGTTTGAAAACTCAAAAATTAATCAATTCTGTTTGGAAAATGGCATAAGTCACAACTTCTCAGCTCCAAGAACTCCTCAGCAAAATGGAGTAGTGGAAAGGAAAAACAAAACCTTGGTAAATATTGCAAGAACCATGATTATTGAGTCAAATCTTCCACAAAATTTTTGGGATGAGGCAATTAACACAGCATGCTATGTCACTAACAGATGTTTGATAAGGTCATTGCTGAATAAGACTCCCTATGAACTACTTAACAACAGGAAACCTATGTTGAGTTATCTTAGGGCATTTGGATGCAAGTGTTTTGTCTTCAACAATGGGAAAGATGATCTTGGAAAGTTTGATCCCAGAAGTGATGAAGGAGTTTTTTGTAGGATACTCTTCATCAAGTAAAGCATACAGAGTATTCAACAAGAGAACTCAATGTATTGAAGAAAGTGTTCATGTAGTCTTTGATGAAGATGGAAATCTGAAAAGGACAACATCAAATGATGAAGATGAGTTAAATGAGTTGTTTAAAGCTCAGAAAAGTGAAAGAAGTAAAGCTGAGACAGATGATCAGTTGAAGATTGACAATACTGATCAAATTTCATCTGAAAAGACTGATGAAGTTGATAAGTCTGAAGAGGAACCTGGTCCCATTCAGAACTCAAATCAAGATATCACTCACTCTCCAGAAAATGAGGATTCTGTTGATGAAGAGGAGGACACTGATCAGTTATCCCCATTGACATCAAGACCAGGATGGAACACAGTTCATCTCATCCACTTGAAAATCTCATTTCACCTCTGAAATCTGGAATTCATACTAGATCAAAAAACAAGAAATCTAGTTGCATTTTCAGCTTTTATCTCATCAATTGAGCCTAAGAATGTAAAAGAGGCATTGTGTGACGCAGACTGGGTTAACTCAATGCAAGAAGAACTTCATCAGTTTGAGAGAAGCAAGCTATGGTACCTGGTCCCATGACCTGCTGACAAAACTATTATAGGAACCAGGTGGGTATTCAGAAACAAGCTTGATGAAAATGGTGTGATTACAAGGAACAAATCCAGATTAGTTGTTCAAGGATATAATCAGGAAGAAGGCATAGACTATGATGAAACCTTCGCACCAGTTGCGAGAATGGTGGCTATCAGAATTCTTATAGCCTTTGCTGCCTTCATGGGTTTCAAGTTGTATCAAATGGATGTCAAAAGTGCGTTCCTAAATGGTGACTTAAAGGAATAGGTGTTTTTTAAACAACCTCCTGGTTTTGAAGATGCTGAGATACCAAATCATGTGTTCAAATTGAATAAGGCCTTGTATGGGTTAAAACAAGCTCCCAGAGATTGGTATGAAAGATTGTCAAAATTCCTTTTGAAAAATGGTTTTAAAAGGGGGAAAATTGACAATACCCTATTCTTAATGAAAAGAGAACAGGAACTACTTATCATACAGGTATATGTGGATGACATTATCTTTGTAGCTACATCGGAGCACTTGTGTGAAGAATTTTCTTCATTAATGGGAAAGGAGTTTGAGATGAGCATGATGGGTGAATTGACTTTCTTTTTGGGGCTACAAATTAAGCAATCATCAAAGGGAATATCAATCAGTCAGGAGAAGTATACGAAGGAGTTGTTGAAGAAATTTAACATGTCTGATTCCAAACCTATAGATACTCTATGGGAACAAATTCCAAGCTTGTAGCTGATGAAAGTGATGTCCTTGTGAATCAAACTATGTATAGGGGAATCATTGGATCCTTGTTGTATCTAACTGCTAGAAGACCTGACATCGTATACAGTGTGGGAATGTGTGCTAGATTCCAAGCTTGTCCTCAAGATTCACATTTAAAGGCTGCCAAACGAATTCTGAGATACTTGAAGAAAATAGGGGACCTGGTCCTTTTCTATCCAGCTGGTGACTCTTTTGACCTTGTAGGTTTTGCAGATGCTGATTTTGCAGGATATCAAGTAGACAGGAAGAGCACTTCAGGGATGGCACATTTTCTTAGATCCTCCCTTATCTCTTGGGGAACGAAGAAACAAAATTCAGTGGCTCTTTTAACAGCTGAAGCTGAATATATAGCAGTTGTTGCATGTTGTTCACAACTGTTGTGGATTAAGCAACATTTAGAGGATTTTGAAGTAAGCATCAAGTCAATACCTCTCATGTGTGATAATACAAGTGCTGTCAGTATGGGAAATAATCTTGTTCACCATAAGCGAACCAAGCACATTGATGTGAGACATCATTTCTTGAGAGATAATGTTGAGAAAAGAAATATTGTGCTGACTTACTGCCCAACAGAGGAACAAATTGCAGACATCTTCACCAAGGCTCTAAGCAAAGATCAGTTTGACGGTAACAGGTTGAAGTTGGGTATGATGAATTTAAATTGATCTCAAAGTCATTCAAGCATGAAATTTCCTTGGTGGCTAAAATTTGTAATGCAGGTATCCTCTTTATTAATAATAATTTGTCTTGTAAGATCAACGTTGTACCTATTGCAGGTATACATTCATAAAGATGCGCAAAAGCAAAAAACACAGCCAGAACCATTTAGGAATGGTGCTTAAGTTGCATTAAGGGACCTGGTTCCTACAGAGGTTAGCTTTCTTTACAGTAATTTTAAACTAGCTTAAAGAGACCGTTGATATAGCCACGTGTCAGTCATCGGTCATTCTGACCGTTAATCCCATCGCTTGAAACTCCAAGCGACTCGTCAAATCATAGGGACCTGGCACCGTTTCTTTTCTTTTTATTCATCCTCTCCCATTTCTAAACCTCTTCATATTTTTCAAATCGTCTTCTCTAAAAACCCTAAAATCTTCTATTTCTCTCTTCTCTATGTTGTTGCTCCTTTACTCTTATTCTCTCATTGATTGATAAACATGTCGGAACCATCATCCTCCTCAAAAAAGATGCTCGCATCTCTGAGTGAGATTGACCCAGTATCCTTTTATACTCCATCACCTTCAGGGTCAAAATCCAAGGTTCCAACAACCTCCAAAATCAGTCCTTATTTAGATAACCCCCCACTTCCTTTTAATAATATCGATCTAAACAGTCCTAGCCTTCTTCATGTACCTGGTCCCTATCTGGAAATGCTTTCAGATAGTCTTTTTGAGGGTGATTTACCAAAGAGCAAAATATCTGAGTCAAATATTTTGGCCGCGAGTGAAGGACTGGTTATTGAGAGTCTCACTATGATGAGAGAAGAAGCCAGACTAGAGGAATGTGAAAACCCCCAAAATGACGACATCAGAGAAACCCAACCTGTTTTTGACAAAACTCCAGATTTTGGGCGATATCCTTCATCTGACTCTTCTGACGAAGAGGGTGCAAATCGTCCCATTCAGTGGTCGCTGCAGAAGAGAGATGAAAATGTCTCTAAAAAGGAAAGGAAAAGGTAGTGGAAGGTGACTCTATACGAAGACCATTCACTAGATCCGACTCGAAGAAAATGCTAGTCGATGCTATGAAAGCAAGTGCGAAATCCACATCCAGAAATCGAAGTGCAAGAACCTTCAGAGTGTCAAAATTCCAAATATCTTCGTCTGCTATAGTGGAAGTTTCTGGAGGAGAATCTGATGGGGGATCTGGTAAGAAGAATTCAGGAAAAGTGAAACAAGTGTACAAAAGAAGTCTGACACCACGAAACACACAAAGGCGGTAGTGAAAGGAAAAAGGAAGAGAAAGACATCTGCAACAGAAACTAAGAAGTCTGAACAGGGATCTGGTCCTCAGGTGCATATGGATGAATGGATGGTCAACAAGCAATAAATTGTTGATAATTTGAGTAAGCAAACTGTCTTGGCTGGAAGGGTGTTCGACATGAACATTGTTCATCAACTTGGAATGGACTTTCTTCATGATATTGTAGAAATTCAATCATGGATGCATTTATTTGACTTTAAGTCTCATGTTCTTCATGAGGAAGAGGTCCGCGAATTCTACTACAATATCTCATTTAAGGAAGATGGCAGTATACATACAAGAGTGAAAAACATTGTTGTTCGTCTTGATGAAGACCTGCTAGGAACAATTCTTGCAGTACCTCGAGGAGGTATCAGGTCCGTAGTTGGAAAGACTTGTTCGGTGGATTTCGTCAAGACTTGTTCTAAGCTCCCTACTACTCGATGTGCTGTCTTGTTCAAGAAATTGATGAAGAGTGAATCCAGTTGGTATTTGAGTTTGTCAACAAAATCCTCCTTCCAAGAACTGAAAAGAGGACTTCAGCAACTTCTGCTGATTTATTTATCATGGAATCGTTGCGCAAATTTGAATCTCTCGATCTTCCAGGACTTATACACGAACACATGTACAAAACTGTCATTGAGCGAAGAGGAAAGCATGGTATGGGTTATGCATACTTTTTTACTAAAGTATTCAAACACTTTAACATTCCGCTTGGTGTTGGAAAAGTTGGTACTGTGAAGCAGTCATTCTCAGAGTCTACTTTGGTCGAATGTGAATGCATAGAAGGGAAAGGGAATCCTAAGAGCAAAGTGGCTCAACTTGTTGAAAACAAGGATCAACTGAAGCATGAGTTGGAGGAGATGACTATGAGGTTGAGTAGTAAGGATGCAGAAATTGCTATTCTTAAGGCAGAGCTACTCAAGGCGCAGACTACGGGACCTGGTACCTCTGTAGTTCAAGAACTGAAGCAAGAAAATGCAGAACTGAGGGCCAAGATTGTTGCTTTACAAGAGAAAGCAATAAAGGACAATGATGATGCTAATGCACGACTTACTCTTATCATTCAGTCCCTTTCCCATCAGCCTCCCTCTTCATAGTCCGTCCCATCATTGTGTGTGGCTTATCTACCAAGTCGTTTGCATTCTAGTTTAATTTTAATGTATTGAATGTTATCTCTGAATTGCTATTAATCTTATTCCTCTTTTGTTCTGGCAAATGTCTGTTGTTTATTGTACTCCTTTATGCTTGATTGCCAAAGGCTTTGATCTTACCTGGCTGTATTATTGATAATATTGGTTTACTGTGTCTCTTTTTAATGATGCCAAAAGGGGGAATTTTATGTGTGAATGATTCAAGGGGAATGGGATATGTGCTTCAGGGGGAAAAACATTTGGTTGTTGGTCTGTTTTATGGCTGGTTTATGGTCTTTGTGAGTTTTTTCTTCACTGCACGTGTATGGACAAGTAATTCAGGGGGAACAATAAACATTGTAATAGTGTGTGATGTTTTCTTGAAGTCTGGAGTATATTTTGTCATCATAAAAAAGGGGAAAAATGTTATTTCAAGTTTTGATGATTTGACAAAACAACAGGGACCTTGTGAAGGTACCTGGTTCTCAGCTCAAACTGACAGGGACCTTGTGAAGGTACCTGGTTCTCATCTCGAACTACTTTTTGACTGCCAGCTGGAGAAAGTACAAATAGTTGGTGCACAGGTTCTAACAGCTTCAGAAGCATCAGAAATCTTAACCAATGGCATGGGTTTAAGGATAGTGACCTTTCTATACAAAGACAACATCTCCATACACTTTACTTAGTTTTTGCAACTTGAAAAAGTACATTCAAGAACTCTTGCAAGGGCTTAGAAAATCAAGAAGAAGAAATATTCCAAACAACTCAAGATCAAGGAGTTCATAGTGTGTAGTTGTTTAGAAATATTTTCTTCAGATCTTACATTGTAACTGATCCTAAATCTATAAAGGACTCAGCGGGTTTAGATCTGGAAATTCTAAGTTAGTTAGTTAAAATAATTTAGTGGGCAACCTGTGTGTTGCTTAGAAATTCTAAATCATTAGTAGGTTGATGGTTTAGTGGGCAGTCTGTAAGATTGCTTAGAAAATCCTAAGTTGTCTAGTGTGATAGCTTAGTGGGTAGAGAAGTTTCTACTTAGGCTCATCAAGCAATAGAGTTATTGCTTGATAGTGAGATTAAAAACTTTTTCTCACATTTTGTGTAATCGGTTTTCTTTTGCTTGTGAAGATTAGTGAAACTATTTTTGAAAATCCTGTGAGACAGGTTGTGGTTTTACTCCTTTGAGCAAGGAGGTTTCCACGTAAAACTCCTTGTGTCATTAAACTGCATTCACTTACAGAAACTTCATTTTGTGTGTCAAGGGACCTAGTCCATTGACTTGTTGTGGACGCACAGATTCTAACACATGCGGAGCGTACAATTAAATTCACAAAGGGAAAACGACAGGTCTTTGCACAAGAAGAAGGATTACATCAAGCTGTAATTATTTAGTTCACCTTAGATATACTAGAAGTGAAGTATTTGCAAATAACTTTACCTAAACATGTAACACCCCGTATCCGAAAATAGATCAACCACCAGATTTCCAAAAGTTGCAGGTGCAACCCACAAACCGTATGGTGACCCACGGTCCGTTCTTCTACTCTCCGACTTGCCTATTTACGAGTTTGTATCTAATAGTTTCTCATGTGCAGGCCTTTGCATTTATTTCGGGGAGAATTGCAAACATGAGATGCCGGAATGGATCGGAAGCAATGACAAAGCTAAAAATTTCGTCAATGATATTCAAAATTTAAGGATTGAACAATTTTTTTAGTTGAGTGGGGCATAATTTTGTTATTTGAATTATACTCCCTCTAGTCAATAATAAGTAAATTATTGAGATTCTTTTGATAGCTTAAATAAATTAATTATACTAAGTTAAGAAAATAATTGAATTTTATTTAATATTAACCCTTACTTTTGATGAGATCTTAATATTTAAAGAATATCAAAAGTATAATAATAAAAAATAGCTTTTAAATTAATTTTTATTCTTAAAGTATGTGTTATATTCCACTAAATTACTTATTTATATGGACTATAAGAAATATAAAGAAGCAATAAATTTTCTCAAAATTTTTTATAGGTCTGTTTGAATAACTTGGGTGAAGAGTTTTTGAATCGTATATTCTGTTTATAAATTTATTGAAATAAAAAAAATAAAAAGAAACCCGACACTGTTTCTGTTTATTTCCTTTTTTGAAAAGATTGTTATAAAAAAAAGGGATAATTGTATATAATAGCAAACTAATAACCTAAAATAAATGGAGTAGCTAGGATTTGATTTAATTGTGCTCCATAGCAAACGTTTGCCAAAATTTGCCAGCATTATACAATTGCAGCGAATTATACAATTTAGGCCAGTGAATTATACAATTGTATATGTATGGTGATGCCAGCGAATTATACAATTTAGGCCAGAGAATCATACAATTGTATATGTATAGCGAATTATACAGTTATATGTTTGCTATGGAGCGCAATTATGCAAACTTTGCTATAACATACAAATATGAATTTTTTATTTGCTATATGTGAAAGTTGCCCTAAAAAAAATCATGGAGAGAGGATCAAATATAAATTGTCATTGTTACCACTAGACCATCAACCTCTATTGATTCAAGGAGTGTTCATTTATTAATTTATCCATATTATATATAGTATTTAATCTATGTACATAGTCTTATTTTTCGACGAAGGGTGTTAGATTGACCATCCTTAATTGACTGCAACCGATCGAGTAAGGATTTGTCAGTCGAACCCCTTCATTAGAAAATTAAATCATGTATATAGATAAAATATTATATGTGATATGCATAATTAATAAATGAACACTCTTTGAATCAATAGAGGTTGATGGTCTATTGTGGTCACTGTGGTAATTTATATCTGTGAGGTCAGGAGTTTGAATAACTTTACCAAAAGTTTTTCAAATAGACGTGTTAAATTCTTTGAGAAAATTTATTGTTTCTTTATATTTCTTTCTAGTCCATATAAATAAGTAAATTGTTGGAATATTACACATTCTTTAAGAATAAGAATAAAAATTAAAAGCTGTTTTTTATTACTATACTTTTAATATTTTTAAAATATGGAACTCTCATCAAAAGTAAGGGTAAATATTAAGAAAAATTCAATAATTTTCTAAAACTTTGAATAATTTATTTATTTTGAGTTAGGAAAAGAATCTGAATAATTTACTCAATATGGACTAGACTGAGTAGAAATGAACTAAGAAAATTATGCACCCACTCAACTAAAAATAAGGAAAAATTACATAAATTGGTACATTTTAATAAATAATTACTGATTTTAGCAATACTTTTTATTTATTATCATTTATAGAAATACTATGTTAAATCTGCAATATGTATTAAAAGTGAATTATGTATGCAATATATATGAATTATATATGAATTATACTTGTTTTTTAAAATATATTATGTTTGTTTGGTAAAAAATTGACATATTGTATTATAAGTGTATTAAAATGTGTGATAAATGAATTATCTATCATTAAAATTTGTATTATATGTGAATAAAAAATTATTCTTTGTAATATGAATTAAACTTGTATTATAAATGAATTAAAAGTGATTAAGTGAAAAAGAAATATTATTGCTATAAATGATAAATATTTTTTTTATTATAGTATATTTATGTAAATTTCCCAAAAAACAATGTGCATTCCTCTAATTTTGAAAACCCTTGAGCTGAATATTTTAAAGTGCTGGATATTTTCTCAATCTTCAGATTTTTAACATATATATTGAGCCATTTAAGCCATTATTACATGGAATCATGAAAGAGAAAAAATTCAAGAAAGTACATGAATGAAATAATACCTATAAGGGGATAATTTATCAAGTCTAATTGACAAAATAATCATATGATTAGACTCAACTATCTCTTATAGGTAGGATTTCCTTCATGTTTTCTTGAATTTTTTCTCTTCCATAATTCCTATATAATAATGGCTGATAATGCACACTATATATATATATATATATATATATATATATATGTTGAAGCTTTGGAGACTGAGAGCCTGTACACCACTTTAAGATTACTTGTTGTAGCTGTAACTTGTCCACATGCACAAGAAGCAAACTGTCTCTATAGCCTTACAACAATTGGAGATGTTACAAATAAATGTCTCATTGTGTCCTTATAATCACCACAACACTAATATTATATAGTAAATTGATTTTACTGTGAAATTGTGATATACACTTCTTGAAAGTCCTTACTTTGACTCTTTGTGAAAGACTTCTTTAAATTAGTGCTACTTTAATCTACAACAATATTTTTATATTATAATTATTATTATAATCTATTCCTCAAAAACATTCCTCCGATGACCTTGTGGTTATGTGGGGCTTTATTGAATTCAAATCTTTTATTATACGCTTTTTTGTGTATTAATATTATTTTTCCTGATTTTGTATGTTTGAATTTCGTTTACTTTATAGATTTTGATACTTGTTGTATGTAAGTCCATGCTTTTTTTTTCCTCCAAAATCCCTCATCCTTGTACGCACTAAGAGTTATTTACATAATTGTGTATTAGTATATTACTTTTTGTACTATTTATTATATGGCTGAATTGCAATGTTTTTTTCTTTGTAGACGACTTGAGATTTCTGTTATATTATGTTTGTACCATTAACTCTTTGATCTCTCATTTATTGCACAATGAAAGAGATGATATACATGAGCTTGCTGGAATTATATTCTAAAAATATAGTCCAACTCATGTTAAAGAAATTTCAAACTTCAGACCTAGATAAGAATCTATGTTAAAAGAAATTTCTAGTAGCATGTTGTTGTTTTTTGGGCATAGTTGCTACATGTCCCTTGAATATGCAGTAGATGAGATCTTTTCGGTAAAATTCAATGTGTTTAGGTTTACCTATTTTGTGTTAGGGATTGTGAGTTGCACGAAAAATAGAAAATTTGTCCATCAAAATCACAACCTAAACCTTCTCAGTCACTTAAACAATGTATAATCTATATTGCACAACAAACATAACTCACTATTTCGTCACAAGTCACATGTTGGAATTAGTCATAATCTAAATTACTCAAACAGGCATGGAAGTTTTGCAAAGAAGTTTAAGGTAAACAATAATTAAGCTATTATGTGTACAACACTGTCCTGAAGATAGAACAAACATGTCTTATGTTTTTTTGTGATGTTAGGTAATGAAAATTTACCGCCAAAAGCTAAAGAACCAGGATTATTAATGGAAAGAACAGTACATGTTTCAGATAACTCGGGAATGCAGATAGAAAGTTCAAAAAATGAATTCACATTCACAACGTTAGATCCTCGATAAAGTACTATGCAGTAATTATCAAAATTCTCACAAAGTATTAATTCAATTTGGTAAAAGTGTGACAGAGAGATCAAGCTAAAGGAGAAATCTATTGTAGCAAATTCACGACACACTCACTTAGAATAATGTTGAACAAAAAAAATCATTCATGAATTTTTAGTTCAATGGTAACTTCAAAATAACTGTAAGAGTTGAGAGAAAGCTAACAAAACATACGGTAGAAATGGTTGAACTTCTTCAGAATTTCTCAAGACATAAAGAGCTTGTTTTAGCTCAAGATCTTCAAGATTTCTTGATGTATCTCTTAATAAAGGAGAACACTTTTGTTCCAATATTGATAATTCATTGTATTTCTTAGCATGATGAACTTCATAATTCTTGTCTCAATTTTTACCTTTTGCCCTTCCATGTAAATATCTAGAGCAAAATATTAGACATTCTTAAAAAATATACCCTTCTTCCATTCACCCTTCTGGTTGATTTCTATTACGAACATAACATTTTAATATGCGTAAAGACCTGCATGATATAATATAATGTCACTCAAACTTCTTCTTAGCATGATAAATTAACAAGCTACATAAAATTAAATCAAAACTATAAATTAAAAAACATACCTGTCAATTGGATACATCCACCTATTTTGTACAAGCTCACAAAATTTAACCTTTCTTGGAAGATGAATGACTAAATGCACCATAACGTCAATAAATGCTGGTAGAAACATTTTTATTCTAAATTACTCAGTGTTATTGGAATTTTGTCTGCAAGTTGATCCAACACATCAACCATTAGTATTTTCAAACACAATTCTTTGAAAAATATACTTAACTTGGTGATATCCTCAAAAACATTGCTTGGAATGACTCCGAGAATTATAAGAGGAAGTAGTTGTACCAATGAAATACGTGAATCGTGATTCTTTAATCCATTAATATCACGATCCTTTGACTTCACCCACTATGATATATTGAAAGAATAACCATTTGAAACCTTAACCACTTTCAAGAACTTGCATACTTTAGACTTCTCATCTGGTGATAAAGAATAACATCTCTGGATTGCAAATAAAGGGCTCATATCACAATTTCTAAGCAAGCTTACCAGTTTGCGGGCAAAACAACCACGAAGTAAAATAATTCAACCCCATTCACATAGAAGTATAATTTCTTTGTTTAGCTTAAGATACATATATCATTAATGGAACAATAGTTTCTATTACATCTTCATGGGAAAATAAGCCATTTGTATCTTTCGGTAAAAGTTTGGTAGCAATTTTAACCCTGTTCTCTTATTTCGGGACCACATCTAGCATTTTAACTAGCAAATTTCCACACAAGCTCCACTTACTATCAACCCCTTCGGTACATTTTTAGTTGTTCATTATTAACTTGACATACCTTTTAAGGAGCAACAAGATGGTTGTTACATTTGATTATATAGTTGATAGAAGAGTATAATTTCCAACTGAAACAAAGAATCTAGCCGAGATATGTCATGAGATATTTAGTTTGAATCGATCTTAGTTTGTTAGAGGGTGTAACGAAAGCTTAACGCATCTGTATAGAGGATCGGAGTAGACGATGAAAATCAGATTAATTTCATTCCGTTTTATATCTATAATAATTTAACTTGAAACTTCTTGTGAGTTATATTAGGGGAAAAATAAATTAAGCCACAGTAAGAATACTTAAAAAGGATAAACCATCATTGTCTTTAAACCATATTTAAACCATCAAATAGAGAATTTTCTCATTCTTAACATACCCTTATAACGTTGGTGCAGTAATAAACCATCTATACACCATCATTCTTAACAATGTTGGTGCAGTAATAAACCAATGATGAGAAATCAAGTGAAAGTAAAGTTTGCAATATAAGAACTTTAGATACTTACCCTTGATGTGATGATGCAGAAGGAGATCAAAATGAGGATGCAGAAGGGGATCAAAATGAGGTTAAGCCTTGAGATTTGAAAGGCAAATTCCAGAGATGAAGGTTCACTTGAGAGGCAAATTTAAGGACGATGTAGAGTGAACTTTGTCTCTCAAATTTAGCGATTTAGGGTTTCCCTTTTTTATACCAAATAGGGGAATATGATCAAGTATTTGAGCCTATATTCTATCAAAACAAAGTGGGTTTAGTTGGGCCTTTTGGGGATTGTATATATATGTCAAAGTTGTATAACATACACTTTTGTCCCCAATCTAAATATATATTAATTATTATATTTTCATTTTTAACTTCACAAAAATATACAAATAAATAATAATTCATGTTACTTTTAGTATTAACTAGTTAATTTGTCCACGCTTTACGCAGTTATAATTAATAATTGCACTGAATTTGCAATTAATTTTTTACAAATATCCATACATTAAAATAATGGAAATATAGATTCTTAAAAAAAATCATTAGCAATATTCCAACATGAATTTGATTAATTGTCATTATCACATAACTCAAGAATCTCTAATGAATGAATTATTCACGAAATAATAAATCATTGGTTCTTTAATCAACATTAAAAGAAAAATAAAGAAGAAAATATGAATACTATACAAAGGCATTTCGTAATATAAAGAAACATTTAAGTTGCATAGATTATTAGTGAGAAATTTCATATCTATGTAAAAATAGACAATATATATGCTTAAGTTATAAAATTTAATATAGAATATCAAAACATATTTTTTTGGATTGAGTACGATAAATATTTTTAGCACAATGAATATACGTACTCTATGCGTATATGCTCAATATAACCGGAGACAATAACTTTGAAGAAACATAAGAACAAAGTTAAAAACATGTACTAAAAACAACAATTAATATCATAAGCATAATTAGTGAGTGTAAAAAAAATTACCAGGATATGTAAAAATAGAATGAAATAGAAAGGATAAATTGAGTCCACTGAATGCACAATGAACTCTTAAGAAAATTATTCCCCTCCAAGAACAGAGGTTAAATAATTACTTACTCTTAGGATGAAGTAATTTTATTCACTAACTTATTGATACAAAAACAATGGTGTCAGTAAGTCATTCAATAGGAGCAAAGTACACGAATACTTAATTATGTGGAGCAGAAGAAAATGTTTAGAATTTATGTTGTTTTAAAATGAGAGGAATTCTCTCTATTATAGACAACAAAGGGTACTGTGAACAACTATTTATTGTGCCTTATCAGAAAGGTTACAACTATTTGGTAAAGTTGCAACCCTTCAAAAAGTTCACAACCTTTCATAAAAGTTATAACTTTTCATAAAGTCACAACTCTTCATTAATGTCGCAACTTTTCATAAAAGCCTCAACTCTTTAGTAAAGTCACAACTTTTCATAAAGTCACAACCTTTGATAAAAGTCGCAACTCTTTATTAAAGTCGCATCTCTTTATTAAAGTCACATCTTTTCATAAAAGATGAAGGTTAGTTTTGAAAATAAATAAATTTAAAAGGAAATTCTGACTTGTGGTGGCGCCACATAAGCGGGTTTAGGATTTTCTTTTATATAAATATATGATTATTTATTTTTAAAAAAATGACCTAAACAACAATTGATATGGATATTCTAGTAAAATATTCATATCAAGCATTATTGTTAATAGACGTGGAACGTCCAAAGTAGATAGGTAAAAAAGAAAGAAGGGAGTAATACATGTAATTTTCTTTCGTTCAAATTTTATAATAACCAAATTAAATAAAGGGAAATGTATAAATACCCCCCTAGACTATGACCGAAATCCCACAGACACACCTAAAATTAACTAGAGTCTTATTACCCCCCTAAATTAATTTAAAACATAATAAATACACCACGAACGCTGACATGTCATAGAGAGTGTGCACTCTCTTGAAGCCAAGTGATGAGTGCAAAAATTGGACACATGTCATTTTTTTATTGGTAACTTTATAATTATTTAGTACACATATTTATGTATAATAAAACTTATATATATTTAATTATTTTTATTTCTTTCTTTTTAAAATATTTATTTTAATTTTACTTTAATTTTTTTTCAATTAATTTATTATCTTTTCACTTTTAATTATTATTAATAAATTGTGTGTATTTAAAAAGTAATAATTTAAAACCGTCCTTTCCTTTTAATTTTTTAATATGTTTATGTTTTATTTGATTTTCTTCACTTCTTTTGATATCCGTTGAAAATTAACATATTTTAAATACAAGACATTTGAAATCAAATCAAAACGAAAGACAAAGAAAATAAACTCAATAGAACAATAAAAGAGAAAAAAAATGAATGTAAGTAAAAAAAAAAGTTTCGATATAAGGTAAAAATATGTGTATTAACTTATTTTAAAAAATTATGAAATATTTTTGAAAAAATTAAGAAATATTTATTACTTTTTTAAAAAAAAGTACTTTTAATTTAAAAAAATCACAAATATAAGAGAGTGTGCACACTCTATATGACATATCACTGGGATTTTGATCATAGGCTAGGGGGTACTTATGCATTATCCCTTAAAAAATAAATTATCAATTGAGAAAAAAATAATTTAACTACAATATAATATATTATTGATCTTTTTTAAAAGTGTGAGTACAATTAAGGTGAGACATTCTATCTAATATTGGTGAAAAGTAACTTGAGGTGCTACATTCTGTGTTTTTCAACCTCTTCTACCAAATATATTTATCTAACTACCTTAGTTAGAGATATTAATGTCACGATCCAATCCACCGGGTCGTGCGAGTACCTACTCTAACACCTAAGTACCAGAATCCTCATATTCCAATAGATAAACATGCGGAAATTTTAAAAAAAACATAGATAATTATATTAATATTCTTTTATAGATGACATCTTTAGACACACTTTTAGTTAAAACTTGTAATGTAATTTAACAACCCCTCTGGATCTAGTATAAATAGGTAAGAGAGCTACTAAGAGTACAAACTGGACAAAATAACCAGGACACTGCTTCCACCATGCACAAAGGAAAAGTAGAAGCTACTGAGGAATTCTTCATCTCCACCTAATGAAACGTCACAAATTCTGCATCCAGACTATTTCAAAAGACATAGAAGGAGTAGTATCAGTACAAACACACGTACTAATAGGCATCATCGGTCAACCTGACGTCCACCACATATCATAAGAAAAAGATTAGAAAGATCACGAAATAAGCCACCCGCTTCTCCACCTTCTCAAACCACTTACTCACCAGGTTTTTGATGATAGCCTAACTATTCTAACTCATTACGAACCCCCGATTCCAACCACGAACACTCCAACTAACCGCTCACTAAGAAATCTCACTTCCTAGCCACATTACCCAGACATGGTCACATAATACACTACAATTACTTCGTTACCACTAAGGTGAGACCCACCTAACATATTTCATCACATACGCTACCTCTACTCCTCTTTCGCAATTACAACACATAAACAACCCTCGCTATCCATTACTCGTCCCTTGAACCCTTTGCCCTTCCACTATACCCCACAAGTTCGCTCAACACAAAGACAATCAAATATAAATTGTCATAACATTTACCCATTAAGTGCAACATATATATAACTCAACACAACCATATCATCACATGCATATATATAATATATGCAATAACATTGACATGAAGAACAACAACGTATTTCACATTCCTCAACTACACAATTATATCAAGTAGTTGGTCCTCTCATGGAACTCAAACCCAAGCTGTTAGCATACCGGAACGTGGTACCCGATCATATATTTATGCCAAAACGTGGAATTTCGATCCCATTTTCATTTATGTCAAAACGTGGAAATCCGATCCCAGTTAGTTATGCCGGAACGTGGTAATTCGATCCCAATTAATTATGTCGGAACATGGCAATTCGATCCATTAACATACCACAATCACAAACACAAGGATACTCTCAAGTCATACAATCAAGAAGTGATTCATGACGCATAATCATTCGCCTATCTCATTTACAACAAGTGTGATCAATTGTGCAATATTTATATACATACAAGTATCATAATGAAGCAAGAACACACATATATCACACAATCATAGAATCACAACCATCACCTACAAGTAGGGGTGTACATCACCGGATTGGTTCGGGTTTTTTTAAAATCAAACCAAACCATTTGTATCGGGTTAAAAAATATATAAACCAAACCAATCCAATAATAGTCGGATTTTTCAATCTCGGGTTTTTTCGGGTTATTAAATTTTCTCGGGTTATTCGGGTTTTCTCGGTTTTTTTATAAAGACTAAAAAACTTGTTTTCTTTCAGTGATTTAAACAAAACGCTGAACACTAACATGTTTTTCATCCTAGAAAATTTATCAGTAGTTTATTTTGGCATTGCAAGCCCATGAGTTCAATAGGCAATTCTTCATTATATCTGGAACACAACTTCTCAAAAATTTCTATTACTATTTTGGACAAATCATAAAATAGTATCAGTAATCAAGAGTGATTCATTATACAACTATCTAGTAGACTATTACATTAGAGAAATTCACGAAAGTAACATAGTGGCATTAATAATTTGCATAGTCAAAATATTGTCGTCAAAAGTTAGTACGAGTTATTTACATTCACATCGTTAAATTCTACACCATCATTTTGCTTACAAAAACCAAAAATCATAGCATGCATCTGCAAAGTAGACAATACAAATCAATAAGTTGATTAGTAATGGATTAACTAAGTTGACGTTTAGTCCTTAGTTCTATTACTATTTAGAGCAAATAATAATTTGATATTAAAAATCAAAAGAATGAACTAATACCTTTGTTCCATGTAGTGAAATTAAAGTACATAACTGGCTAATCAATCCTCAAAGGTGAGTCGAGATATTCTGAAAGATTGAAACAATTTGAATACTAAATAAAATTCAAAAGCAAAATCATTTTTAATAACAATTTGAATATATAAATTTACCTTCTTCAATTTCCTCAATTTTTTGGACTTCCTCTAAAATATCTTCAAGCTTGCACTCTTTAGAAGGCGATCGTAGCCATTGTTGAGTGCAAATAAGCGCTTCTACTGTTTTTGGAGATAAAGAACTTCGATAACTATCAAGAATTCGACCACCTGTACTAAAAGCTGACTCAGATGCAACAGTAGAAATAGGAATAGAAAGGATATCCCTAGCAACTTTGGCAACAATTGGGTATCTACTGGATGAAATTTTCCACCAACTCAAAATATTAAAATCACTAATCTTCACTACATCATCTTTCAAGTATATGTCCAGATCAGATTTTTTAACAACAAATCCCTCTTTTTTCATGTGCTTCTCCCACTGAGATTGCAACAACTCACTAGATTCACCCATCACACAATTATCATTTTCAATATTTTCGTTAGGATCTTCGGAGCAAGAACAATTGTAGTGATTATATAAGAGTTTCAAAATATCTCTCACATCTTCGGACATTATTCTTCCCATCAAAAAGCCATATGAAATAGAAAAAATATACTCTACATATTGCATTTTGTATCTAGGATCCAACACAACAGCAACTATAAGTAACATATTCATACTCTCAAACTTACCCCAATATTTATCTATCTTACTTTTCATTCTTGTTGCCATATCAACCAAAATGAGATCATCATGCTTAGTATACTTGATAATGTCATTTCGGAGATTGAAAAAATCATGAAAGAAAGAGTGAGAAGTAGAATATAAGCTGCCCGAAAATTTTAATGTTGCCTGATAGAAAATATTAAGAAACTTCACAAAAGCTTTCACACTCTTTCAATCATTTGTTGATGGATTTTTTGTTGGTGTACTTATTTCTTGACATTGCTTTTGATAATTCCGGTCATCCACATACATTCTTGTAAAAGCCTTTTCAAATTTCAAAGCTTTATCCAACATTGTGTATGTCGAGTTCCATCTAGTCTCAACATCCAGACTTACAAGACCACGAGTGTCAATCTTAACTTTCTCAACAAAGGACTTAAAAGTAGCAAATCTTGAAGAAGAAGACCTGACATATTTTATAGCACTTCTTATATGAGAAATATGATCAATTTGTTCATCCAGCCCCTCTTTCACAATCAAGTTTAAAATATGAGCATTACATCTAACATGTAAATACTTATTTTCAAACATTACCCCTTTCCAATCTTCAATGCGCTCCTTTAAACTCTTAATGGCAGCATCATTTGCAGTTGCATTATCCAAGGTCACTGTAAACAAGTTCTCAATGCCCCAACCTAATAAGCACTCCTCAATCCCCTTGGCAATGGTCTCACCTTTGTGATCTGGTGTTTGAAAAAAATTAAGAATTCTCTTTTGTAGATTCCATTGATCATCAATCCAATGTGCAGTGACGACCATATAAGTATAATTTTGGATTGATGTCCAAGTATCACTGGTAAGACAAACACGTTGGTTTTTTATAAGATATTATATAAGCTAGTTGATTATTCCTTTTCCTTTGCCATTATATATGTATTTGGGCTTTTGTTTATTCATTAAAATAAGAAGTGGGCTCAAGTCAACTATTTAGCCCACTAGTAATATTAAACATAAAATTGTCAGAAAGATAAAGAAAAATATCTATATTATATATTAATAAACATTTTTTTGTATAAAATAAAACTAATATATATATATATATATATATATATATATATATATATATATATATATATATATATATAATATCGGGTTGGTTTGGTCTCGGGTTGGTTTTTTTTAGTTAAAACCAAACCAAACCAATTATAGTCGGGTTTTTTTTTCCAATACCAAACCAAGTCAAACCAAACCACTAGTCGGGTTTTTTTTCCGGTTTGACTCGGTTTGCGGTTCGGTTCGGTTTTTGGTTCGGTTTTGTACACCCCTACCTACAAGAGTTACTCGTCACGCATATCATGCAAACCCTAACTTTACCATACTAAGCACTAATTCATCTCCTAAGGCTTCTTTCTAGAATTTGAATCATAAATAATTTGGTGCACGAAGGCATATACATAATCCTATCATCAGCTTACATATATTGCCTAGTGACCACAAATTTTAAACTACTAAATTCATAAAACCAAGCCTATCCGGGCGCCAAGCAGTTGCATAGAGTTTTGACTTTGTTTCCGGTCTTTCGGGCTCGCGATGGTGAATTTAGCCAAGAATTCGCAAGATATTTCCATCCTCACGCTAGAATTCTCCTTCTTCTTCCTTCCAAGCTTAGAGTATCTTTCTGAGGTTTCTAGGTGTTTTTTACGATTTATTTAGGTAATTTAGAAAGATGGAGAAAATAATATTTCTCGTAATTTATGTTCTGCCTCGCCTATCCCGCCCTGATGCCAACTTACCCCACCTTGGTGCCGCCGTCCTAGCGGCATTTGGACCGCTATGGTGGGACAACGGCCAACAATTTCTTGGATTTTGCTTCTCCTAAATAACGATGGTTCGGTCGTTACAATAGATATCAATTTACCCCTCGTTCGTCCACGAACAACTAGTGCATAGACCTCACACACCCCATTCAATTTACTTCAAAATTAGAGAATGGGTCTACTACATTATCATGACGAATCGTGACTTTTCAATTAATTAACATGCGAAGAGGTACTATCCTCAAGACTAGAAGGAACTTTGACGCAACACACAAGGATCGAACGCATATAACTTTATAGAGTCTACCGTCAAGGCGAAATCCCTCCCGCTAAGGCGGGGTTGCATTGGTGAGCGATCTCCCACTAAATCGGGAACCAAAATATAGGGGGGAAATGATTTTTTCCCCTGTTTTTCCTATTCCCTCAACTTTCTCCCAAAATCCTCTCAACTCGAAATGTTCAGAATGTCAATTCAAGGTAAACTTTTTGTTTCTTACTCTCTTTTCTTCATTACTTGATTAAAAACAATTGCATGATACTAATTAATTGTTTTAGAAACAATTTTTGGGGTAGTTATTTTGAAATTAACTAGGTTGCTAGATTGATATAATTTGTATAGTGATGCCCCCAACAATTTATGCGGTCTGATGTTCCATAGCAAACATAAAGTTTGCTATAGAGCGTAAATATGCAAACTATACTATAGCATACAAATATGATTTTTATGTTTGTTAAATGTGAAAGTTTCTCCTAATAATAAGTATTTAAGATGGTGTATATAAGATAGTCATAGAAAATCTTCAAGTTGATATGACTAGTTAGTAAGACCATATCAAATACTATCGATAAGAAGATATATTATTACCAAAGAATATCATTAATGGAAGTAGTTGATTAGATAAATATGGCATGAAATGATTAAGGGAAAATTACGCGGTTAAGCAAATTTATACTATTTAATTACTCATCATAGCTATAGTTTGCTATAATTACCACTCGCGACTAACATTATACATTAGTTACGTGGGCTGACTTCGAGTTTGTATAATTAGTCATGTTTGTATATGTATAATTCACCAAAATATACAAATACATATGTATAATATACAATTTTTTAACCTATATACATATACAATTCACCTCTCTCCCACTCTCTACCCTCTCTCGCTCGCCTCTCTCCTCCCTCTCTCAATCTCGCTCGCCTCTTTCCTCCCTCTCCCAATCTCGCTTGCCATTTATACAAATGTATATGTATAATATACAGTTATATACAATTATATACATTTCCAACTCACCTCTCTCCCACTCTCTGCCCTCTCTCTCTCGCCTCTCTCGATCTCTCTCGCCTCTCTCCTATCTCTCCCAGTCTCGCTCGCCTCTCACCTCCCTCTCCCAATCTCTCTTGCCATATATACAAATATATATGTATAATATACAATTATCTAACCAATATACATATACAATTCACCTTTCTCCACTCTTTTTCCCCTCTCTCTCACCTCTCTCCTCTCTCTCCCAGTCTCGCTCGCCTCTCTCCTCCATATAACATGTAGCTACAAATTGTAATTATCAAACTATAGCTATAGAGAGTAATTAATTATTTTTAAGTGGCTATATGTGAAAGTTTCCCAATGATTAATCACTATATTATAAGTTCTAAATCACTATTATCATTAATGGAAGTTGTTGAAAGATACATATCACACACATTAATCATCATTTTATAAAGGGAAAATTACATGGGATGGCAAACATCCCTAAGTAATTATATAATAAAGGTATAGTTTAATTTATTTACTTTCTATAATTATAGTTTCTTTTTTTTGCTATACATTACTTCAGTATTTGTATATGCAAAATTAGAAATCACAGAACGTATACTACACAACTATATCACAGGTAATGCAAATAGATACAAAACTAAAATTTCATACTTATATACAATTAAATAACACGACCTTTGTATAAAAATAACTTAATATACAACTGCAAATTGAAATTACTGCTACAACATACTGCCGTTTACGATAAACATTGAAACCAGTTTTCAAAAGAAAAACACTCCAAAAAAATTTATATACACTTACATTATGGACATATACAATTCTCAACACACTAAGAAACACACATATATCCAAATTTGTAAATCCAATAGAACATTGTATAATTATTGCAATAATAAACATGAGTTTTCATCCAATGAACCATTACCTGTATTCGAATATACAGAAAAACAAAAAAATGGATGAACTGCTGCTTCGTCAAAGCGCAGAAACAAGTTTATCTTGTCTTTCAATTGTTGTATACTTCTAATTTTTTGAAAAAAATTGAATTTGAACGTTTACCTTAAATTATGGCATTATCTAAATTTATTGTTAGCTTATTTAACGCTTTAGTTATAAACCACTTTTTCTAAAAGAAAATTGTATAAATAAAAAACAAAAGAAACGTTATATACAAAATTAAAGATACCTAAATAACTAAACTATACCCATAGAATGTAATTAGGTAAACTATACCCATATAATGTTATTTAATCAATTAAGTTTGCATATATGAAATTTTCCCTTTTATAAATATAAGTACCAACATCAACAAGAAAATCACAAGCATAACAAGAAAGAAAAAGCCTCACAATATGTCTTCCTCATCACAATATTATCACTTATTTCTTTCCCTTTTTCTACTTAGTTTTTCATCATTGATCAATTCATCACAAAAAGATATCGTTGTTATAGTGAGTAATCAAACTCCAAACATACTGTTCTCTAGAGGGATGAGTACCTACAGGAGACATTTTGTTGGAATAAAGACAACTTTATAACCTCGTAATACCCTTTGAGCCCGAAGAAAATAATACCTTTTCTTGTGAGATGAAATTACGCGAAAACACTGGGTTTTCAAGTTATTTTGCTCAAATGACACGAAAACTTGTCACGATAGAGATGAAGATTGTGAGTGGAAAATACTTGAAGAGGGATTGTGCATGTTAGTATCAAGCGATTTTGTGATGTTCAAATGGGATACTACTCATTACTCATCTAGAAAAATTACAAGTTAACCGATTAAATATGTTGAACGTAATGCAATGAGATATATGTCAAATAATCCTTAGTGAATATATCCATAAAAAAATGTACCATTTTCATGCATATGAGATTAATTCTATTATTATTTGGGTACTAACTCTTGTAATTTTACTCATCTTTCCAAGTGAAAATATGGTTGGAAATCTTATAAAACAATAATTTATCACGCTACTTGTAGAGAATTTTTGAAAGCTTAAGGCGTTTCATAAATGACACTGTTTTAAGGATATTTCATCCAATATGCGTGTTTTATCTAAAATTCAACAAAGTTTTCTAATACAAAACTAGGAGCCAGAATCTAGCGTAGATTAATATATTAAAACCCCAACTTAAGAGAAAGATAAGTGAAAGAGCATCTCTATTCTTCTATCCACAAAAGTGAAATGGTTATGTTTTGTCGTAATAAAAGGGAATTAAAGGGTTAATAAAAGATTACAATGGTATTGACAATAAAGAATATGTTTCAATGTGAATATAATTAGCCATTAAGGCTGTTAAAGAGCAATGACAAATCATTATTTCAAATATGGTTATAAATATTGTGGAAATTCTTGACACCCAATTTTGACCCTCTCGATAGGAATTAATTGACGAGCTTCTTAATTCTAAACGATTTAAAATGATTAGTTTCGTAAAATAATGATAATAGATAATTTTATGCAAGTTATTTTAACCAATTTTGCCATTTCTGTCTAATTTTTAGATAATATCGTGATTTTACATAAGTAGAAATATAATTATAATATTTCATAAATATCAAAAATCGTCTCAAAAGACGTTAATTTTAGTAATTATTTTATTAATTTAATTTAATGTTTTTAGTTATTCAAATTATTTAGTTTATGTTTGAGCTAATTAGTTTATTTCGTTAAATATAAGAATCTCACTGATTCAATTTATTTGAATTCGTCCTATCGCACCAATTCTTTAAACTCTTCAATAGATAAATTTGGGCTTCTAGCAGCCCAAAACGTTACAACAGCATCCCAACCTTGTTACCCAGCCCAAATTCTTTCTCAAAGGAAAAGAGTCCAGCATCTGGCAAATTCTTGAGGGAAACTTACATAAATATACTATAATAAAAAAATATTTATCATTTATAGCAATAATATTTTTTTCTCCATTTGATCACTTTTAATTCATTTATATTACAAGTTTAATTCATATTACAAAGAACAATTTTTTATTCACATATAATACAAATTTTAATGATAAGTAATTCATTTATCACACATTTTAATACACTTATAATTCAATTTGTCAAATTTTTATCAAACAAACATAATATACTTTAAAAACAATTATAATTCATATATAATTCATATATATTGCATACATAATTCACTTTTAATACATATTATAGATTTAACATAATATTGCTATAAATGATAATAAATAAAAAGTATTACTAAAATCAGTAATTATTTATTAAAATATATCAATTCATGTAATTTTTCCGATTCCTGATTCGTCTCCAACGTCAAATCAGCGTTCACGGCGTGAGGGCAAAACATTGATAGCAACGCGTGAATGACCCATATGCGCCTCACGCGAGGAAGATTTCACGGCATCAATAACAATAATTCCAAACAGCGTCTATGCGTACAATAGTACGCGGTCTCTGTTTGTCGTCTTCCTCCCATCTCGTTCGGCCCGCAGTCGCAGGGAAGCACGCGAAATCGTCTTCATACTTTGGGATCGAGACACATCGCTCGACAAGGACAATGGGTTCAATCGATTCGTCCGTCTCCCTTTCCTCTTCTACAATAGGTTCGAATCATGATAAAAAGGTAGTCTCCCTATTTCGGTGAAGGTTTTTGAATTAAAGTTGTTTGAAGATTCGATACCCCCATTCTACCCTTTTCCCCCTCAAATCAAAGGAACCCTAATTTCACTTCTATATAACTCTTTTTGTCACTGTTGGGGGAGGCGTCGGAAAAAGAGGTGAAGGAGAAATAATCGAAATCTATTTTTTGATTAATGAGGATTATTTAGAAAATTATATATATATATATATATATATATATATATATATATATATATATATATATATATATATATATATACCCCAAGAGAAAAGTCCTGGAATCAGTTTCGTTCTGGGTTTTTGCTCTCATTTTGTTTCGCTCTAGACGCTCAAGGCTCTTGGAGTCATATTTAGTGGTGGTAGAAGTCGTATCCAAGCTTGTTGTTGCTCAGTTCGGCTTTCCGGAAGAAGGTAATGTCCATTTCTTCATAGTTTTCTTCTCTCTTCTTCTTCTATTGACACTCCGATTTTTGATAGCTTTTATTTCGTGGTTGTTGGCTGTTAGTTTCGAACCGAGTTCATGTAGTATATTGTTCTTAGTTATTTTTTTATTTATTTTTGCGAGGCTACTGTAACAACCTGAAAGCTTTCGATACTTATTATACACTGTGATATTTCTTTGTTGTTTGTTTAGGAATTATTCCGTTATGTTTCCCTTCTTGACTTGCTCGACAAATTGTGCCTAGTTTTCTTTTCTTCTTAGTCAAAATGTTGATCTTATCTTACTCTGTTTTGAATGTGATGTTCTCATTCCCCTGCATCTCTGGATGTGCTCATATGAGTATAGTTGTATTATCACTCTCTGAATATCTTTAAAGCTTTTGAAGGCTAAATGGGTCCGTTGGGTTTCGTCCTCGCAAGGCTTTTTTTTTGTCGCTACTCGAAGTTTTCTATTGTGATTATCACCCCTTGAAATTGCAGCACTTGTCACGACCCGCTCCTTAAGAGTTGGTTTCCGAACTTATGATATGAGACCAAATTTTGCCTTCTTCATTGTAAATAACATGAATTCTTAGCTTGATATTTGCTATTGATTTGTCATTTTTTGATGAATCTTGGTCAATCTGATTTTTATCTATCAATAGTTTGATTCATTCGTGAATTCGTCTTGAATCTCGGCTTGTTTTAATTATTTTTTGATATTATCTGTCGGATCTATCCGGATCGTGCTTTATAAACTGATATTCGTAAATTGCTTTGAGTCTTTTTTCTCTCTAGCATGATAAATAATTACCTCGTTTCTCGATTAGTTTCCTTTTGTTCTTGCCTGGAAGAAATGTGTATCTGCTTATGGTTGTTCTTCTTACTTGGTTTAATCATCTGATAGGTTAGCTTAATGTTTTATCATTATTATTATTTATTTCGATTAAGTTTGTTATTGATATTGCATGCCTTTTAGAAGAAAAGTCAAAATTTGGCAAAGCTAGAATATTATGGCCTAAGTTGGTTCTCAACATTTTACTTGCTAAACATTTAGCTTATGTGTATTATTTTAGAATCGATTTTATTCGCTAGCATGCCATCAATGACTACCCATTTAGTTATCTTATTCTATAAAGAAGTCTTGTATGTCTAATTTGATTATTTTAAATCATTTTCTTTGAATTATTGTCTTTTGTCATAACTTAGAAGTTTCACTACTGCATCACTATTGTGATTTATTTTAAGTGTTACTTATGATTTCCTCTTCATTTTGCATGTGAAACGTGTCTGGGTTCCATGGACCTCCTCCTTGCATTTTCCTATTGGGCTTCAAAGGCCTAAATATCCACATTGAGTCAACCAACCCATAAAATTCGACGTACAACTCTCGAGTTGGAAGAATTCGAGAAGGCCTAGAAGTTGAAGAATTTGGGGGCAAAGACTCATATTTGTCTTATTTTCATTTCACATTGTATTTTTTTTGTTATTTTCGAGATCGAGCCTTTTAAATTTTCCTTATTGATTTTATTTGTTAGATCTTAGGACAGGTGAGGATGAGGTCTTAGGCCTAAAGAGGTGAAAAGAATTTATTATCTTGTTAGTTTAGGACATGTACAAAATAGAATGTGCTAAGGCCCCCAAAATGAAATGGGTCCAAATACTGGTCCAGGCGGACATAAATCGGATTTGGGCCCAAAATCTCTCTCTCCCTCTCTCTTTACTTTATCGTTTATCTGCTTGACATTATTTTTTCGCTAGTTTTAGGGTTAAAAAATCCAAATTCCCGAAAAACGCCACTTTGTTTTTACGACTTTATCAAACTAAGTACAAATAACATAAAATAAATTTTACAAATTAAAATTTACTTAGATAGTAAATTAATACTTCATTTTCAAACAACTCTAAATAATTTTTATCTCTAATTTTAATTTAAATCATTTCAGCCAAATAAGTTAGTTGCCGGATAGTTGCAAGTTAGAAAATATTTTTTGGTGCCGTAAAAACCTTTCCAAAATATAAATAAAAATCTCCGAACCCCCTTTAAGATTTTAAATCGACTTCCTATTTTAAGTCTTTTGAAAATCAAGTTTTCTTGATTTTTCTCAAAAATTAAGTGGCGACTCTAAAAAGTCTCAAAACTAAAGAATATATTTATCTTAAATAAAACAGAATGACGACTCTGCTGGGGACTTGGAGGATTCTAACCTTAAAACTAAATTTTTTGGCTATGTGTGAATAATTGTTTGCTTGCTTTTGTCACGACTGGAATCTAGACCCCAGACGAGACCGGCGTCGTTGACCTCTCAGAGGTCGCAGACAAGCCTTCTTACGTCATACTTGCTTTACATAGGTTAATTTTAGTGGAAAATTTGAAACTTTTTGTTCTTTAAACATGCTTGCCAAACATTCTTAAAATTTTATAATCGTTCATCATCAACCATCTAACATTAAAGAGATAAACAACTGAAAGAAATAGTTCATAAGTCTTAATTGTATAATTGCCAAAATGGCCCAAATTCAAAATCTGAATAAAGAGCAGGAAAGAAACGCTAGTGGAACATGTTCCACTAGCTCAACTCTAAAACTATGCTAGAATATAAAACAGTAGTATCCTCGAAGCATGAGGACCTACCAAACTCCGGATGAATGCTGACGTCCGGATAGCTGCAACGATGATCCTGCAACTCTATCGACCACCTGTACCTGCACCTAAAATAGTATAGATGTATAGGGTTAGTACACACTTGTACTAAGTACGGGTATATGCAAGCATACACCACGGACATGCATGAGAAAGAATAGCTCTTTCCTAATAACATGATTTTTGGAGGTCAAGTCAGTGGACTTGCCAATTTGAGATTAGGAAGGTCATGCCATGAGGGTAACATGCATCATATTCAATATCGTATTGCACACAACACATATCATAGCACATAACACATAACACATAGCTTCGTTCGTATCATTCATTCATATGCCATGATACCTTGAAATCATGGACTTAACATTAAGACTTTCCAAAATGAGGGCTCAACATATGGGACCTCAACTAGGGAGTCTTCATTAGCTAACACTGAGTCCGCTTCATTCATTCATACGTACTTCATTGCATTTCATTCATAGGCCAGTGTGAACACCAGCTATACCTAGGGTGTAGTTTAAGACTTTCATCGGGTTTGCTGTGCAATGATCAGGAATAACCTAATGTTATTACCTGGGTCTAGCTCACCTCTTGATTTTCCTACCCTAACACCTTCGGTATCATTCAATTCTTTATGTGCTTCATTTGAGGCTGGCCTCAGTCATTCATTGGGAACTTTAACTTTAACCGACATAGATCATGTGAGCATATGAAATCCAGTGTCTCCCCCACACCGAAAAGAGGTGGAATCACCGGCCAAGGTGACCCAAAAACATGCTAGCGTACATGGGAATTTAACCCCGCCAGATCCCTATATTGCCAGTATAGGTTCGAAGACTAGGAGATATAGGGAGACTCATACCCGGCAGGCCGGACAGTCTCATCTCATGAGAGTTACGCGAACCTCCGCCCTTTCTGAAAGAAGGCATCACCGCTCATAACTAGCCTATCGGTGCTCAGTATAAAGTTCCATTACATTCATCTCATACATCATAGAAGCTGGCTTCTAGTATGAGGACATAATAGCTCATTACATGATTTCTCATCTCTTCATTTGTATTAAGTGTGTTAAGCTCAATACTTTCATTAGAGTGTTCATAGAGACTGGTCTCTTCATTATCTTACACTCTCATTTTTGAGTACGTATTGGTAACATTTACTTAGGCTCATTTGAGATTGCTCTCATCATCTACATTAGCCTCATATCATGTTGTCACCACATTCTTCATCATTAGCACCTTTCATTTCATAGTTACTCACCTCATATTACGTGAATGTTCATTTCCATCATTTCATAGTTCATCTCATCATATTCCAATGCACTTGGACACTTAGTGTATCTTACACTCATACTTAACCCTCCTAGGGTTCATCATTTCATTACATACATCTTAGGTTCACTTATTTTTGAACGTATGTTAGACTTATATGTCTATACATACAAGCCATGGGGCTTCATTCATAGTTCGTTAAGTGATTCTTACTTTCCTAAGATTATGTAGTACAAGACTTATGTATTTTGTATATATGCCAAGATCTTGATTTTTTTTTGATCTAAGTAGATGGCATTATTCTAGGATATTTTACTCACGTATGACTTTTGTATCAATACGGAAGTTCGGGCAAGGAAACCCCAAATCTTGAATCACTTGGATATCATTTGTATTTTTCATAAATTTTATTTTCTAATATTCATAACATTAGACTTTAAATTAAATCTCGCGCTTATATTGAAAGGTAAATTTTTTTTCTATTTTAATTTCCCTCTTAATTAATCAAAGTGTTGAGGGTTCAAGCCCCCCCACCTCTTTAATTTCTAAATTAATAAAAGTTCAATTCAAAGGGGGAGGTTGTGGGTTCGAACCCCCACAGCCCCCTTTATTTTAGTTGAATTTCGCTGGAGGGGGCTGTGAGGTGGCGGGTTCGAACCCCCACAGCCCCTCTATTTTTTTCTTTTTTTTCTTCTCCTCGCGCACATTGGGAGGTCGTGGGTTCGAATCCCACGCCTCCCCTTAATTTTCTGTCCCTTTTCGCGAAACTCAGGGACCCAAGGTCACGAGTTCGATCCCCCGCTCCCCCCCTTATTTCTTTCAATTTTCGCGAACTCCAGTGACCAAGCGTTCACGAGTTCGATCCCCCGCTCCCCCATATTTTTTTTCCGCTTCTCTTCTTGCGACGACAGGGGCTGGGTCGCGAGTTCGATTCCCCCAGCCCCCATTTTTTTCCTTTTTCTCGCGAAGTGCAGCACTAGAGAAGGAGGTCACAGGTTCGAAACCTGGTGGCCTCACTTCTTTTAAAAAGTGAAAATTTTCCAGATTTCTGGATTTTTTTTATTGTCTTTCACCCATTTTTTTTGTCACATCTTTCGTACGTTTACCTAGCTAAAAGGGTGTTATTCAACCATACATATTTCATTATAATAAACATCCATTATACGCATAAACTACACAAAAACCACGAATTTTCGAGGCCAAAACAGTGGCTACAACCACTGCCCACAATGCACATACAACATCAACTATTAATCGTATTTTGAATATAGTTTTCGTAACCTCTTCACATAAACACGTTCGCATTTAACATAAACATGTAAATCATGCCTAATTCTAACAGCACAACATACCCATCCTACAAATTCGTTTGGGAGCTAAGGACAAGGACATACTAAGGGGAACAACCTTAGTTTCAAGAGTTTAAGAACATTCAAAAGAAAGTACTCTTGGAGAAAGAATTCCATGAGAGAAACCCATACCTTTTGACGTTGTTCAAGCTTGAAGCTGCTGCCCGGAAACTCCAAACCACGCCAAATTTACTTCAACGCACACCCTACTCGATGAACCTCTCTTAGCCTTGTCGTTTTGATTCCTTTGTCTTTACTTAAAAAAATTCTAGTGAGTTCTTCAAGTGTGAAGAACTCTTGATGTATTTTTCTACTTTTCTAGTTGTTCTTGGCAGAACTAACGTGAGAAAGAGGTTGAGAACGTGAGAGAGTTGAGAAACGTGAGGAAGAGAGTTGTCTTAGGATTAGGAGACTAAATTTAAGACTTAGTCAAAAGTTAGGATTTTAATTAACTAAAATAAATAAAGAAAATCTGATTTTCCTTTTTATTAATCAAATTAATAATTATCAATTAATTAAATTAATTTATCAACCTTAAATCTTGACACCCTAAGTCTTGATCCTATTCATTTTTTTTTTAGGATTGTTACAACTTTTTTATTGTATTATAAAACTGTCGCATTTCATGGCATAGTTTTCGCCAAACGACAAATAGAATGCATTAAGACAAAGGCGGTTATGTGGTTTACCACGACTTCTTTCAGAAAAACACACAAGTCTAATTTTTGGAAGTAATAAACGAATAGTTGACTTGCGGTCATCCAACGTCGTTTATTAGCTTCACCCCGTTGTTTGTCTGGCTCGGGTAGCCGTCACTTCTAAATCAATTATAGTCAACATAAGATAGAGCTAAACCAAATCCAAATATAAGCATTAGCATAAGATGACCCAACACCCAAGGTGTGTTGGGCCCATTCGAGAAACCACTTAAGTCCAAAAGAGCCCACGGCTTGAACGGACGATCATATATATTTGTTTAAATTTGAAGGATGTATACATCTGAAAAGTCATTGACCTTAGAGTTAGGAGTAGATTATAACTTGATTTAGTAGAAGAAAGAGTTTTCCTGGCCCTACTTAATCCAAATGCGTTGACATTCGGAGGTGAGAAGAAATCAAGTTCGAAGCATTTTTCACGGAGGCATAGTTTAGGGTTATACCCTGCGCGAGATTAATTATTTGTATCCCATTTCCCTACTATGTATCCCCATTCGGTTTACTCATAAGGCTTGTATAAATTTTAGTTTAGGGGGGCAACAAAATGTTTCAAATAATGTATACATCTCTCAAATCGCTAGGCCTACCCTTGGCACAAAAGGGTCACATATCTGTTTAGAACGAGCAATATTTGTTTATGTGTTATAACTGTTTGTGTGATTATTTTGCTTCATTTGGAGATGTTCTAGCCTACTAATTCTCGAAAAATATTTTCTAAAATTCATTAAGCATAAATATTGAGTCCACTATCAAAGTGCGTCCAAATATTCTCGAGTCTTTAGTTTCTTGAAAGAATTTCAAACTTCCTTTCAAATCCTTAAATCTCACTCTCTCATCTCAAAATAAAAAAGGATGAATTTTTCATCTCAAATAAAAAGAGATTCAGGTAGGTCGAACTACGTGGGACCTGAATTCTCCCTCGTGACATACGTAGGCAGCCTTTCAAAGCTCGGTCCCCATTTTGAGAAATTTTATCTTTTCAACTCTTGCAATGAGATTAAAATTTCATCTCAATTGAATTAGAAGTATGTCAATTAAAGATACAATCAATTTTGTCTCGACTCAAATCGAGTTTTCTGATTCTCTAGTTCAAAAATTAAATAGAAAAATTTCTGTCTATTTTGTCATATCATATGTTCATGGGCTAATTTATCTTTAAATGAAGCAACTCTTCTGTGTTTATTACTGTGTGTGATATCTTGTATTACCTATTATCTACACGAACTAACACATCTGTCGTTTGAGTTATTTTTCTTTTTCAGGTACTCAAAACTGATTTATGTTGATTAATTGTTGAACATTCAAAGTTTTCAAAGATTACTTTCCCAATCAAAATTTGTTGAAAGAGAGAAGAAAACAGATTAATGAGAATACCGACCTAACTGAAGTTGTTATAGTTCAACCGCCTGCCATTGAAAAAAATGAGCAATTGCACAGTTGATGCGACAGATGCTGAGTTAAGGGTTGAGCTCCAGAAAAATCAAAATTTGTCAATTCCGTATCGATATCAACACTCCAGGCAATGGAAGTCTTCCACTTCATTTTCCTCCTCTGACTTCAAACTCGGAGCATGTCCTAAATAACCCACCCTCCAACCCTACTCAAAATCTTTCCACCATCGACCTAACCACCTCAAATCATCATCACGCCAGCACTTCATACCAAGCACCGCACCCTTTTCAGAAAAAAATTCCATCCACCAATGGCACAATATATATTTTCATTGATACCTAAGAAATGGAATTATTATAAGTTAATCCAACCTCGGGAATTTCATGAAGTTCCAAAGCTTGTATAGGAAAATCAGATGCTACAAGATTCATCATTAGGTTGAAATGAATGAATATACCTCGAGATGATTTCAATTTTTTTTTGTTGAAAATCTGGAATTGACACCCTGCTGTCCCTTATTCTCCACAACAAAATGAAATAGTGTGAAGAGAAGAAAAATAGAAAATAATGCAAATTAACTGTGCAAAAGAAATACGAAAAGTTTAGGCGACAACAAAACACTTTTGTTCTTGCTAAGACTGCCTACTGGCAGAAGAAAGAACTCGTTTGAAACATGGATGGGTCAAACTGTTTGAAAACCCAACATATTTGGTGGGTCTTAGTTGTGCTGTAGGTTGTCCCCAAAAAGTTTAGAGAGAACAAGCAGATTAACAATTTGAACTTTAGATATAGCTGTATTTTCTAAACTCATATAGATCTTCAAACCTCAAAACAACAAGATTATGGTAAGTAGAGATGTTTCAATTCCTTAA
>CM040618.1:24264046-24369760 GCA_022817965.1 Solanum lycopersicoides | reverse complement strand
TCTGAAATGACGTCGACCCTCAAGATTTTTCCCCTCTCTCAAAAAAAACACAATAACGGCTCATCAAAATGATTCCCTCCCTGTTTCAAAGTTTAAATGTCAACAATCCTCAAAGATCCCTTTAATGTACCATACCCCTGCAAAAGACACTCAAAATCCACAAAACTCTCACCTTACTCTGAAAAGTCACTTTGTATATCCCAGTCCAACCTAAACATCTTTACATAACAGCCTATTCCGAACATAACCATACGAAGAGAAGGAGAAGGAGAAGGAGTGGAGGTCAAAGAGGAAAAGACTAAAGCAAATCATAGAAGAAAAGAAATATGAGAAAGAGATAAAAGAAACTTTTTGTGCTTCATAAGGTGGGGTTGAATTATGAAAATCTAATGCATTCATCGAATTTGGACCTTAGGAAGGGTGTTTTAATAGTGCCGAATTCGTCCATCTTTTAATGGAACATGGATATCCTCTAGCACAAATCTGAAAGTTTAGTTGTGATCCGACTTGTGGAGCTGGAAAAACATAAGCCAGTTGTTGATAGTCTCCTTCAGTCGAAGATCCTAGAGTGGAGAAGACTTTTAGTGGATTACCAAATCACAAGAGAAACTTTTATGAGATCTCCTAATCTGCCTCGCATGTCTCACTTTAGATGGTGGAGGCGACTGCACCTCGCACCATATTTCACGGAAAGCATCTGTGATCATAATGTACGCACTATGGACCAGCCGTATTGGATTGCTACTACTGTTTAGGAGAGGAAGAAATAGAATATATCTACATATGAGATCTACCCTCATGAATAGGATATCTACTGTACATGTGCTTCGCCGTTGTGGGTAAAGAGCCATATAATGAGTACGGATGCGTCTCAAGAGTTCAAACCCATGTAAGGCCGAGAATACGAGAAAGGAAATCCGACCCTGATACTGTATCCCAAAGATTCTGGAGTACGCTCAAATGAGCCAACTACTTGGGACGATGAAACTATGAAAAGAATTGTTGAATGATGGTGGGTCAATCATTACTATGTTCCGGGTATGATCGAATCAAATGAGTGGCGAAGTACAAGACCCTTATTGGATAAGTGGCTGATGCTTCAAATAACTTGAGTGAAGCGCTATACGAAAGAAAAAACTTCAGTTAGAAGCCGTGATGTTGGTTCTTCTTGAAGCAACCAAACAATGAAGATTTTGCGACAATACAGCTGAGCAAGGCTGAATTCTTCAAGCCATGCCCCCGAATGTAGTGAAGCTTAGTGGCTTGATAGTTGAATAGTAACTACGTGTTCCCAGTAACTAATGATATGGATAACATTCAAAAAATCGAAAAAAAAAAAAACCCAGAAAAGGTAAAGGTACGGGTCAGCACCGCGAAAAGAAAATCAATTCCTATAACATGATGACAAATCAAGTGGATTAATAGTAAACAGGCGGATGGGTCGTGCAAGTCCTATTCCTCCCAAGAAGGAAAATCAAATGTCCATCCATGGCTCAATCAGAATAAGTTGTCATTCCTCCGACCGACCCCTGAATACTTGCAACGAGGAAGTGCGTCCCACAACAGATGATATCTGGATGAGGTGCACAATACAAACCAAATCTCTATAGCAATCTTGCCTCATAGAGAGAATGGCTCGTGCGATGGAAAGCAATATCGAAGGGAAATGTCTCCTAGCTACAGTACGCGCGAGATGAAATCACAATATAGGAAAAACCCCAGCCCATTTCGATATCGGAAATACTTACCCATATGTAAGTCCTGTACGTCTGACGTGGACCCGTGAAAAGGCATAAGGAATGAGGATGAGCAATGGGAATGGAATAAGGAGTTCGAGTTAAAAACCATAATTCACAACTTGATAATGATGACTTGGTGGATGATCAACTTATTAGGAACGAGTCGTCTCTCTGATATTTTTGAGAGATGCAATTGTTTTTGAACCTGCAAGATATGAGAAGCAAAAATGGATCAAAATTGGACAAATGCAATGAAGGAGGAGCTGACCATGATAGAAAAGAACTAACTTGGAAGCTCGTGGAAATACCCCAAGATAGAAAATTGATGGAGTTAAATGGATTATTTGAAACAAGTTAAATCCAGATTTCGGTAAAAACACAAAAGCTAGATTGGTGGTGAAAGGCTATGCACAAGTTTGGGAGTAGATTTTTTGATACTTTGCCCAGTAGCCAGATTGGATACAATTCGGATGCTTTTGTCTATTGCAAAGAAAAATTGGAAGATTTTTCAAATGAACGTGAAGTCAGCTTTCTTGAATGGTCTACTACGAGAAGAAATATATGTTGAGCAGCTAGAAGGGTTCAACGTACCAGGACATGAAGATATGGTTTATCTGTTAAAGAAAGCTCGATACAGACTAAAGGAAGCTCCTGGAGCTTGTAAACCAAATGGATAATCATTTGCTAGGCTTAGGCTTTGAAAAACAGATTAAGTGAATCGACTCTTTATGTATAAAGTTGTCTCTAACATTATTATTATTTCTCTGTATGTCGACGATTTACTTGTGATAGGAAATAATACAGGGCATTGAAGAATCAAGGAGGAAATGATGAAAGTCTTTGAGATGACTGATCTTGCGAGAACTTATTTTCTTGGAATGGAGATCAAGCAAACTAATGAAGTTTTTGTTTGTCAAAAGAAATATATCATGGAGATTCTAAAAAGATTTAGAATGGAAGAATGCAAGAGTGTGAGTACTCCAATGAATCAAAAATAAAAGCTGAAAAAGGATTGAGCTGAACTAGTGATGAAGGAGTATATCGAAGCTTAATTGGATGCTTGATGTATCCCGCAACAACAAGGCCTGCATTTTGTTTCCTGTGAGTATTTTATCCAGGTTTTAAATTGTGCAAGTGAGTTGCACATGATGGCCGCCAAAAGAGTAGTTAGGTATCTTAAGGGAACTCTAACCTATGACATCAGATTAAGAAAAAGTCAGAATTTCAAACTCCATGGATATTCTAATAGTGATTGGGGCGGGTCAACTGGTGATATGAAAAGCAGTTCTGGTTATTGTTTCACTTTTGGATCAGGGTGTTTCTCATGGTGCTCAAACAAACAGGAAATAGTAGTACAATCAGCAGCTGAAGCAGAATTCATCGCAGCAGCAGCCACTGTTAATCAAGAACTATGGCTCAAGAAAATTTTGATCGATTTGCAGCTGGAGCAAGAAGAGAGCAGTTAGATCCTTGTGGAAATCAAGCTGCTATAGCCATATCCAGAGATCCCGTGTTTCATGGAAGGACCAAGCACTTCAACATTAAGTTTTATTTCTTGAGGGAAGTGCAGAAAAACGAAGAAGTGATTTTACTCTATTGCAAATCAGAGAATCAAGTGGCGGACATTTTTACAAAGTCATTTCATGTTAGCATATTTGAATTTCTTAGAGAAAAGTTGGGAGTTTGCAGCTCCTGATTCAGGAGGAATGTTGTTACGTGTCTCATGATCTGCTTTGAATGGGTCAGAGACTTCAACTGATTATTAGGAGATTAGTTTTATTTTAGTCATTATCTTATTAACTAGTTATAGTTGTTTCTACTTTATAGGCATGTTAGCATTCTTTTAGAAGTCCATGACTCCATGTTCTCTGTTAGTGGTACTTTCCCTCTACTTATTTAATCAGCTTGAAGTTCAATAAAAGTTAATCATTTTCAAATTTCAATTCATCTTGCTGTTTCAATTAATTAATAACAAATTTAACACACAACACACATACTAAGGTGAACGTGCAGGAAAGGAACTTAGTTCAGAACAAAGGATTACATCCTAATTAAAACATAGATATGCCTAATTCTATAAGCATGTAGTCTCGTTCATCATAGAAAGTAGTACAACTAAAGACTGTGTACCCTCTAAAATCAAATACATTAGCAAAGCCCTTAAAAGATTAGCATTTGTTAAAGTTACAAAGTTTAAAGAACTTGTGCAAAACAGAAGAACAAAATTAATTCACAAATCTAAAATTTGTAACACATACAACAATCTGGAAAAACAGAAAGAAGATCAAGCCACTGAATGCATAGTGTCCCCTTAATGAAATTGTTTCCCTCTAGTATTCGAGGTTTGATTTGGAATATGTTCTCCCAGGATAGAATGATCTCAATCACCAGTGTATTGATACCCAAAACTCTGGTGTCAGCGAGCCACTCAACGGGAGTAAAGTACACTTAGAATACTAAATTTAGTAGTAGTAGTAGAAGTCCAGAAAATCTATTTTTGAAATGAGAGGAAATCCCTCAATTTATAGAAAACAAAGGGTAGTGCAAAAAGGTTCTTATTGTGCCTTATCGAAAAAGTCACAATATTTTGGAAAGATCACCACCTTTCATAAAAGTCACAACTTTTCATAAAAGTCGCAACTTTTCATAGAAGTCATAACTTTTCATAAATTCGCAACATTTCATCAAAGTCAAAACTCTTCATAAAAGTCGCAACTCTTCATTGTTCATTCACACCTTTTAACACCAAAAAGCACTAAATAATCAAAAGAATCTGGGGAATGATCAAGTAGTTATGTTTTAGGTGTCAAGTTCTGAAATCATTAATGTATACAATGGTTGGGATCTATAAGATTGTAATACTGAATATTACAAATACCATGCTATCGGGTCACTAAATTTTCTTCGCCTTTGAGAGGTACCAATCTACAGTTCCAAACCAAGGGACAACTAGACAAAGCACGCAGAAAAAATGTGAGAATACCCACAACTATATTTCTTTTATACATGTGATTCCAGAGCACAACTGCATCCACTCCACAAGGATAAAATGAGTATAAGAGGACTATAATTTAAATGAACACTCATGTGTAACATTTTAATTTGTACTTAGACTAATATAAATCAGGCTCCCCAAATAATACTTATTTATTTTCAAGGTTCTAAAAGTTACTTCTTCTTTCACCATGAGAGATAACGACATTATCGTTTAATATAAGATTGACAGATAACTTTCCACTCACATCATCTTTGTTTCACTAAAATAATATTAAATCTTCACTCTAATAGTGATATCAAAGCTTAATGTTAATGCCTATTTAAGTTGCCAAAAAATAAAATGTGATACATGAAGGATTGCAATTCTTCTAGAATGGAGAGCTACTGAGACAAATAATGAAATATATTACCCTTATCTCGCAAAACCTTGTTCCAGAAAATGCTAGTCATATGCTAACATATCTTCCTAAGAAAGTGAGTCATAGATAATATTTTTGCTGCTTAACAAGTAACAACAAAAAAATACTTACTAATTTGATTTCCCTTAGAATTTTGAGCCACTCTGACCACATTATTTGCTTCTCTGGATTCAAATGGACACGACAATTAAAGTGCAAGTAAAAAAATCAAGACTTCAATTCAACTAACAAAAAGAAGTTGCAAAATAAAATAAAATAGTAGTATCACTTCTTTGGGCAACTCGAGGCACTTCAATCACTTTTTGGACTTATTAAATTCAAATGGGCCTGCAAATTTTGATGTAAGTCAACAAAAATTAGAAGTTTATTCCCATTAGTAACAAAAAGAATACAAAGGAGATTAAGTAGCAAAAGCTAAGCAGAATTTCTTGATTAAACATATTAACCAGACTAACTCTTTTCAAATGAGCACTTCTTTGAGTATCTTGAGTCACTTCCGCTTCTAGAAAGAGGGCGTCATTGTCTTCCATTGGATTAAAATCAGGAGGAACATGGATACTTATATTTGCTGGCTTGTTTCGACTAGAAGTTGTTGTAGTATTTTTATTTTCGCCAATCGTAGTCCTTTTTTCAGCATTTATCCATAAGCTTTGTCCTTGACCCCTTGCATCACTGGTCAAAGTGTATCGATTCATTTCAACTTCTTGATGGAGGGGATAATTGTCTTCCTTTTCCTCAAAACAAGGATGAACATGAAAACTATTATGTTGTAGCTTATTCAACTTGGAAGTTTTTGTATAGTAACTTCTATTTCTGGCAATCAGAGTCCTTTGTTCAGCATTAACTCTGATAGTGCTCATAGTTTTCAAACTTTGACCTTGTCCCTTCAAATGAGTTCAAGCTTGGGAATTTTCGAAGGTTGTCCCATTTCATACATCAGAGTTTGTGAGGGATTCATGTCAACCTAGATAAAAAAAAATACGAGCAAAGTCTTTCAAACAAAATTTCAAATAGGTTAGGAAGTTTTTCATAAGAAGAAATGTGAATTGAAAACGCATTCAGAAAAGAGACACATGTACATGTAACATAGTTTCCTTACATGAACCATTTCTACTATAGTAAGATCAAGGTAACATTAAAGACCAAGTGCATCAAAAAATATTTCATAGAAATACTATAAAGAATCATTACCATAAAAAAATTAATAAAGTTAAAGAAAGCATGACAAATCTCCAAACCTTAATGAGTTCTTTTTATTTTTACTTTTGTAGAGTTATACATCTCTTCTAAGTCATCATCCTTTTTTAAAAAAATTATCAAAAGAATCACGAGGTTGAACCTTTTGCACTATGTGCCAACCTTTATTGGAATGATCGATAACATAAAATACTTGTGATGCTTGGCTAGCTAATTCAAATGGCTCATTCATTTTCAAATATCGCCCACGTTTAACACTTACAAATCTATATTCATCCATTTTAACTCCCCTCTTTTTATCATACACATCAAACCACATACATCGGAATAAAATCACTCTTCTTCACCCAAAAAATTATAATTCAAGAACCTCGGTTAACTCGCCATAGTAATTCATATGGTTTTTTCTTCATCGATCACACCTACTACAACCACTCCACAATCTTGAGTTTTCAAATATTGATCATACTCTTTCACATGAAACTTATATCCATTAACAATATGACCTTTGAATCTTGTGAGATATGGAATAGGGCCACGTGATAAAGATAGGAAATCTTCCATTCTCTAACTATCATCATGCATGTATAACCTTGCAACCTAAAAACATCAAATAGCTTTTTAGAAAACAATATTTAATTGCATACTTGATTTAAGAAAATCGATTAATTTCTATAAACCTTTTTTTGTAACCTAATAATGAATTTTCTATTCAACTCCATATCCAAAAAATATTCTAGAGGTCTCACTATAAATTTGTGAAAATTCTCTAACAAATAATTGAAGTCTTACATGTTATTTTAAATTAAACATATAGACAAGGTATAAATAAATTATTAGATTAAATCAATACTTACTCGAGAAATGGTTTAATTTCATCACAGTTCTTCAAAATATAAAAATGTGAGTCCTCCATATCATTTGAATCAAGATTGTCTGGTGTGCTACCTTTTAAACTTTTTACAGGTTCACAAATTATTGTCAACCCACCTTCAGATTCAATTACACCACCATCATAATTTCTCTCCGGACAATTGAACTTTGTCTTTATTGTATTCAAATACCTTGAACATAAAGTCATACATTCAACTGCTAAATATCCCTCTACAATCGAACCTTCAGGGTGAGCCATATTACCAATAAAATACTTCAAAAAGTGTAGGTATCTTTTTATTTGATACATCCATTGATATCGAATTGTTCTGACATCTTAGCTTCATCAGGTAGATGAATAGAAAAATACACCATGACATCAAAAAATACAGGAGGGAACACCTTTTCAAACTTGCACAATGTTCTTGGCATTTGAGATTCTATTTGTTACAAATCCTCTACTCTCAATCATTTTGCTCCAAGCACTTTGAAAAAAATAGACAACTCAATAAGTTGTTCAGATACGGATTTGCAAAGCATACCACGCACTACAAGAGGGAGTAAATGTTGTAGAATTATATGACAATCATGAATTTTTAATCTTGAAATTTTTTTATCCTTAAGGTTGACACATTGAGAAATATTTGAGGATAATCCATCTTGGACCTTTAAATTCTTCAAAATTGTCTTCATCAAATAATGTGTAAGGTGCTGCTGACAACTCAAATTTATCTAATTTTTTATTGGATACAATTCTTTTCGTATTTTTATTTGTTGTAAATCCAACCGATTACTCAAGGTGTCTTTTGTTTTCCCTTTGACATCTAATATTGTCCCCAAAATGTTGTCACATATATTATTTTCAATGTGCATCACATCAAGATTATGTCGAAACAATAAGGTTTTCCAATATGGAAGATCAAAGAATATACTCTTCTTATTTTAGTTATCAACCCTTTTCTTGTGTGATATTTGAATCTTCTTCTGTAATCCTTTGTTAATTGCAACCCATCTAAATCAATAATATGATCAAGAATATCATCACCAGACAACAATTCAGGCTACTACTTGTGCTCAATTGTGTTATCAAATGATACTTAATCATTTCTCCATTTGTGATTAAGAGGAAGATAGTGTTTATGACTCATATAACACTGTTTTGGCCATTCATTAGCCTTGTATAGTGTGTATTAATATTGCAACATCGGCAAGCCAGTTTTCCTTTTGTACTCCATCCAGTAAAGTCATTACTGGTCCACAACAAAGATGCATGTGACATAAAATTATTTCTAGTTAATGAATCTAATGTCTCGACTCCACTTTCCCATAAATCATTCTACATCAATTGCATCACCAGGACTCTAGGTCCAGGTATAAGCATTGACAAAATAAAATTATCTTGCTTCATGGAAAGCTAGGGTGGCAAATTATAGGAGTAAGTACCACGGGCCAAATGTTGTATGGAGTTTTCAATATTTCAAATGGTTGGAAACCATCACTACCAAGTCCAAGTCATACATTATGAGGCTCAGCAACAAAAGATGGGTGAAGCTCATCAAATTTTTTCGATGCCATTGAATCAGCTAGATGCCTCATTATTCCATCACCAACTTTTGTCATGATTTCATGACATCAAAGGAGATATCTTTGAGCACATAAATAATCTTTGAAGTCTTGGCTTTAGAGGAAAATACATAAAATCTTGCATGGTATCTTTTTTCCTTTTTTCAATTTTGTTTCCCCACGATGTTTATCATCCTTACATCTAGATGCACCACAAACTTTGCAAGATTGAAGACAATTATAATCTTTTCAATATAACATGCAATTATTCTTTCATGCATCAATCTTCTTACAATAAAGCCCAAGATCTCAAGTTACCTCTTTTGCCTCATAATATTCATTCGGCAAGTTTCTTCCATCCAACAATAAATCATCTTTCAAAACAACATCGTAAATGACTCGTTTGTAACATCTCAAAATTTGAAATACCTAAGAATAAACTAAAAACTAATAATAGTTAAATACTTTGAAGTAACGAAAAAATCTCGAAACTTATTTTAGTTAGGAAATATGAGTTTTTGGTAACCTTATGATGGCCATAACTCTTAGATCAAAGTGAATTAGCTGTACTTCAAGGTATGATTGGAAATATTTTGGAATGGTCTTTTCAACGCCGCCAAGTTTGCACAATTCTGAGTTCGTATGAGCGAGATATGCCCTTTGGAAATTGGGTTGTTGGAATAAGGAAAGTCCAATCCGGATTTTTAATGGGTGGTTTGGTATTTTTCTTACCCAACATAATTAATTCGTCTTTAGGAATCAAATTGGGCTCTAAACTGAATTGGTTCATTTTAGACAATTGAAAATTTACCCTAGGGTTTCTGGATAAACAACGCAAAAAAAAGAGACTAGGGAAAGCAAGATTTGTCGCTTCGTAGGAAAATGGTTGCGGATTTCTTGAGGGATTTAATCCCACAAGTATGTGTGTTTTCCATAATGTTTGTCTTTTTCACCCACGTTTAATCATGTTTGATTTAGTGTGAATTTTTCTAAAAAATGGGAATTTCAATATTTTTGATGGTTGTTGTCGAATTTTTTGTTCTTGAACATAAGTTGAGATTTTGGAGTTTCTTAATGTGAAAGTGTTGTTTCTTGAGTTCATTGGGTTAGATCCTTCTGTATACTATGTGGATCGAGTTAAAACGATTTAAAATAAGAAAATGAGGGAAGAATCTGTCAGACACACTCGGGAGAGCCAGGCCCGTCAACCCCCATAGCGCCAGGAAGGCTGGGGTGGCGCGCCTGCAGTGCGCCTCCGTACTTTGGGGCTAGCGTGGCACGACACATATGCGCTTTATCGACATTTTTCATCCAGTTTTCGTCATACAGTCTGTATAATCCTTTCTAAAGTGTGTTAACACTTTCCATTGGTTCTAATTACTTCAAATGATTTCTAAACACATAGAAAGAATCCCAAAACATGAATTATAACCTTGAATCCATAATTCAATTCAAGGAAAGTTAAGAGATAAGTCAAGAAGTTAAGAGTCAAGTCTAAAAGTTAAGATGTAAGTCAAGAAGAAGTTCATAAAGTTTTCAAAGTCTTTCACAAACGTTTTAACTTTGTTTTAAGACTTAAGTTTTGAGTTCAGTAAATATTAAATTTGTAGTTATGATCTTCAAAAAAGTATATGGGGACTTAGTATTCCCAAAGAGATTTAAAATGTTTTCACATTTAAACAAGAACAGAAACTGAGATTTCCAAAGAGCCTTCAGGATAGTTTTTCAGAAAAGAGTAATAGCTTTCTAAAGGAAGCAAGAAGGGAAATTGAGATTTCCGAGATAGCATTTGAGCTAAGTTTTTTTAGCACTAATCTCAAACCACAGAAGAAGTATATCTTTTTTAAACATAAGAGCTAGTATATTTTGGGAGTAATATTGAGCACCGAATTAGGGAAGAGCATGAGTACAGATAACTCACGTCTTCATAAAACCATATAGCTACCATGGGTAGAAAAAGATCATACTTTTTAGATGAATCCTTTTTCACAATAGACTAGTGGATCCACTTAGTAGTTAAGGTCCTACGCCTTTGGTAGGGTATATGATCATTGCCAGTGTGAGGTACATAGTTGTATCATCACTATAGCCCTTATGTGATGGTTGTCGTTAGAGAAATTCCCATAGAAGTTATTGTATTTTTATATACACAACTATATGTAATTTTACATACATTTCAATGTTTATGTTGTGTTCTTGTAGATACACAGAGTTGACATCATGTTTTTAAACCATTTTTCTTTATATCGCACTTGCTTTTAAATTATTTTATATTGAAATGAGTCTAGTATGTTGAGTTGAGTTAAGTCAGGTAAGTTATTCAAATTTCCCTTCCAAGCCTATGTCGTTTTAGCATTCCAACTCGCATAATCGTACATTCAATGTACTTATACTAGTTGGCCTGCATCGTCTTATGATGTAGAAGCAGGTAACAAGGATTAGCATCCAGCGCGTCATTGATCCAGCTTGAGCACTTAGAGTCTATTGGTGAGCCTCCTTGCATTCTGGATGACTCATTTATTTACTTTCTGGTTTCGTTTGTTAGGATGTTGTGGGGTTTGTCCCAACATCCATCGCAGTTATTTTAGAGGGTTCATAGACATTTAGTAGTTCACTAGCCTTTACATTATCACTCTTATGTTAGGACTCAGATTGATGGGAAAGCAAAACAAACTATTCAAACTTTAGAAGATATGTTGAGGGCCTGTGTGATTGATTTCAAAGGTAATTGGGATGATTACCTACCTCTTATGAGTTTGCTTACAACAACAACTACCAAACTAGAATCCAAATGACTCCTTATGAAGCTCTTTATGGGAGAAGAAACAGATCTCCTATTGGATGGTTTGAAGTTGATGAAGCAGGGTTGATAAGACCAGATTTAATTCATTAACTATGGAGAAGTTCAAAGTGATTCAAGAGAGGTTGAAAATGGCGCAGAGTCTTCAAAATTTCTACACTAATGTTAGGAGGAGGGAGTTAGAGTTTGAAGTAGATGATTAGGTATATTTAAAGGTTTCACCCATGAAAGGTTTTATGAAGTTTGGGAATAAGGGGAAACCTAGTCCCCGTATATTAGACCTTATCGAATATCCAAGAAGATTAGCAATGTAGCTTATGAGTTGGAGCTACCACAAGAGTTAGCAGAGGTTCATCCGATATTTAACATCTCTATGTTGAAGAAATGCATGATGCATGGGCAATCCTTCATTGATCATTCAAACTAAAAATAATAAAATCAAGGATATCTTATCTTATGAGGACATTCCTATTTAGATTCTAGATTGCCAAGTTCGCAAATTAAGGACACAAATGATAACATCAGTCAAGGTCCTTTGGAGGAACCAATTTGTTGAGGAAGGTACTAGGGAAGCTGAGGAGGACATGAAGAAGAGATATTCATATTTCTTTGAATGCGGAGAAAGTGCAGACCAATGTACTAATTCTCTTCTTAGTACTTTATAAATTACGAGTGAGCATGTTGTTTATTCACATTTGCTTGTGGGTTATTTGACTTGATGTTACCACCCTTAGCCTAGTAAGAGTAATCTCATTCGAGGAAGAATGTTCCCAAGGGAGAGATATTGTAACATCCCACTATTTGAAATAGCTATGAATAAGCGAAGAACTGAAAACATTTATTTTGAAGTAACAAAAAAATTCGGAAATTTGTTTAAGTTAGGAAATATGAGTTTTGGTCAACTTCAAACGGACATAAATCCTAGCTAAGGATGAGTTAGGTGTTCTTCCAGGTAAGGTTTGAGATATCTTGAAATAATCTTTCCAACGCCGTCAAGTTTGACGCAATTCCAAGTTCGTGTGAGCGATATATGCCCTTTGGAAGTTGGGTTTATGGAATAAGGAAAGTCCAATCCGGATTTGTAAGGGTAGTTTGGTCCCCAACTTAATTAATTCTTCTTTAGCAATTAAATTTGGGTCTAAACTTAATTGGTTCAGTTTAGACAATTGAAAACTTATGCTAGGATTTTTGGAGAAAGTACACAAGAGAAAGGAGAAGAGAGAAAGCAAGATTCATCGCTTTGTAGGAAATTGATTGCGGATTTCGTCAAGGATTTAATCCCACAAGGTATGTGAGATTTCGATAAAGTTAGGTTTTTTCAACCACGTGCCAAGCATCTTTGATTCAGCTTGAATTTGTTCTAAAAATGGGAATTTTAATGTTCTTGATGGTTGTTATTGAATTGCTTTCGTTCTTGAACTTGAATTGAGATTTAGGAGTTTGTTGATGTGAAAGTGTTGTTTCTTCAGTTCATTGGGCTAGAACCTTGTGTATATGATGTGGGTACATGAATCTAAAGTGAATTTGAGAAAAGGAATCGAGTTAAAATGATTTAAGATCATAAAATGAGGGGAAGAATATGTAAGATGCACCTGGGGAGAGCCAGGAACATTATGCCCCCATAGCGCTAGGAAGGCTGAGGCGGTGCACCTGTAGAGCGCCCAAAGTGCACCTCAATTCTCTGGGGCTGGCAAGGTGAGATGCGCCTTAATCGGTGTTTTTCATCCGGTATTCGTCATAATGTCTGTATAAGCCTTTCTAAATTGTGTGTTAACATTTTCCATTGATTCTAATTACTTCAAATGATTTCAAAACACATACAAAGCATCCCAAAACACGAATTATAACCTTGATTCCGTAATTCAATTCAAGTAACATTAAGATATAAGTCAAGAAGTTAAGGGTCAAGTCTAAAAGTTAAGATGTAAGTCAAGAAGAAGTTCATACAGTTTTCAAAGTCTTTCACAAACGTTTTAACTTTGGTTTAAGACTTATGTTTTTAGTCCAATAAAGATTAAAGTTGAAGTTATGATCTGCATAGAAGTATATGGGGAATTAGTAATCCCAAAGAGATTTAAAATGTTTTCGCATTTAATAAGAACGGAAACTGAGATTTCCAAAGTGCCTTCAGACTAGTTTTTCAGAAAAGAGTTATAAATTTCTAATGAAGTAATAAGGGATACTGAGATTTCCGAGATAGTCTTTGAGCTATGTCTTTTTGAGCATTAATCTCAAATCACAAAAAATATTATGTTTTTTCAAAACATAAGAGCTAGTATATTTTGGGGGTAGTATTTAGCACCGAATTGGGGAAGAGCACGAGTTCAGATAACTCACGTCTTCATAAAACCATGTAGCACCATAGGTAGAAAAGGATCATACAGTTTAGATGAATACGTTTTCACAATAGACTAGTGGATCCACTTAGTAGTTAAGGTCTTATGCCTTTGGTCGGGTATAGGATGCGCTGACAGTGTGAGGTAGATAGTTGTATCATCACTAAAGCTCTTATGTGATTTTTGTCGTTTTGAGAAACTCCCACAAAAGTTATTTTATTTTTATATTTACATTTATATGCATTTTTACATACATTTCAGTGTTGATGTTGTATTTTTGTAGATACACAAAGTTGACATCTTATTTTCAAATTGTTTTTCTTTATATCACACTTGCTTTTAAATTATATTATATTATATTGAAATGAGTCCAGTATTTTTGAGTTGAGTTGAGCAAAGTAAGTTTTTCTAATTTTCCTTCCAAGCCTATGTCCTTTTAGCATTCCAACTCGCATACTCGTACATTTAATGTGATGATGCTAGTTGGTCTGCATCATCTTATGATGTAGACACAGGTAACCAGGACCTCTGCTTAAACAAGGCTTAAAGGAAAGAGTACAACTCACTTTTAAAAAGGACCTCAGCTTAAACAAGGCTTAAAGGAAAGAGTACAACTCACTTTTATCTCAAATGCACGATTCATAGGAATATGGGTGCATTCCTTTGAAACTGAACACTTAACTTACTCTTGGACTTCTCTTAAGCCCCTATAGAGTCTCATGACTTTCTCAAGACTCTTCCTAAGAACAAATCATCCATAAGGATCTTTAAACTTTAGATTTCAACCACCTCTAGTATGATGAGTAGTCCAATGAACAAGGGAACGCACGAATTAGAATAGATTTCTATGACTTAGCACTTTCGCACGATTAAGAGTATGAAATAAGGGAAACTTTTCTTAAATGCCTATGGTACCACATTCATAGAAGTGGGGCCCTCACAACCATAAATAATATCCTATTGACATGACTTCATAGACACCCTAGGACACTTAAAACTCTCTGCTCTGATACCAAGTTTGTTACGACCCGAGTTTATACCTTGAACGTGGTCGGCACTCAAAGACCATTGTTGGTCCCCAAATGAATCCTCATCCTGGCTGACTACAAGCGAAAGACTAACTTAAGCATGCAAAAGCTTAAAAGTGAAATAAAATTAAATAAACTCGACTTTACACAACTTAAACTCAAATGAACAACCCTGAATAAAATAATATATTAAACTCACCATAATATAGGCAACTTAAGTCTTTAAAATATTTAATAAAAGAAATGAATTACACAGACTCCTTAACTATACTGAATATCTATGAAGCCTCTTACTGATAAAGAAGCAAGTCAGGGACCCGCGACCTCCTAACTAAACTGAAAACTAAATGAAATCCTCAAGAAACAAGGATTCTCACCACAGCTAACTCGAATCTCGGATGGAATGTATGAGCCTGTAAGGGGAATTCTAAAGCATAACATAATCTTGATACTTTAATAAAAAGGAAAAATATTTCCCTCTTTTCAACTCAACTCAAATCAAGAATAATATATTCAACTCAAGGATTAGATACTAAACTTCAAGATATGATACACGACTCAACGAAGTAAAGATTAACTCAAGATACTCAACTTAAGATACTTAACTCCAGATATTTAACTGAACTCATTTCAATATAAAGCAGTTTAAAACAAGTGAAATATAAAGAAAAGTTGTATAAAAACATGATGTAAACTCAAGATAATAGTATCATAAAAGAACAGATCATGCTCCCTCGAAAAGTCTACTTGTGAAATGCATGAATGAAGTCTCACACCCCAATTCATACTAAGAAGAACCCCTTGAGGACCATGTAATTAATGTTGTGGGAGTTTCTCTAACTGACAACCACTACTATGATTTTAAGTGGTGATACATCGTCTCGCCCACGCTACCAGAACAGTCCTATACTTTGTCATCGCATAGAACATCCTCAACATAGTGGATCCACTAGATTAACTTATGTAATCATCTAGAAAGTATGACCCGTTAATACCCATGATGGCTACATGGTTTACATGGAGAATTGAGTTAATATGAACTCTCATCTCCACATTGGTTCTCAATACTACTCCCAAATATAATTTAGCTCATGCTTTTAAAATAACTTCCTTTCTTTGGGTAAAGATAATTTGCTTAACACTTTAGCTATCAAAATCTCTCTCGGAATCAATGTTCCCTTTTCTTATTCAAAACTCTTTTATGGAATCTTACTTTCCTCCTAACTTAAATGTGAAAATATTTAGAAACTTTTAGGGAATACTTGGTTCCCTTATATTACGTTGAAGGAAGATCTTCAACTCTTTACTCTTTACTTGACTTGAATCTTTCGCCTTAAAACAAATTTAAACATTTAGTAAAGACTCTAGAAACTTGAAGAAGTTTGTTTTGACTTACTTCTTGATTCTAGACTTATTCTCTCCTGAAAGTGAATTATGAATTCAAAAATTATAGTTCATGATATCAAGGATCTAGGTAATATTTTTGACTCATTAATACATACTCTTCACTCTTATACTCACTTGCTTGAGTATTAAAGTCTTAAAATAAGTTACTAAAAGTTGTAGAAGACTCCTCAAAAGGACTTTCTTAGAAAGTTTGAAAGAATTCTCAAAAAACATAACTCTCAACTCTAACTTGAATTTGAATTATGAATTCAAGGTTATGAATATGTTAGGAATGATTTTAGATAGGAAGAACAAGGTTCTTTAAAAATCTTGGATAAGATTTTTAAAAGAAACCTTGAAAACCTAGCTTGAAGATAAATGATCAAGAAAACCTTTCTTGAGATTCTTGAATAAGTTTCTTGAAATCTTATGGCAAAGAGTTATGTTTTTCATTAGTATAGATGAAAATTTGATTGTTCTGAACCTTTAATTAGTCAATAAATTCGTTTAGGATTTTCTTGGAGGAAAAAAAACAAAAACAACCCTTTTAAATGTTTTCCCGTCGGCTAATTTGTAACAACATTAGATAGGCTACTAAAATCATCATAATTTTTACTCAAAATTTGGATTGACGCGAATTGGTGGAGTTGGAAAGTATATTCAATTACCTTTAATTGGATAGGTTATGACACACGTAACACTTAATATTGTAAGAGATATGGTCTTTTATAGTTGACCAAGTAGAATCTTACATCAAAACATAATGAAACTTTAAGAACTCATCAAGAACTCTAATCTTTAAACTTTAAGAATGAAATGGCACTGAACTCATGTTTAGTTTTTTGAGTTCTATTTTTCTTATTACCTATTTCTTATACTTGATTTATCTTTGGAGCTCAGTCGGTCGATGCCTATTGAGAACCACTTGTTGGTACGAGTTCTTGTTGTTGGTTTGGATCTCGTGTAGAGCACGTTTGGGACTTCAAAGACTGGGTGAGCTCCTGGCGTTCAGTGTTGCCTGTTTTCATCTGCTTTTTCTATTCTAGTATTTATTTTTCTTTCAAAGACAATTTTTACTTTTATATTGTATTTGTAAAATCCTTGTACTCTCATTTTAATTATATGCTCTACTACGGAATGATGCCAGGTCTTGGAAGTTGTTCCTTGTACTATATTCATGTTGAATTCTCTTTCTCTTTTCTGTTAGATTCTTGCTTCTATTTTTTATCTTCCGCGTGTTGTCCAATAGTTATGGTTAAGAATATATTGTTAGGAAATACAATTCTGTATATTTCAAGGAAGGCTATTTAGAGGGAAAAAACTTATATTTCTGATTGTTCTGTGATTTAGGTAATAACCATGTTTACTACTTCCTCCATTTATTTTACTTACCCCTTGTACCAAATATGTTTGTTTCATTTGACTTGTCCATTTAGCAAATCAGAAAAAGTTTATTATTTCTTTCTCATACTACCCTTAGTTTTAAAAAAATTAAATGTCAGTCAAATTTAGAGTTGTGTGATAAGTTTGACTGACTTTTAATTTGAACTATAAAGCTGACTGACATTTAATTTTTTATATTAAGGGTAGTATTATTAAATAGTAATTAAATTTTCATGATTTACTAAATGGACAAGCAAAACGAAACATTTAATTTTGGAACAGAGGCAAAGTCAAATGAAATGGAGTGAGTGGTAAGCATGATTAATCACCCCATTTACAAAATCAACTGAAATATACGTTTCTTCAGCAGAACCTTCATTGAAATATATGGAATTATATTTCCCAACAATCACTATTCTCAACTAATTTTTCTTTGAACTAATCTTTCTAATTAAATATATATACTTTTTTTTATATCTACCAATGCTCTATGATCATTCTTGCTTTGTTTCCAACCATAACAGTACATCTGGAAAAATAATTGATTGTGGTGAATGCTTCTACAGAAGGATAATTAAAATGAAATATGTACCTCTAGATAATTCTCGAAGAATGAAGCCTCTTTTTAATGTTACAAATATTATTTGGGGACTTCTGATGATACCCAACGTCCGTCCAGTGACCTAAACGAATTGGAATCCATTGACGAGTCCAAAGTGATTGGCAAAACAGATGAAACCATTCATCTTTGATGGCTCACTTTTCATACAAATCCTACCTCCACTATTTTTTTTTCAAATTGAAATGTGCCACGACCCAATATCTCAGGTCATGTTGACACCTACTAACACCCTTATGTAGGTAAATCAGCCCCATAAACCTGAACCAAAAGCAATAGTATATCATGGAGAAGAAAAACAGAAGGGAAGCAAGGAATAAAATGCAAAATAATAGGGAGGAGATACACCGAGGAAATAAAGGAAAGAGATAGACAACAATATAAATATATACAACATCCCCAAGATGTGGCATTAGTTGTTAGTCGAGCTTCTAATCAAAATAGGAGTACAAGAAAAATGCAAATATATATAGAACCGTCTTTTAATGTAAAAGAGGGAGATTGGAAACTGTGAACTTTAAGAGCTCACCCTACTCTACGAATCCAAAAGCTACTCCACACAAGGAAGACCTCAATGGAGAGAACCCATACTATGATGGGTGCGGTGTAGAAGCATAGTATGAGTACCAACAAGTGGTACTCAGTAGGCATAGGCATACTGAGCTCCAAAGATGAATCAATCATTAATTACAATTAAAGGAAGTACATTACTACTAGCTAAACAAGAGATACAACATAATTCAAGTAAAAATAGCTAAGGGAGTTGAATAAAATAAGCAAGAGACCGAGACAAGGGAACTTACGTGGAAGTGCTAGACCAACAACCTAACCTCTACAAAGGTCCACTACAGAAGCCAATAAATTTGTGATACAACATTGGTAACCACTGCTACACCTCACAACAGCCAAGAGGCCAATCCATCTTGCCAAGGCCAGAAGCACCAATATAGAGACAAGTCCAACAAATTTTGTAGATAACTATCAAATTGACATAAGATACACAATTATATACTCAAAAAATAAACTAACCGAACCCCCATAATCTTGAAAGGTACAAAAAAAAAACCTAACCTAGCCAACCCCTTATACGACCAGTGGGTGCAAATAACAATCAATTATACGTGTCACCGACTTATGAGTGTATGAAATGCAATAGAAACCAACGGTGCCATACAACCAAGTATACACATCTATTTAAGTTAAACTCCCCACATACTTTTCCAAATAATCATCATTGGAATATAACTTCTTCAAACTCTCAAAACTCATCAATCTAGAAGTCAGGGTATACATGAATGCATGTATATCTTCTACATAAATCAGCTGCAACAGTATTTACTTTGCCTTGATTGTAATTAATCTCAAAATGAAATGACTCAATAAATTATATCCATTTTTCATGCTTTTTATTAATATTTTTATAATTCAATTATGCTTCATAGCCTCATGATTGGTCCTTATCACAAATTTCTTATGCCATAAATAATGTTATCGATTTGCTAAAACTCTCAATGGGCAGAAAGTTCCTTATGATAGGTAGAATATTGCAATTGAGCTCCACTTAAATTTTCTTTAAAGTAACCTAGGGGTTTTCTTTCTTCCATCATGAACGCACAAATTCCCACTCCACTAGCAACAAACTCAATTTCATACATCTTCTCAAAATTAGGAAGTTGAAGTAAAAATATGAAACTAGGTTTTTCCTTTAATATCCTAAAGGATTCCTCTTGTTTTATATTCAAAATGAAAGATTATAACATTGATGACCTCAATCAGGGGATCGTCTAGAGAACTAAAACCCCTCACAAACTTTCTAATAGAACATGCCAACACATGAAAGCTTCTAACATCACTAATGGACTTAGGGGTTGGACTCAAATTCGTGCTTTGCCCCTTGGATATGTAAGAAGTTGAAAATGATTTTCAAACTTACTTATTTTTATCCATTGATGATGATGAAGAAGATTTCACTCCTAATTACTTTTCCCTTCTATTTCCCTCAACCTTGAGTGTCATCTGATAAGATGTTATAAAGTAGGAAGATGATGCAAATCTAATGGTTGCATTATATTTTTATTTAAGCCCGAGATAAATTTTCCACAAGACTCACCTCTCCATCATTGACATTATCTCAAAGATTATCATGCCCTAGATCCTCATAATACTTTTCCACGGTCTTCCTTTCTTGTTCAATATTGCAATACTTCTTGAGTGTATTTTGTTCATAGAATTTACCCATAAATCTCTCATCGTTTGATGTCATTCAAACTTGTAGTAAAATTTCTATTCACTAATGCATCTCTTTCAATTTTCTTCACCATGTAGAAGCAAAACCCTTAAGATGACTTATACCATAATTATATATTCTTGTGTGCTTTTAATTCTTTTCCTCTTTCCATCGCTTCCTTGAAGCTTTTGTGTGTTGCTGGATTGGGTGGGATGCTTATCGAGGTAGTCGGGAGAGTTTTGAGCAAGTTTTGCCCTTTTAAGAGATTTTGAAGTGAGAATTGACTTTACTCAACAGCCAGAGAATCGAATGCCATATAAGATTTATGACAGCTCCATCAACTCTAAATGGTCCAAATTAGTCTAGTAGAATGGTTGGTTCTAGTTCCGAGGACCTTGATTTGAGTTTTTCCCATTAGACATTGCCATAGTGTGACTTCAGTCAACATTTTTGGTAAACATACTCAGATGAGAATTTCCTCAGTGTGGTTGACTTTGAAATATCGAGTTTGGTCTCGTACGACTTTTGGTTACGATCTCGAGGTGTTTGGGATGATTTATTTGTTAAACCCCATTTTAACTTAGATCAAATAGTGTACAACATATTGATAATTCCTAAATTATTTAACTTAAGGAGCACCACCTAAATATTTTAAAGGTAAATTAGGACACCTATATATTTAACTTGGTAATGCTAAAACTAACTCCAATTAATCGTCTACTTAACTTAGGTGATTATAAATAAGGGTTCAAGTTATTCTAAAGGGAAGAGATTAAACATCGTCGTTTTTTTTTATTAAAGGGCCTTTTATGCTAGTTCAAACATATATCTTGATTTCATAGAAAAGTTCCAGAAATTCATGCTTTATTATAAATTTAAAGAAATGAAAGTTTCTAGTTAATATAAATTTTTTATTGAGAGAGTAATCTAAACTAAAACCTAAAACAATTCAAGTTAGATACAGGTATGGTTAACATCCTTCCTTATGAAGTACAACCAAAGAAATAAATGATTTTATATACACTACTTATTAGCTTCTGATAAAATGTAACTTCCAATAAAGAAAGAAATTATGATGCGATAATATTAAATGCCAAATTCATCAGCTTCCATTACATGGGTATATTTAATAAACAACACAAATACTCTAAGAAGACTACACATTGACACAAAAGAAAAAAATGTTGAAACTGACCTTTTATCAAACAGTGAATCATGGCGAGGTTTCAGATCTACTAACATCCGACTTTACTCAAAATCAAAACAACACGAGCAATCAAAAGAAAATCCCTGCCAATGTTTTTGAGATTTGAAAAGGAGATGCGATTCAAAAACTCTATGTGAACAAAGGATGAGGGGCGGCCAAATGTTCTAGGGTAAAGGAGTGGTTCAAAAACTCAGAACAAACTTTAAAGTAACCATTTATAGGTGAAATTAGGGTTCATGAATTGTGCAGTAGGTATTTGAATTTCATGCTTTGAAATTGGCCAAATACAACCATTAAAGCTTGAACGTTAGGATTTTTGGATTTGATTTACCTGACAGTCTCCACGTGACATAGCAATAACACGAAAATTGAGTGACAACCTTTGTCCATAGCTAACGAACATGGGAGTTTTTTTGAAAATGGAAGGGAAGGAGTGAGAGAGGGAGGCTCATGTGGCTTGTGAATTATGAGGGACTTTGGGGGGGGGGATAAAAAACCCTAAACAATATTAAACAAAAAGGGTATTTTAGGTAGTTCAATAAGGATAAAATGGATAGTAGGGATTGTGAAGAGGGTTGATGGGTTGATGTTTGGACTGCTCCGTTTGGGCCCTTGCTTTTTAGGGTTGATTTGTAGATTTGGTTTGTTATTGGTAACCATACTATTAAAGTATTTCTTGGGTCTTTTCATTCTCTAATCAATTCATTTGAGCTTCTAATTAAATAAACTGTGTTATATACAATTAGTATGTAGAAGTACCAACGTTAAAACTTTTTTCTAATGATTTATATTTATTTGGTAAGTATGAAATTTGAATTAAAATGTCGACAATCAATTAAAATAAAATACAAAGTGATACAAGTGACTTTTTTTTAATTAAAAATGTATTTTATTAGTAATTGTAAAAAATTTGACAACGATTGTATAATAATGATGTTAATGAAGATCATATGAACAACGTAATATTTTGTTAATAGCTTAGAAGCTCAATCTTATATAATTTAAAGAAACGAGGGTAAAAATTGGGGTTCAAGACTTGTCCCTCTTTGACTAGAGACGATGAAAGAGATTTTTGGCAAAGAAGAAGACACTGTGGCTAATTTTGTCCCGATCATCAACATTGAAATGAAGTGAAAGATTAATGTGAAAACTCTTACATATCCCAAACAGCGAGAAGTAAGTTTAGTAGAATTCAAGAGTAGATCATTGACCATTGGTAGTGAGTTTGACTCTCAAACAAAATGTCCCAATTAAATGCTTTGAAATAGTTCTACTTTGCATTATGTATCTTGATTTTGCATGTATATTATACTTCCTGTAAAGTCTAACATACCAATTAGAAATGGTTAGTAAATATACACATTTACATAAATCAATTTTCAAGAAATTTAAAAAATTTAGCATGCAGTTCTCCTATATATATTTTAAATATAAATAAATAATAAGGCATTGCGAGATGTCTCATTAAAGACAGATGGCTAAAATGTGTTATTAGAGTGCAGACTAAACCAATATGTCCTATTTATGAGTGGACGAACCCGATATGTTCTCTTTTAGGATTAATAAACCCCATGCATTCTACTTTAGGGTGGATACACCCAATGCATTCTATTTTAGGGCAAGCAGACTTAATGTATCCTATTGATTAAGACTGGATGAACCCAATATATCATATATTAGGGTTGAAAAACCCATTGTCCTATTTTAGGATGGACGAACCCAATATATCCTATATTATGATAGACAAACCAAATATTTCCTACTTTAGGTGGATGAATCCAACATATCCGATTTTAAGGTGGACGAAAACAATGTATCCTATTTTAGGGTGGACGTATCAATATATCCTATTTTAGTGTTGAGTTATCCGAGATGTCCTCATTTATGGTGGACTTACCCGATATATCTTATTTTATGGTGGATTAAACCAACATATCCTTTTTTAGGGTGGAAGAACTTGTTATCTTGCTGACTTAGTAATATAAATTGATGTTATCACAGGACTTGGTGTTATCTCCTGTATTCAAATTAGCAAACCAGAAAAAATAAAAGATGAAAAAAAACAAAACAAAGAACTATCCGAGTCCACAGAATTCACTGTGTGTCCTTAAGAAATTTAATCCCCTAAGTACCCGAGGTTACAAATTAATTCCTTCCAAGATAAAATGGATTAAATATTAAAGAAATAGTGGCACCTCAAACTTCAATAATTTCAACGAACTCAAAATAACAGTAATGAATCACACATACAAACACGATCGATCGATTTTGTTTTGTAAAAAATGTATGCAAAAGAAGGGAAGAATTCAATGCTGAAAAATGAGATGTCATCTCTCTATTTATAGTCAACAAAGGGTAAAAGTCACAAATCTTAGGAAAGAAGACAACCTTCCAAAAAGGTGACAACACTTTGAAAAAGGCACAACCTTTCAAACGGTTACAACTCTTTAGAAAGGACACAACCTTTCATAAAGGTCACAACCCTCTGGCAAAGTGACAACCCTTCAGGAGAGTCACAACCCTTCATTTCCTGTTCATACCTTTAAAACCCAACAATCCCCCACATGAATAGGGAATGAATATTTTTAAAAAACTTATGCATGAAAAACTGTGTGATTCTTAAGTAAGGGTTAATCGCATCTGGATAAGTATGTTTCCCTTTAAACTTTCCGGTGAACACATATTGGATATACTCGGTCAATCGATAGATTTGATATCTTTGAACCGTCGAGCTTTGGTGTATACATAGACAACATAAGTCACACAATCAACCCTTGAACTATTTTTGATTCTCATTGTTTTGTTCGTTTCAGTCATGAACACATCTCGATTAATAAGTGCTTAGAGAATTGGCCTTACCGGATTCTTCTTGAAGCGGCTTACACTTCACACTTACATAGGTGATTTCTAAATGTGTTATCCCATAGATACACCATTTGATACATCCTGTATCAAACTTAAAAAGTCCTAATGCCTTTATCTTTATTACTGAACATTGTCTTATCATGAGAATGAACCATAAAAAATAATATTTTGACAATGTTGAACCATCATTAATAACTTTGTTTGATCTCCTTGAACCTATATCTTGGGATCTCCAGTCTTCTAGGTAGAGTTACCACCACAATGACTTGTTCTCGGCCATAGTCTCATTCCCTTTGATAATCTATCAACTTTCTCTCTAGTTAGGCCTTTTATAAGTGGATCCAACACATTATCCTTTGACTTTACATAATCAATTATGATAATTTCACTAGGGATTAGTTCTATAACGATATTATGTCAACTTCATACATGACGAGACCTTCCGTTATAAATCATGTTCCATGCCCAACCTAGTGTATGCATACAAGAGCTAAAGGTTTGGACCAAAAATCTTTTAAGAAATTTTGGAGTCATTCAACTTATTCACCGGTCTTATCCAGAGTGATAAACTCAGTTTTCATAGTAGAGCGAGCGATACATTTCTGTTTGGAAGATTTCCAAGAGATTGCTCTTCCACCAAGAGTAAATACATATCCATTTGTGGATTTTATTTCATTTGACCTGGTGATTCAATTTGCATCACTATATTCTTCCAATAATGTTGAATACTAGTTATAATGCAAAGCAATAGTTTGTTAAGTATGTTTTGTTTTTAAAAAAAATACTCAAAACTCTTTTAATTGTCATCTAATGAGTTTGATTGAGATTAGTTGTGAACCGACTCAGTTTACTAATAGCACATGCTATATTTGATCGCATACACTTCATGATATATATCATACTTCTCAATAATCTAGCATAATCCAATTGTGAGTCACCTTTTCCTTCATTCTTTTGAAGTATAAAGATCACATTTATGGGAGTCTAGTCAATATTGAAATCCAACTACTTAAACTTTTCAAGTACCTTTTCAATCACATCAGTAACTTTAATTTCTTTCATATCTATGTTACTTTCTAGCATATGCTTAGTAACATTTTTGTAATATGTGTCTCTTTTGATGATAAGCATGTCATCAATATAAAAACAAATAATGACCTTGTGATTTGGAATGTCTTTAATGTAAAACATTTATCACATTCATTAATCTAGAATTCATTTGCCAATGTAGTTTGGTCAAACTTCGCATGTCATTATTTGGGCGCTTGTTTTTAGTCCATAAAGTGACTTAACAAGTTTACACTTTTTTTTACCAGGAACCACTAAGCCCTCGGGTTGTTCCATGTAAATTTCTTCCTCCAAAAAATATTTTTACATCCATTTTGATAAATTCGCAACTAGCACAATTAACATCTGAATTAATGTAATCCTGGTTAGAGGCTATTATATGTCAAAATAATCAAGGATTTATTATTGTCTAAAGCCTATGACAACAAATCTTTCTTTGTATTTGTCAATAGTTTCATCAGCTTTTTTTTTTATCTACTTTGAACCCAAAAGTTTATTTCCTGAAGGAAGATCAACCAAGTCCCAAGTTGGTTACTCAAGATTGAATCTATCTTACTATTAACAGAATCTTTCCAAAAAGGATGAGTCCGCAAAAGACATATCTTTTTCGACTATATGGACTTTTTTTCAAGAAGAAATTTTACAATATAAAACCCGAAGGAAGTAATTTGTCCATTGACATTTACTACACCTCTGAATCTCCTTATTAAGTACATTCTCCTTTGGTTCTTTCCAAGGTCGTTTAGACCCTTTACATGACTATCCGGTGGTTCGGACTTATTAACCATAAATAAACATGCTTTACTATTTGTAGCATATTCAATGAACATACAATCCACAGTCTTAGGTCCTATTTTTACCAGTTTGGAAATAGTTCCCTCATTTCTATTTCTTATATGAAATAAACTATATTGAAAATTGTTAGATCTCCCTTTCTTAATAAACAAAAGTTTTTTTTAATTTGTTACTCCCTTTACTAATAAACAAAACTTTTTGTTTCTCTCTTTCTGAACAGACAAATTTTTGTTGTTCTCTTTGTTATAATGATAGCACCACCACCCCCACACACACACACAAATTTTGTGGTAAACCTTAACTTATAAATAGGACATTCAAAATTTCCTTAAAGTTTGGTTTTTCTGTCAACAGTTTCATTACATTGAGGTGAGAATGTGCAGTAATTTATGATTCTATTTTCTGCAAAAGAAGATTCATATTCTTCATATCTACCACTTCTAATCGTGAAAATATTCAACTGACTTTCAACTCAACTTTATATTGCCTATATGTTTCTATTTCTTCATCCTTACCAGTCAGCAAATAATATAACAATATCTAGTGCAATTGCCAATAAAATTTATGAAACACGTTTTCCCACCACGAGATGGTGTTGACTTCATATCACAAATATCAGTGTAAATCAATTCAAAGGTATTCTAATTCATTTCAACAACACATACTTGACATTGATTTATTGCACTAAAAGTGAGACAAAACTATTAAGTTGATTAATTTTTGCAAGGTTTTGTAATTGACATGTCTTAATCATTTATGTCACAAAACATTTGAGTCAAGAAAGTAAGAACAAACAAAAACACTAAGTTTGAAAAGACCTTCTGTGAGGTAACCTTTTCCCACAAATATTTTATTCTTTACTTTTTGTAATTTTTCTCAAATACAGACATTGTTTTACAGTCAACACCTTGTCATATGTCCTTTTAAGAAGGACATTTCCATAACATTCAATTTGTAATAGAATTACCCATGACCATAGTCTCATTGGTCCAATAAGGGCAATATGACCCAAATGTTTGTTTTACAACAAACATAACATGTCACTTTTCACCAGTGTTCATGTCTATAAAAAAAAAAATTAATAGACATATATATCTTTTCATGAAAAATCACAATATTTTAAGTGAAATTTTTTCATCAAAGAATATAATTCTTTTGAACGAGAAATATAATTTTGTGGTTTTGTACTAGTCATCTCATATACTAGTAAAGAGAGACTCAACGACCACAATATCAAATATACTCCAATAATTTTGTGGGTCTACCATAATACAAGAATGTCATCAAATTTTATATCTTGTACTTTCAAATTTAAATTAGATAGTAAGTCTAATTTTGTCTTTATCACAAGTAAAGAACCCCCACATTTTAAATTTGTTCTAAAAAATATTTTTCAAGTATTTGAAATTATTTTTCACATATTTTTTTCCCATGCTTTCAAATTGTATACCATCAAAATACACATTGGTTACACGAAACCTTCTTTTGGAGATTTAATCCATAGAAACACCCATTGCAGGCACAAAAATCACTAATTTTATGTTACTAGTGTTTTTTTTTCTTTGTGTCACAACTAGACAGACCACTTATTATTTAGAATACTAACAATAAAGATTCAATCTTTATACAATTTGTTTCTAGTTTAACGATAACGTTTTTATATTCTTCTAATCGTTAACCGAATGAACACTGAATTCTGATGAAGTTTTTATATTCTTCGAATCAGTTTCACATTCAGACAGAGTAGTAAACCAAAAAGGTTTTAATCTTCAGAAACTTCAAATATAACACTGTTTCTAGCTAACGATGAAGATTTTGTATTTTTTTCAAATCATTTAGCCATAATATTCGTGACAAAGATTTTGTACTCTTCAAGTCAAAATATTCATTGAAACAAAGTATCTAACAAATTGGTGAAGTTTCTATATTCTTCAAACCAATGCACAATCTGATTTGTTCGTGAAGTTCTTATATTCTTCAAACCAAAGGAGAAAAAACAAATCAGAAGATTTTAGTCTCCAAAAGTCAAACACAATCAAATTTTTCATGGAGTATAAAACTATAAAAAAAAATCTCTCTCAACATAATACATATTAGTAATAATCATCACATAATGATCATCTATCCTAAAATTTATGAGATAAATATCATAACTTATAAAGGGTAGGGGAAAAAATATCAAGTGAAATAAAATAGAACTTGATTTTTACTCTCGTTGAATCATATTCTATCTGTCAGCAATGAATTCATGCAAGTCACTTATCTTGCTATTTTTTTTTTTTCAGTTTCCATCATATTCTTATTTTTCTCAAGAAGACATTTAATTTCAACAAGAAACTAAAGTCAGGTTCAAATATTTGAACATTTACTTCTTCTCATAGTTATGTAAAACCAAGAATATAGATTAGTTTTTTTAAAGTGCATATCTTAACCTTATGCACAAAATAACTTTTCTTATTGAAAAGAAAACTGAAGGGGTGCAATGCTTGAATGCACTTGGGAAGAATATAAAATTAATCTTACCCATAAAAGGAAAACTTACTACAGATTATATACTCAAACATATTAAAGTAGAACTAATTCATCTCAAATCTCTTTTATCATACGATAAAATAATTTTCTTTTTCTTCTTCTTCTTTCTAACCAAAAGAACACAGAAAATAGAAGTAATTTCCTTACCATAGAAAATACCATCAATTTAAATTTCTTAAACTTGTTATCTCCTATATTCAAAGTAGCAAACCAAAAGAAATAAAAGATGAAAAGAAAAAGACAAAGAAGAATCCGAGTCCACAGAATCCACTGTGGGTCCTTAAGAAATTTAATGCCCTCAAGTACCCGAGGTTACAGATTAATTACTTCCAAGATAAAACGGATTAACCATTAAAGAAGTAACGGCACCTCAAACTTCAATAATTTCAACGAACTCAAAATGACAGCAATGAATCACACATACTTCGAGAAAACCCCGGCTCAGATTTATGTGTGGTCCTTATTGATGAGTTCACAGTTACATAGGCAAGCTTTGATTAACGATTTGGATGATACAAACGTGCCCGTGGGTTCGACAGTGTAGCGACCATGATCAACCAGGTTATCCGAGGACATCGGATAAAGTTTTGTGATAAAGAGTTGCCCTTCGGAGGGAGGATGCACAACGAAGCCTTGCATGTCACTGTCATATGTCGAGAAAGGGTTATAAACCATGTCTTGGTAGATGATGGGTCGGGTCTCAATATTTGTTCATTGTCGACTCTGAGGCAGTTAAGGTTTGATATGGGGAAGCTTGAACAAAACCAAGTCAACGTAAGAGCCTTTGATGGAGTGCAGAGAGACACTTGGGGCGGTAAACTTGGTCATTCAGATGGGTCCTGCATAATTAAACGCAAAGTTCCAGGTCTTGGATATTGACACCAGCTATAACCTTCTTCTGGGAAGGCCTTTTATCCATATGGCTGGGGTTGTGCCTTCTACTCTTCACCAGATGATGAAGCTCATTTGGAAGGACCAAGACCTGGTTATTCACGACGAAGGGAGTCACTTCGGCAGCAAGGCGCCAATTATTGACGAAGTCTCGCGAGGCACTGATTTCTATGCGGTGGAGCTGGTAAATGCAACAAACGAGGATTTGGCCCCACAGCCTCCTATTCCTTTTGTGTACAAGATGATCGCCACTGTGATGCTGCAGAATGGGTTCGAGCCAGGCTTTGAATTGGGAAGGAATTATTTAGCCTATTCAAGTTCCTGTCAAAGGAGCGAGATATGGTTTGAGATACGTCCCCATAGATGATGAGGTGAAGATGAGGAAGAGCGGTGATCAAGCATTGTCTAGGCCAATCCCTCACCTGTACCAATTATTTCCAGTCCGTGAGTACGCCGATCGTGATGGCCTCGGGGAAGGAATCTGCGACCTTTTCAAAGAGATCGATACTGTCATAGAGGACGAGGTCGAGCTAGCTTGTATCCGCGATGCTGAGCCTAGAGAGCAGCTGCAGAACTGGACTTCTACACCAATATTGATCCCTCGATCACCTTGGTAGAAGGACACTGTCTGTGAATGTTTTGAAAAAATGGTGGTAGTTCGGAAGGGGCCCGAGACCGACCATATTGCTTTTTCTTTAATTTCTTGAATATTAAAATTCCCCCATGATGTTTAAAAAGGCAACACGACCCTTTTCCATGGCCAAAGTTTGCATTGTTTTTCCCAATTTGAATGAAAGACTCTTTTATTGAAAACTTGTTTATTTACTTATCTGCTATATTTTACTTTCCTAACTTTGTCTGTTTATGATTTCAGTAATATTAATTTTAAACCTGTCAATGTCATGTCATGTCACGAGCTGAACGAACAGAATGAGGCAGGTGATGACGAGGGTGAAGAATACGAAGAGGAAAATGAGGTATCAGAATATGTTGCTGAGGAATTTCGGCAGTTCAAAAATCAGCATAAGCCAAATTTGGAAGAAACATAAACTATGAATCTGGGAGACCAAGAGTGTCAAAGAGGTCAAAATCAGTGTCCACTTGAATGAAGCTCAAAGAAAGGATCTAATACATTTTCTTACTGAATACATTGATGTGTTCGTTTGGAAAGTCAACGACATGCTAGGGCTGAGTACCAATTTGGTGTCCCACAAGTTGCCGATTAATCCAGGGTTCAGTCCAGTGAAACAGAAGGATCGGAAGTTCAAGCCTGAGTTAAGTTTAAAGATTAAAGAAGAGATCACCACACAGATCGAGTCTCGATTAGTGGAAGTGACGCAATACCCGACTTGGTTGGCCAATGTTGTTCCAGTCGCCAAAAAAGATGGGAAGATCAGAATTTGTGTCGATTACATGGATCTTAACAAAGGCAGCCCAAAGGATAATTTTTCGTTACCAAAATTCACATTCTGATTCACAACTGTGCTAAACATGAAATTCAATCATTTGTGGATTGTTACGCAGGTTATCACCAGATCCTGATGGATGAGGAAGATGCAAAAAAGACAACTTTCATTAAGCCTTAGGGTGTATGTCATTACAAGGTGATGCCATTTGGTCTCAAAAATGCTGGTGCTACTTATATGAGGGCTATGACGACCATATTTCATGACATGATTCATAAGGAGATCGAGGTGTATGTAGATGATGTCATAATCAAGTCCCGCGAGAGTTCGGACCACTTGACGCATTAAGAGAAGTTCTTCGATCGTCTGTGTCGTTATAACTTGAAATCAAATCCCTATAAATGTGCTTTTGGAGTGCCAGCCAACAAATTGTTAGGATTTATAGTCAGTAGAAGAGGTATTGAGCTCGATCCTTCTAAGATCAAGGCAATTCAAGAGTTACCTCCTCCAAAGACTAAGAAGGAAGTGATGAGTTTCTTAGGGAGGTTGAACTACATCAGTCGTTTCATAGCTCAATCAACTGTGGTGTGTGAGCCTATCTTCAAGATGTTGAAGAAAGTTGCTCTGACAAAGTTGACTGAAGAATGTCAGACAGCTTTTGATGCGATCAAGGATTATTTTTCTAATCCACCGGTGTTGGTTCCTCCGCGAGAAGGGAGCCCACTGTTGCTATATTTGTCTGTCTCAGACAATTCATTCGGATGCGTACTTGGCCAACACGAAGAGACAAGGAAGAAAGAGCGAGCTATTTATTACATAAGCAAGAAGTTCACTCCTTACGAGTCCCGTTACCCTCTTCTGGAAAGAACATGATGTGCTTTGACTTTGATCGCCAAGAAATTGAGGCATTATTTGTCTTCTCATACTACATATCTCATTTCCAGAATGGACCCGTTGAAGTATATTTTCCAGAAGGTGATGCCGACCGGAAAGTTAGCTAAATGACAAATACTTTTTAGTGAATTTGATATTGTCTACGTAACCTAGAAGGCGATAAACGCACAGGCCTTGGATTATCATCTTGCAGAAAATCCTGTTGTTGAAGAGTATGAACCGCTCAAGACTTATTTCCCTGATGAAGAGGTATCATTTGTGGGTGAAGATATTTATGAACCGTATCCTGGTTGGAGACTGTTCTTGGATGGAGCAGCGAATCACCAAGGAAAAGGTATTGGAGCGGTCTTAGTGTCAGAATCCAGTCAGCAATATTTTATGCAGCTAAGCTCCAGTTTAATTGCACGAACAACATGGCCGAATATGAAGCGTGCATCCTTGGTTTGAAGATGGCCATTGACATGAGCGTCAACGAGCTGCTGGTTATTGAAGATTCAGATTTTTTGATTCATGAGGTTCAAGGAGAATGGGTTGTGAAGAACCCGAAGATCACACCGTATGTGCAATATATACAGAAGTTGTGCAGAAGATTCCGTAAGATTGAGTTCAGACATACTCCCAGAACACAAAATGAGTTAGCTGATGCTCTGCCACCATCACTTCAATGATTAGACATCCAGATACTGATTATATTGACCCTTTGGATATAAAGCTGAAAGAACATCCGGTCCATTGTTCCCATGTGGAAGCAGAACAAGACGGTTTACCATGGTATTTTGATATCAAGAAGTACTTAGAGTCTGGAATTTATCCTGAGAATGCGACATTTAACTAGAAGAAATCAATACGCTGTTTGGCCCTCAACTTCTTTCTGAGTGGAGAAGTCCTTTATAGGAGGACTCCGGATTTAGGTCGTCTTAGATGTATCGATGCTGGTGAAGCTTCGAAGCTTATCGAATAGATACATGCTGGAGTTTGCGGCAAGCACATGAACGAACTCACTTTGGCGAGGAAGATCCTTCGAGCTGGTTATTTCTGGATGACTATGGAGCATGATTGTTGCAAGTTTGTGCATAAATGCCATAAATATCAAGTGCATGGTGATTTGATCTGAGTGCCACCTCATGAACTCAATGTTATCAGTTCTCCTTGGCCATTTGTAGCTTGTGGCATAGATGTCATCGGTCCAATAGAGTCAGCCGTTTCTAACGGACACAGATTTATTTTGGTTGCCATTGATTACTTCACCAAGTGGGTGGAAGCAACTTCGTACAAATGGTAACCAAGAAAGTTGTAGCTAATTTTGTTAGCAATAATCTGATATGCAGGTTTGGAGTACCAGAATCGATCATTACTGATAATGGTGCAAATCTCAACAGTCATAGATATATGTGAGCAGTTTAAGATTACTCATCGAAACTCAACCGCCTATCGTCCTCAGATGAATGGAGTTATAGAGGCCTCCAGTAAGAAGATTTTGAGGAAAATTATTGACAATCACCGAGGTTGGCATGATATGTTACCATATGCTTTGTTGGGTTATCGAACGACTGTCAGAACGTCGATTTGGGCTACTCCATACTTGCACGTATATGGAACAGAAGCAGTTATACCTACTGAAGTCGAGATACCGGTATTGAGAATCATACAAGAAGCTTAGTTGAGTAATGACGAATGGGTCAGCAAGCGGATTGATCAATTAACATTGATTGACGAGAAGAGAATGGTTGTTGTTTGTCATGGTCAACTATATACATAGAGAATGATCCGCGCTTTTCACAAGAGAGTAAGAGACAAAATTTTTGAAATAGGTCAGCTGGTACTTTAGCGCATTTTTCCTCATCAGGATGAGTACAAAGGGAAATTTGCACCGAATCGGCAAGGACCTTACATGGTTCGCAAGGTATTATCTGGAGGCTCTTTAATCCTGTCGGAGATGGATGGCACTGCATGGCTGAAGCCGATCAACTCAGATGCTGTCAAGAGATATTACATGTGAATCTTTAGTTTGTATTTCTATCACTTCCCTATAATTGCTCCATTTACTTGTAATTGTTTTGTTTAAAATTTTATCCCTCTTGTAATGAACTACGTGTGACCTGAATTCTAAAACATGAGATACGTAGGCGGCCTATGTCGGTCTCGGTCACCCCGTTTACTCCTTTTAATATTTCTTTGTATTTGGACTACGTTCGACCTGAATTCTCAAGAATGAGATACGTATGCGGCCTATGTCGGCCTCGGTCAGTTTTCTTTGTAAACTTCTTATTTTTGTTAACCTTTGAAGGAGGAACTACGTTTGACCTGATTCCTGCCTCAACGGAATACGTAGGCGCCACAAGGGTTCGGTCATATATCCCTTAAGATTTCTATTTCTCTTTACAATAGAAACTGAGATAGAGTTTTTGAGAGGGACTAAAAAATTCTCGAGAAGAAGATTTTTCCTCAACAAGTCAAGACTAAAGTCGCTTTGAATTTTGCAATTGGGACAAATTTTTTTAGAGGATCTCAAAAATTCTGTGATTTACTCACCATCAGTTAAAGATGAGTCGAGACAGTTAACTCGGACAAAAATTTTGAGGATAGACTCAAATTTCAACAAAGGTTTATCGACGGTCTAGAGTAACTTTAAATACGACCCAGCAAATAATCAGATATACCTCTAAGCATCAGACTCAAGGAAGTTCGCTAAGCCTGACGTGACATGATATTTGGCAGTAACTTTTTTCAAAATACTACTTTTCAAAAATCGATCTTTCTTAAATATTTTCCCTTATGTTTTATTTATTTTGGCATAGAATATGTTGTCCTATATATCAAAAGGAGGGAGATCAGAAAAATCAACCGGAGATGTCGGATAAGGAGCAGACAATCGAAGAAATCGACACAGACTAGTTTATTTTGAAACTGATAATTTTTCTGTGGGTGCAGGCTTACAAGGCTACTCCCAAATCAGAAAATTCCTCCAATCGATGAATATGGAGAAGTCAAGGAGGCGAAGAGATCCCCAAAATTAATAATTTTTCTATGGATGCTGGAAATATTTTATATTACTTATATCGAAGACTAGGAAGGGTTAACATTATTGTTTCATTCAATTCCCAACAACGAAGTCTATAATGAAGATACAACTATGTTCAAAGATGAATCAAATGAAAACCCTGAAAAGACATTTTACGATTTTCATCGAGGACGTCATCTGCATCATATTATCAGACATGTTAGTATCACTACCCAGATGATTATTTTATTCGTGTTATCGATTTAGATGATACACTACCTGGAGGGTCATTTTATCGTATTGTCAATTGAGACGATCTCACTATCCAGAAGGCACCTAGAAGACACTATGTTGCTCGATTGAAGCATCTTCGTTTGGTACCAAAGATGGCATCAAGAGAAGGATATTCATGCATCGTGAGTTGATATTCATGGATCGCGAAAAGATATTCATGCCTCGCAGAAAATCATGCATCACGGAAAGATATTCATGTCTCGCAGAAAATGTTATACACCGCTCGAAGATATTCATGCGTCACGGAAAATCATGCATCGCAGAAAATCATGCATCGCGAGTAAATATTCATGTGTCGCAAAAAATCATGCATCGCGAGTTGATATTCATGCATCAAGGAAAGTCATGCATGGCGGGTTGATATTCATGCATCGCAAAAAATTCATGCATCGCGAAAAAAGCATGCATCACGAGTTGATACTCATGCATCGCGAGTTGATATTCATGCATCGCGGAAAAATCATGCATCACGAGTTGATATTCATGCATCGCGGAGAAAGCATGCATCACGAGTTGATATTCATGCATCGCGGAGAAATCATGCATCGCGAGTTGATATTCATGCATCGCGGAAAATCATGCATCGCGACTTGATATTCATGCATCGCGGAGAAAACATGCATCACAGTTGATATTCATGCATCGCGGAGAAATCATGCATTGCAAGTTGATATTCATGCATCGGGGAAAAATCATGCATCGCCAATTGATATTCATGCATCACGGAGAAAGCATGCATCACGAGTTGATATTCATGCATCGCGGAAAATTCATACATCGCGGAGAAAGCATTCATCACGAGTTGATATTCATGCATCACGGAGAAATCATGCTCGCTAGAGGAATACATGCATCGCGGAAAAATTATGCATTGCGAAGAAGAAGTCATGCATTTCAAGAGAAAATTCATGCATTGTAGAAAAATCAGGCATTGCGTAGAAGAAGTCATGCATAGCAAGAGAAATTCATGCATCACGGAAAAATCATGCATTGCAAGAGAAGAAATACATGCGTCGCGAAAATTTCATGCATCGCGGAAGGGAAATCATGCACTGCAAGAGAAGGAAATCGTGCCTCCCAAAAGAAATAGTTTTCCATCAACACCAACCACATCCTTTTATTTTGACAAGAGGGAACACCAAGAGATTCATCGAAGACAACATCAAGAGAAATATCAACACTGCATCAGCTTTTATCTATTTCGACATCAAATGAAGAGTACACTGAAGATTATATTGCAAACATAAGAGATAAGGTTTATTCTCTTTACGTCAAATCGATCGAGTTGACGTCAAATGTTGAAGAAGAGAAACTAAATGTTAACGCGGTAAAAGACACTATCTCCCATTTGAATTGCATTTTTATGGTAATGAGTTTATCTCAGTCGTTGTCGAGAGCATCCGAAAGGATGAATTCATAAATAAATAAAAAACAGGTGCGGACGACATCAAAAAAGGATGCAGCACAACGTGAAACTTTTTCTTAGCAGCGAACTGGGACATAGTCCAAAGAGGAGTGTCAAACTCTTAGGACGCGAGTAAAGGAATGACTTCCACCACAATCAAACCACACCCCTATCAGAAGTCATGTGGGTTTCTCTTTGGGTTTTGTCAGTTTCGGGGTTGCATCCGAAAATTTTAGTTTCTACCGGAAGTAGATTTCCAATCCAAGTGACAATACACTAAGAGCTCTGGAAATTATGTCCGTGTAAGTTCTTACATATAGATGTGAAGAGCTCCACCTTCATGTCTAAGAGGTTTCAAGCCTCTTTTTCATACTCGACTTTATTTGTCACTCTTCCAGAACCAAAGGTTATCTAACATAATAGATTTCATTTCCAACCAATCGAGTCAAACTACAAACAGCCTGATTCCTAAGATATAAGGATATGTAGGCGAGCTCGGTGTTGAAAACTCGGTTGTATTCCAACATTAACTCTTAAATCCTATTCCCGAGCATTTCGCTCCCTTCATAATCGGTATCCAGATGACCTTTGAATTCTCTCAAAATCATGTGTTAAATCAAGCTTATCGAATTGGTGGCTTGAATTCTCATATACTCTGAGATATGTAGGATACCCTTTTCCGGAGTTCGGCCATAATTCTTAAGTCCGTACCAAATTCCTTTCCTAAGGATGAATATGTGGTGGGTCAAAATTGGATTAGTCAATTTCATTTTCCTTGAATTTCTTGCATCAATTCAAGTAAAATGAGGGACAGTTGTTGACACCCAATTTTGACCCTCCCCGATAGGAATTAAATAACGATCTTCTTAATTCTAAACGACTTGAAATAGTTGATTTTATAAAGTTTAAAACGTTTTAAAGTAATTATAAGTTAATCTTGTCATTTTGTATATATATATATATATTTTACATAATTATGCATACCATTGGTATATTTTAGGATTATTCGAAAATCGCCTCAAAAGATTCAACTTTATTTTGAAAAGGTTTACTAACTAGTTTAATTATACAATAGTTTACATTTTTGAGATTAACTACTTTACAACTAAATTGATTATTTTATTGCGTTAAAATTAAGAAGTTTTTGATTAATTCATAGTAATTCATTTTTATCTAATTACCAAAAATTTTAATCCATTTAGACGAGTCGATTTTGGTCCATTTCTTGACACAGAATTCTGCCCACCTCAGCTCTCATCCCAGCCTTTTAAGAATGCAGCCCATTCTCAATGTCTATCCCACTTCCAAATTGCACAAAGGGCCTGCAACAGCGAAATCAACTCAAAATTTCTGGTGATCCAGCCCTTTTTTCTCAGAACCCAACCCAATTTCCCCCTTTTGTCCCTCAATTCGACCCAACGCATGCAATCCCAGCAGCAATCGTCAATCCCCAATAAAAAATACGCAGCAAAGAAACGTGCGCAGCACTGAGTAGGCAACCTCTGCGCGCGCCATTTTTCTTTTACGAGAAGGACGCGCCAACGTTCACCAAGAGCCAGCGGAGTCAATTCATACGAGTTTCACGCGAAAGAGGCAGTAGAAGAAGGCGGTACAATTTCCTCTTGTCATCTTCCCCAATGTCCCTCTCCGCGGCAGCTCTCAAAGCACGCGAGTCGTCCTTGGTGGCGTGAGATTGTTCCACGTCAACGCCAAGGACGATAGGGCTAATCCGAGCCGTCGTTTCACCCCTTCCCTTTTACGGAATGGTATAAATCTTCAGAGAAAAGATGTTTTGCCATTTTTGGGTGAAAGATTTTGGAAAATTTTGAATTTTGGGGATGGGCCTTGAACCCGATTTTCGTCCTTTTTCCCTCCCAACTCCGAACCCTAAACTTCCCCATATATAAGCTCACATCTTCTTCAACCAAAGGGGGATATGTTTTTTTGGATATTTTTCAGTTGAAAATGTCGAGCAAGAAACAGAGAGGAAAAAGAGAAAAATTACGAACTTACTCTAGCTAGGTATAGAGAATCGTTTCGAGCAAGCGACAACAAAAGATATACAAATACATTTGAAAAACAAAAGAAAAGAAAAACGAGAGTTAGTTTCTATTCCTTAAGGTAGTTCAAGTGTGAGTTGTTGTTTAGGTCTCCTTCTTGTTGTTCGATTCATGTCTCCGGTGGTGAAGTCACTAACTCGTCACTGTCCCTTTTCGCTGCATCGAGAGAGTCCCCTTCGATTCCATTTCGTCCCTGCATTTTAAGTGGGCCATAAAGTCCTAAAATTTTGTTCTCTAGTCAACCAACTATAAATTGACGAACAGGTTCCGAAGTTTGAAGAATTGAAGAAAGTCAAAGAAATTGGGCTAAAAGGCTCAAAAATTCATTGTTTAGAACTTGTATTTTGTTATTTTTTGGGCCTAAGCCCCCTTGTCTCTTTCATTTTATTTATTCTTTATTACTCGGTTTAGCTTAGGATAGGTACAAAACAAAGGAGGTCCAAATACCGGTCCAGGCGGACAGAAATCGGATTTGGACCCAACTCTCTTTCTCTCTCCCTCTTTTACTTTATTGCTTATATGTTTTGTTATTTTTGTCGTTAGTCTTAGGGTTAAAATCTAGAATCCCCGCAAGAAGCCACCTCGTTTTAAGTACTTATTTAAATCGATCAAGTTTAAACAACTTAAAGCAAATTTTGCAAATCTCAATTGGATAGTAAAAATTAAAACTTCACTTTTTAAATTTTTATCTCAAAATTAAGTTAGATATTTTGAGCCAAACAACTTAGTTGTTGGATAATCGCGAGTTAGCGAATATTTTAGGTGCCGTAAAAGCCTTCCTAAAATATAAATAAGAATCCCCGAACCTCCATTAAGGTTTTCTATCGGTTTTGTGTTTAAATCTTTTGAAAACTAAGTTTTTCTTGATTTTTTCTCAAAAACTAAGTAGCGACTCTCAAAAAGTCAAAAACTTAAACAATATTTTTCTGAAATAAAACAGTGGTGGTAGAGGAGGAAGTGTGTATTACAAGTGTGAGTATGCTGGTCATTTTAAAGGAAATGTAGTCAAGGTTATGTATATGGCAGTGGTGGTGGTGGTAAATATGGTTGAGAGACGGAGGAGGTGGAGGTGGTGGTGGTTGTTACAAGTTAGGGGAAGAAAGGTTGGTAACTTTGACATCCTTTATAAAAATGTCATTCCCACCACGTCCGCCTCCATTCTCGTGCAACCATATCTCCCACCACCTGTACCGCTGCCATATCCACAACCTTGGATACATTCCCTTGTCAAATGACAATCTTCTCCACACTTGTAACACCCACTTACTCCTCTACCACCACCACTATACCCATCGCCACCTCTACCATACCTCCCACCACCACCGCCATATCAACCATCACCTCCATACCGTCTTCTGCCACCCTAACAACCTTCACCACCACAATATTTCCCACCTAAAAATGTATATAAACAACCACCACCATAGGAATCACTTCCACCACCTCTGCCATCACGGGATCCTCTTTTGATAAGAGCACCATCTGGGCCGGCAACATTGGTAGCCTTCGTATGACCATCATTCCCAGATTCCACATCGAGTTTAACCGCTTCACCGACAGTTAAACTACTAAAGTCTTTAGATCTTATACTAGATTGATGAACAAAAAGCTCATCACCACCATCATCCAGAGAAACAAACTTTAATCCCTTTTGGTCACTAAACCACTTCACTGTTCCTTTTTTCTTACGCCTCTGATTATACCAACTTACAAAAGAGTTGATTATATGTAAAATTCACTTTTACTTTAAATCATATGCACGACCATGATCAAAAAGCTCGTGTTCAATGAAAATAATAAAGAGCTCTAACACATACACTTCATTTTTATTTCCATTTCAAACTAATAATCGTGAACAATATGAATATAAGGGAAAAACTAATGAAACATGTTTATAAAATTGATTAAACCGAATAATATCTATAAAAATGAATAAATTCAAAGCATATGCATGCTTTTTCTAAATTTATATCAACGTCATGAGAATTTTGTGATAGAAGTTTCTAATAGAAATCTCACCATATGAACAAATTAAATTAGTATCAAAGTCATAATTGATAGATCAAGAATTTAATTTAGTAGGAAAAGTTTTTGTTGGATTCAAATTATTAAGTAAAGCTCAATATAATTTTTTATACAATATGTTTTATCTGTTTTAAAAAATAATTTAGCTTTTAAGGATAAAAATAAATCAACATTTTAAAACTATATTTGCCGATAAACATTTAACATTTTGAAATACATGAGTTCATAATATACTGATTTCTCTACATATAGTTTGCACCAGATATTCTTAAACAAGATTTTAAATATAACATATATTCTCACTTTTAAATACTCTTTATATGTTATTTTATGTTACTCTATTGATTTGACACAACACCAGATGAATTCTTGAACTGATTATTGAGAAAACCAATTGAAACACCAGTGCTATTAAAATTGTTCGATATTTTTTAATTTTATCAAAAATTGGCTCATATTATAAATGATAGAGAAGAATTACATTATCCTTTAAGCAATTCCTTAACCCTAGTTTCTAAAAAAATAACCCTTGGAGCCATCGCATATCTCCCTTTTTGTCAACCCTTTCTCAACTTGCCTTAACAAAAGTCCTGCCACGACCTGACTTCTTGAGTCTTGATGGAACCTACTATATCAGCTAATATGTAAGACAACCCGTACCGAGAAGTTAATGTAGTGAGTGCAAGGTAGAACTAAAGTTAAATGATACTAATAAAAGAAAGAGACAGAAGCGAAGTAAAACAAAAAAAACTATATACAATAGAAACCCTCCTAAAACCTTGAAGTCACGAGTACAAAGCTATCTAATGTGAAAAAATGCAATTCCCAAAAGTGGACCCCAACTGTCACACCCCGAGGCTACCCCTAGACGTAACACGGGACCTAGGATTATGAGTGACCCAAAGCTAACGATGAATCTGTCATATCATGAAAATACTGAATATAGTTAAGTAAAACATGTACTGTGCGGAAACTACAATGAAGGATACCTAAAAATGGGGAACACCCAAATGCACTGAATATAAGTGAAATAAACTAGGGCTTGTGATAACTGAAACAACCACTTAACAACTCAAACTGAATCTACTATTACGTCTGAAAAACCTCTAAATGAGTTGAGTTGATGAGACATGCTCCCAGCTAACTCTAATAAAACTGAAACTAAAAATAATTACTAAAATGAAAGCATGTCTATTGTCCTCGAAATATGATGACTCACCTTTGAAGTTGTTGAGCTTATGCTGAGTACCTAAATCTATATCTTGAAAGGATGTAGCGCAGAGTATGAGAAAGTACTTTGAATGTACTCAGCATGCAGGATATAAATACTATGCTGAAATATATATTTGAGCATAACAAAGTGTAACTGAGCAATTACAGAATATGAGAAAGAATATAAATACCGAAACATAACAAAAAGGTTAAGCTGAATGAAGTGACCAAGTACTAATCATGAATATAACATGATGAACAGTACACTGATATAACTGCTGAAAACCTGGTCCAATGCACTAAGAGTCTGGATTTGGGAGATACTATTAACCGAGACATAAACCACGTGATCTAAAACCATGACCCCGTTTGACAGCCGATAGATCAAACGATGGCCCGTGAGTACCGTAGTTAATGACCTTCGTCAGCTTTTATGTCAGGGTCATTTTTTTCATTTCCTTATTCGTTGAGGCACTTAAGCTACGTCGTTTTACTAACGGAAAGAGAAAGAGGTGCCAGTTTCTTTCAAGAACAAGCAATAGTGTTCTTCATGTTTTTGCCCCAAAATCCAAAGGATTTCTCTTTAGATTTCTTCACTAGGTATGTGGGATTTCACTAGTGAGTTCCTTTCATCCATTAGGTCCCTAGAATTAAATCAGTTTCTTCATTCTACATAAATTGTATAGACCTAGGGTTCGAATAAATCTTGGGAAGTTTTTTGTGATTTCAGCTTCTATAGAATCCATAGTGCAAGTAACATGTTTTCTTAGAAACGTTGCATCAATATTGTTTTCTCCATACTTAGAGCAGGAGGCCAACATCAATAGTGTTCAAAATTTGTTGCTTCATTTCTGTTTTTATATATAAAAAAATAAATTAAAAGTTCTTTTTTTAAAATGTAAGAAAAATTTCCAAATTCAACTTGGGAAAAATGAACACTTTCATAACAAAACACTAATATCGTAAAAAGAATGTTGTTTTTAAGAAAGTGAATACAATTTATATGCCATGACTTTTATGATAAAATGACAATGAACAAGAAACACTTATTTCTTTTTACAACACTCGCATTAGCTGATCTTGATTCATTCAATTCATATTCAATCAAAATAATATTTTTACCAATCTATCAACTATTCATTAATGCAAGATATACATATTTTAAGAAGAAAAAATTGGATGATAATTCACCAAGTAATTCAGTTCCTCTTAAAAACACTCAAAACATATTTTTAAAAATAGAAAAACGTTGAAGAAGATATGGTCTTGTCATGTGTAGTCGACGTCATGGATTAGAAGATGGCTGCCAAATTATCAAATTCAATTTCCGATTTACGTCAATGTATTTTTCAATTTTCATATGTCGAATGTCAGGTTAAGTATCGAAGTTTAAAAGGCATTTTAAATTTCTATATCAAACAAATTTTACTTATGAAGAAGATGATGACAAATAAACTTACAAAGATATATATAGATAATTGGACATAGCAAGTCAAACTAAGGGATATTCCATCTTTTTCATAAATCCCTCTTTTTCCTTTTTAATTATTCTTTACTTACGATGTTGAAAGGATTGTGAGTTTTCACTAATGTTTTGTTTGATCCAAATTTATATGATGGTTTTTATAAAAACAAAATTTTGTAGGAGATACAAAATATATCCAAAGATATATTATCTTTTTTAAAGTTTAAACAAAATTAAGAGTTGTAACACAAATAAAGTATCACTAATTGGTACAATATGCACTATTTTTTATTTTATTTTTTCAAATAAATGTTCTTTATTCCATTTTACTATTACGATTAAAAAAAACAGTATCACTAAATATCAAAACTGCATTGTAAAAATATTTTGGGAAAAATTGTTAAAATAATACTATTAACTATATATTTTTTAATAACAAATTTCCTAGCTAATTCATGTTTTCTTGTAAAAGCATTAATTTATTGTTAACTTTGATTATTGGCCCCAAATAATTATTCATTAATTTTGGCTATTGTCCAAATTCATGTTGTAAATCTATTTTGTTTTGGTACACTGAAAAAAACCTTAAAAGGAAAAAATAAATTTTGATAAGTCAAATTATTTGATTCTGCCAAGAGAAAAAGACATACTTTTATTCAATATACGTAGTTAAAATAAATGCAATATAAAGAAATGTTGACTGAAAACATGCTTAAACCTCTGAGTATACATATATACAGGTATACAATAATGTCTAAGATGCATATAAAATACAATACTAATGTATTATGAAAATAAATATTGTTGTGTATAAAAATACAATTTATCTGAGGGAGATTCTCTAACCGACAACCATCACTTAAGAGCTACAGTGATGATACAACAGTCTACCACACACCGCTAGCCCATACTATACCCGGCCAAAGGTATAATACCTGAACTGCCTAATGGATCCACTTGGAAACTGTGAAAAGGAATCATCTAAAAAGTATGACTTTTCTAACCATGGTGGCTTACATGGTTTATGGGGGATGTGATTTATCTGAACTCTCCCCCATATCGGTGCTCAATACTACTCCCAAAAATATATTGTCTCTTATGTTTAAAAACATACTGATTCTGTGGTTTGAGATTAGTGCTCAAAACATAGCTATTTAAAAAGCTCTCTTGGAAATCATAGTTTCCTCTTTCTTCTATTAAAGCTAGCCATAGGCTCTGTGGAAGTCTATCTTCCCTTCCTTCTCAAAAGTTTGAAAATATTTTTTTAAAATCCTTAGGGACTACTTAGTTCTCTTATAACTCTTTAGAAGTGAACTCAACTTGATACTCTTGCTTACTTGAAACTTTAACTCTGAGGGAATACTTAGTTCCCTTATAGCTTTTGAGAAATGAACTCAACTCTTGTTCTTTACTTAACTTGAACTTTAAGTATTTAAAGCAAAGTGGAAACATTTGTGAAAGACTTTAGAAAACCTATAACTTTACTTTGACTTGCTTCTTAACTTCTAGACTTGGCTCTTGACCTCTTTGACTTTGATCTTAACTTTCCTTGAACTGAATTATGGATTCAAGGATCATGATATCATGTTTATGGATGATTTCATGATGTTTAGATGTACCTTAGATTGTTGGAAACAACTATGAATGAGGGGTACATCACTTAGGAACTAGTACGAAAAGATAGGGGAAGAACGGGGTCTCCAGGGGGTCCTGGCGCTATGAGAGGCGCGGAGAGCCATAGACTAACGGATAGAGGCTGTCCTCAGGTTCTCTAAGAGGCGCGGCGAGCCAGATCCTGACGGACAGAATCTGTCCTGAGGAGCTTTGGAGGCGCGGCACCCCAGCATCTTTGTTTTGTCACTTTCTTCTTTGTTTTTCACCTCTAAACCTTCCCAAACTCCCATGGATCCCACCCCAAACACTTAGGATCACTAAATAACTTATTACCCAATAGTTTAGACTCAAAAACAGTCCAAAAACATGGATTAAAACTAACAGAGATCAACAACAATGCAACCAACAAGAACATCAAACTTTTCATCAAGAACTTCAAGATTTCTTTTCAATTAACTATAAATTTCAGTAATGAATCAAATTGGAGGGTTGGTGAAATAACCCAACACCGAATGATCTCACATACATTGTTAGGGATCACCCCCGAAGAAATCACCGAACGAATTCTTGGCGTTCTTGCATCTTCTTCTCCCTTCTCCTTTCTCTCAAAGCCCTAGCTTATTTTCTAAGTGTGTAAAATGAATGGGATCAATTTATACCCCAACATATTACCCTAAAAATAAATTTAATAATTAACTTAGGAAAAGACCAAAACACCCTTAACAAATCCGGATTTGGAACTTTCCCTGCTCAACAGCCCAACTTTCGAAAGTCATATCTCCGTCATACGACCTCAAAAATTTGCAAACTTGGCGTCGTTAGAAAGATCTTCCGACGATATTTCCATCCATATAAAGAACTCACCCATACTCCTCCTCAGCTGGGAAATGTGTTCATTTGAAAATGACCAAAACTCACTTTTGAAATCTGGAAATTTTCCAGATTCCCTTACTTATTTCCAAATTTGATTTTTTTTTGTTTTTCTTTGCTTAACCTTAGTTTATATAGAATGCGAGTTGTTACAATATCTCCCCCTTCGAACATAATGAGAATTCTTTCGCTAAGCTAAGGATAGTAATATCATTTCAGCAAAGTAAGTTGTAACATGCGTATGCAAAATCTCATAAAATGCTAAGAAGAGAGTTTAGTACCTTGATTTGAATTCTCTCCGCATTGAAAGAGATGTGGATATATATTCTTCATATCCTCCTGTTCTTCCCAAGTCGCTTCTTCAACAAATTGGTTCGTCCAAAGGACCTTGACTGAAGCAACTTCTTTTGTCCTCAACTTGCGAACTTACCGATCCAAAATCTGGATCGGAACTTCTTCTTCATAGGATAAGTTATCCTTAATCCCCATATTCTCTGTTGGCACTATCAATGAAGGATCACCCAAACACGTCTTCAACATAGAATTATGAAATACGGATGAACCGATTCTAACTATTGTGGTAGCTCCAAATCATAAGAAACATTGCCCACTCTCTTGGAGATTCTATAAAGTCCACATCTATGGTCAACCCTGTAATATTTTCCCAAAGGATTGGCTGATTTTCCTTTTATAGGATGGACCATTCCCATTGCTTTCAACCTTTCATAAAGTTGAGTTTGAGATTCCCTTAATGGTGTAAACATTATAGGAGCCTATCTAAAGTTTGGTCGGGGAAATCTTTTCTGATTGACATTATGATTTTGATATTTCCTTTGGGAAGCTGACCGCGTATAGGTAGTCGTGACCATACCTACCTCCTCTTCTTTTCCTTTTGATGTATCCATATCATTAGTTCTGGTAGCTTTTCCATTAACTCGCAATGCTGTAAAGTTTTTGACCCTTCCAGTTTTGAAACCATCTTCCAAAGCTTCTCCCACTTTGACGATCTCGACAAATTTTTGTCCCATCATACACAACATTCTTTCATAGTACTCTGGCTCTTGAATTCGAATGAACATTTAGTGATCTCACGTTCGGACATGGGGGTTGAACTCTTGCGGCCTCTTTTCTCCAATGAAGAGCGTATTCTCGATAATTTCTGTAGACTTGTTTTTTATCTTCTCCAAGTAGTAGCGATCTGGGTCAGCTTGTACATTATGTCCAGATCTTTCCATGAAATATTTTGCGAGTGCATTCCAACTTGTCCATTATTTCAGTTCTTGTGATGTAATCCACCAAAAATCTTCTCCACTTAGACTTCGACTGAAGAGACACATCAACAATGCTTCATTTTTTCCAGCTCCCACAAGTCGATCACAATAAACTTTCAGATGTGCTAGAGGATTTCCAGTTCCATTAAAAGTGACGAACTTCGGCACTTTAAACCCTTCCGTTAGGTCCAAATTCGGATGAATGCATAGATTTTCATAATTCAACCCCACCTCTTCTGAAGCACAATCAAGTTCTTTTATCTCTTTCTCAATATCTTCCTTCATGATTTGCTTAGTCTTTTCCTCTTTGACCCTCCACTCCTTCTCCTTCTCCTTCTCTTCGTAGTGGTTATGTTCGGAATAGGTTGTATAGTGAAGATGTGGTTTGGTTTGGACTGGGATATCAAAAGTGACTTTCAGAGGTAAGGGTTGAGAGTTTTGTGGATTTTGAGTGTCTTTTGCAGGGGTATGGTACATTAAAGGGGATCTTTGAGGATTGTTGACATTTAAAATTTGAAACAGAGGGAATATTTGAGAGTTATTTGTGTTTTGGTTTTGAGAGAGGGGGAAAACTTGAGGGTCGGCATTCAGATTCTGAAAAGGATGCGGTGCTTGGTATGAAGTGCTGGCGTGATGATGATTTGAGGTGGTTAGGTCGATGGTGGAAAGATTTTGAGTAGGGTTGGAGGGTGGGTTATTTAGGACATGCTCCGAGTTTGAAGTCAGAGGAGAAAAATGAAGTGGAAGACTTCCATTGCCTGGAGTGTTGACATCGATAAGGAATTGACAAATTTTGATTTTTCTGGAGCTCAACCCTTAACTCAGCATCTGTCGCATCAACTGTGCAATTGCTCATTTTGTTCAATGGCAGGTGGTTGAACTATAACAACTTCAGTTAGGCCGGTATTCTCATTAATTTGTTTTCTTCTCTCTTTCAACAAATTTCGATTGAGAAAGTAATCTTTGAAAACTTTGAATGTTCAACAATTAATCAACACAAATCAGTTTTGAGTACCTGAAAAAGAAAAATAACTCAAACGACAAATGTGTTAGTTCGTGTAGATAATAGGTAATACTAGATATCACACACAAAGTAATAAACACAGAAGAGTTGCTTCATTTACAGATAAATTAGCCCATGAACATATGATATGACAAAATAGACAGAAATTTGTCTATTTAATTTTTGAACTAGAGAATCAGAAAAATTGATTTGAGTCGAGACAAAATTGATTGTATCTTTAATTGACATACTTCTAAATTGAGATGAAATTTGAATCTCACTGCAAGAGTTGAAAAGATAAAATTTCTTAAAATAGGGACCGAGCTTTGAAAGGCTGCCTACGTATGTCACGAGGGAGAATTCAGGTCCCACGTAGTTTGACCTACCTGAATCTCTTTTTATTTGAGATGAAAAATTCATCCTTTTTTATTTCGAGATGAGAGAGTGAGATTTAAGGATTTGAAAGGAAGTTTGAAATTCTTTCAAGAAACTAAAGACTCGAGAATATTTGGACGCACTTTGATAGTGGACTCGATATTTATGCTTAATGAATTCTAGAAAATATTTTTCGAGAATTAGTAGGCTAGAACATCTCCAAATGAAGCAAAATAATCACACAAACAGTTATAACACATAAACAAATATTGTTCGTTCTAAACAGATATGTGACCCTTTTGTGCCAAGGGTAGGCCTAGCGATTTGAGAGATGTATACGTCATTTGAAATATTATGTTGCCCCCCTAAACTAAAATTTATACAAGCCTTATGAGTAAACCGAATGGGGATACATAGTAGGGAAATGGGATACAAATAATTAATCTCGCGCAGGGTATAACCCTAAACTATGCCTCCGTGAAAAATGCTTCGAACTTGATTTCTTCTCACCTCCGAATGTCGACGCATTTGGATTAAGTAGGGCCTGGAAAACTCTTTCTTATACTAAATCAAGTTATAATCTACTCCTAACTCTAAGGGCAATGACTTTTCAGATGATGTATACATCCTTCAAATTTAAACAAATATATATGATCGTCCGTTCAAGCCGTGGGCTCTTTTGGACTTAAGTGGTTTCTCTAATGGGCCCAACACACCTTGGGTGTTGCATCATCTTATGCTATTGCTTATATTTGGATTTGGTTTCGCTCTATCTTATGTTGACTAGAATTGATTTAGAAGTGACGGCTACCCGAGCCAGACAAACAACGGGGTGAAGCTAATAAACGACGTTGGATGACCGCAAGTCAACTATTCGTTTATTACTTCCAAAAATTATACTTGTGTGTTTTTCTAAAAGAAGTCGTGGTAAACCACATAACCGCCTTTGTCCTAATGCATTCTATTTGTCGTTTGGCGGAAATTATGCCATGAAATGCGACAGTTTTATAATACAATAAAAAAGCAAGCAAACAATTATTCACACATAGCCAAAAAAATTAGTTTTAAGGTTAGAATCCTCCAAGTCCCCAGCAGAGTCGTCATTCTGTTTGATTTAAAATAAATATATTCTTTAGTTTTGAGACTTTTTAGAGTCGCCACTTAATTTTTGAGAAAAATCAAGAAAACTTGATTTTCAAAAGACTTAAAACAGGAAGTCGATTTAAAATCTTAAAGGGGGTTCGGAGATTTTTATTTATATTTTGGAAAGGTTTTTACGGCACCTAAAATATTTCCTAACTTGCAACATCCGGCAACTAACTTATTTGGCTGAAATAATTTAAATTAAAATTTGAGATAAAAATTATTTAGAGTTGTTTGAAAATGAAATATTAATTTACTGTCCAAGTGAATTTTAATTTGTAAAATTTATTTTATGTTATTTATACTTAGTTTGATAAAGTCGTAAAAACAAAGTGGCATTTTTCGGGGATTTGGATTCTTTAACCCTAAAACTAGCGAAAATAATGTCAAACAGATAAACGATAAAGTAAAGAGAGAGGGAGAGAGAGATTTTGGGCCCAAATCCGGTTTATGTCCGCCTGGACCAGTATTTGGACCCATTTCATTTTGGGGGCCTTAACACATTCTATTTTGTACATGTCCTAAACTAACAAGATAATAATTCTTTTCACCTCTTTAGGCCTAAGACCTCGTCCTCACCTGTCCTAAGATCTAACAAATAAAATCAATAAGGAAAATTTAAAAGGCTCGATCCCGAAAATAACAAAAAAAATACAATGTGAAATGAAAATAAGACAAATATGAGTCTTTGCCCCCAAATTCTTCAACTTCTAGGCCTTCTCGAATTCTTCCAACTCGGGAGTTGTACGTCGAATTTTATGGGTTGGTTGACTCAATGTGGATATTTGGGCCTTTGAAGCCCAATAGGAAAATGCAAGGAGGAGGTCCATGGAACCCATACACGTTTCACATGCAAAATGAAGAGGAAATCATAAGTAACACTTAAAATAAATCACAATAGTGATGCAGTAGTGAAACTTCTAAGTTATGACAGTAGACAATAATTCAAAGAAAATGATTTAAAATAATCAAATTAGACATACAAGACTTCTTTATAGAATAAGATAACTAAATGGGTAGTCATTGATGGCATGCTAGCGAATAAAATCGATTCTAAAAGAATACACATAAGCTAAATGTTTAGCAAGTAAAATGTTGAGAACCAACTTAGGCCATAATATTCTAGCTTTGCCAAATTTTGACTTTTCTTCTAAAAGGCATGCAATATCAATAACAAACTTAATCGAAATAAATAATAATAATGATAAAACATTAAGCTAACCTATCAGATGATTAAACCAAGTAAGAAGAACAACCATAAGCAGATACACATTTCTTCCAGGCAAGAACAAAAGGAAACTAATTGAGAAACGAGGTAATTGTTTATCATGCTAGAGAGTAAAAAGACTCAAAGCAATTTACGAATATCAGTTTATAAAGCACGATCCGGATAGATCCGACAGATAATATCGAAAAATAATTAAAACAAGCCGAGATTCAAGACGAATTCACAAATGAATCAAACTCTAGATAGATAAAAATCAGATTGACCAAGATTCATCAAAAAATGACAAATCAATAGCAAATATCAAGCTAAGAATTCATGTTATTTACAATAAAGAAGGCAAAACTTGGTCTCATATCATAAGTTCGGAAACCAACTCTTAAGTGAGCGGGTCGTGACAAGTGCTGCAATTTCAAGGGGTGATAATCACAATAGAAAACTTCGAGTAGCGACAAAAAAAAACCTTGCGAGGACGAAACCCAACGGACCCATTTAGCCTTCAAAAGCTTTAAAGATATTCAGAGAGTGATAATACAACTATACTCATATGAGCACATCCAGAGATGCAGGGGAATGAGAACATCACATTCAAAACAGAGTAAGATAAGATCAACATTTTGACTAAGAAGAAAAGAAAACTAGGCACAATTTGTCGAGCAAGTCAAGAAGGGAAACATAACGGAATAATTCCTAAAGAAACAACAAAGAAATATCACAGTGAATAATAAGTATCGAAAGCTTTCAGGTTGTTACAGTAGCCTCGAAAAATAAATAAAAAAATAACTAAGAACAATATACTACATGAACTCGGTTCAAAACTAACAGCCAACAACCACGAAATAAAAGCTATCAAAAATCGGAGTGTCAATAGAAGAAGAAGAGAGAAGAAAACTATGAAGAAAGGGACATTACCTTCTTCCGGGCAGCCGAAATGAGCAACAACAAGCTTGGATACGACTTCTACCACCACTAAATATGGCTCCAAGAGCCTTGAGCGTCTAGAGCGAAACAAAATGAGAGGAAAAACCCAGAACGAAACTGATTCCAGGACTTTTCTCTTGGGGTGTATATATATATAGAGAGAGAGAGAGAGATAATTTTCTAGGTAATCCTCATTAATCAAAAAATAGATTTCGATTATTTCTCCTTCACCTCCTTTTCCGACGCCTCCCCCAACAGTGAAAAAAAGAGTTATATAGAAGTGAAATTAGGGTTCCTTTGATTTGAGGGGGAAAAGGGTAGAATGGGGGTATCGAATCTTCAAACAACTTTAATTCAAAAACCTTCACCAAAATAGGGAGACTACCTTTTTATCATGATTCGAACCTATTCTAGAAGAGGAAAGGGAGACGGACGAATCGATTGAACCCATTGTCCTTGTCCAGCGATGTGTCTCTATCCCAAAGTATGAAGACGATTTCGCGTGCTTCCCTGCGACTGCGGGCCGAACAAGATGGGAGGAAGAGGACAAACAGAGACCGCGTACTATTGTACGCATAGACGCTGTTTGGAATTGTTGTTATTGATGCCGTGAAATCTTCCTCGCGTGAGGCGCATATGGGTCATTCACGCGTTGCTATCAATGTTTTGCCCTCACGCCGTGAACGCTGATTTTGATGTTGGAGACGCATCAAGAATTTGCCAGCTGCTGGACTCTTTTCCTTTGAGAAAGGATTTGGGCCGGGTAACAAGGCTGGGATGCTGTTGTAACGTTTTGGGCTGCTAGAAGCCCAAATTTATCTATTGAAGAGTTCAAAGAATTGGTGCGGTAGGACGAATTCAAATAAGAATTAATTACGTGAATGGATTCTTTTTAAAAAATAATTACTTATTTTAAATATATTTTTTAATTATTACCATTTATAGCAACTTCTTAATTTTTTCCTTTTCTTTGTCTTGATCTTTCTTTCTTTCTCCTTTTTTGTGCCTCGCTCTCTTTTTTTCTTTCTTTCTGCCTTTCTTTCTTGCTTTTTTTTGGTTGCTCTTTCTCCCTCTCCTACTATTGCTCTTTTTCCCTTTCTTTTCGTAGAATAGTCAATGATTCTAGACTGTATAAAATTTGTATCAACAATTAATTAGACAAGTAATATAACCGTAACAAATGAATAGGCATAAAAAACTGCAAAATGAATGAAACTTTAATTAAAATGTATTACAAACATATTAAAGTTAAATTATTAGAAGAGAAGTAGTATAATCGTAACAAATGAAGAGGCATAAGAAACTGCAATATGAATTAAACTTGAATTAAAAATGTATTACAAACATATTAGAGTTGAATTATTAGAAAAGAATTAAATATGAATGCAGGATGTAGAAAACAAAAGAGCATTCTTTGATCTGCATATAAACTGAATAAAACTTGTATCAATAATGAATTAAACAAGTAACCAATCGTACAAATCAATCGATTAATTGCAAAATGAATTAAAAATACAAAAGTGTTTTACACAAATATTAAAGTTGAGGTAGAATGAGAGAATTAATCATGAATAAAAAAAATGTAACAAATAAAATATTAGACAGTGATTTATAGAGTGAATTAAACTTGTATCGATAATGAATTAAACAAGTATCCAATAGGAACAAATAAAAATAAAAAACTGCAAAAAGAATTAAATTTGTATTAAAATTGTATTAAACAATATTAAATTTGAATAAGAAGAGAGAATTAAGAATGAATGGAAAATGTAACTATGACCGACAAGACAATGATTTGTAGAGTGAATTAAATGTGTATCAATAATGAATTAACAAGTTTCCTATAGTAACAAATAAATCAAAAAGCTGTGAAATGAATTAAAAATTGTATTACACAATATTTAAAGTTGAATTAGAAAAGAGAATTAAGAATGAATGGAAAACGTAACTAAAGAAAGATATGACAATGATCAATAAACTGATAAGTTGTATCAATAATGAATTAAACAAGTATCCATTAGTAACAAATCAATCAAAAAACTTCAAAATGAATTAAATTTGCATTAAAATTGTATTATCTAATTCAACTTTAATACAGTTGCGAGACAATTTCAATACTATATTTAATTCATTTCAATCTAATATTTCTCCTAAAATCAATTATAAACTTAACCAAACCCTCTTAAAATTGAGATATAAACTCCAAACGATATTTTCTATTATTTGTAGGAACTACCTATTCAAACTTATCACAAATTCGTAAAATTCAAATAATGAATTCAAAATTTGAAGCTTTATAATCACCATCAATTGTGAACTTTTGCTTATGTAATTTTAAAGACTTAAAATTTTTGCTTAAAAATGTGATTTTATACAAATTTGCGATCTTTTTGTTCCTCTTTTCATTTTGTTTTTGGATAAAAATAGTGACATGGACAAAAACTGATTTGAGGAATATGGTTAATTAGATGAAAAGTTTAAAGAAAAGAACATGAATTTTTTTTAAAAAAATAGGAGGAAGATAAGTAACTCCAGAGAAAGAGAAAAAAAAGTAAAAGAGTAAAAAAAAAAAAGAAGAAGAAAGAGACGAAGAAGCAGAAGAATAAAAACAAAGAAAGAAAGAGCCGAAGAAGCAGAAGAATAAAAAGAAGAAGAGGAAAAAGGGTTGAGAAAGAGGCAAAGAACGTACAATTTTTTTCATTTAGAAAAATGTTATATTTAGTTAGAAAAATTATGTTGCCATAAATGGTAAATATTTTTATATTATAGCATATTTATGTGATTTACCCTTCAAATAAATTGAATCAATGAGATTCTTATATTTAACGAAATAAACTAATTAGCTCGAACATAAACTAAATAATTTGAATAACTAAAAATACTAAACTAAATTAATAAAATAATTACTAAAATTAACGTCTTTTGAGACGATTTTTGATATTTATGAAATATTATAATTATATTTCTACGTATGTAAAATCACGATATTATCTAAAAATTAGACAGAAATGGCAAAATTGGTTAAAATAACTTGCATAAAATTATCTATTATCATTATTTTACGAAACTAATCATTTTAAATCGTTTAAAATTAAGAAGCTCGTCAATTAATTCCTATCGAGAGGGTCAAAATTGGGTGTCAACAATTTCCACAATATTTGTAACCATATTTGAAATAAAGATTTGTCATTGCTCTTTAACAGCCTTAATGGCTAATTATATTCACATTGAAACATATTCTTTATTGTCAATACCATTGTAATCTTTTATTAACCCTTTAATTCCCTTTTATTACCACAAAACATAACAATTTCACTTTTGTGGATAGAAGAATAGAGATGCTCTTTCACTTATCTTTCTCTTAAGTTGGGGTTTTAATATATTAATCTACGCTAGATTCTGGCTCCTAGTTTTGTATTAGAAAACTTTGTTAAATTTTGGATAAAACACGCATATTGGGTGAAATATCCTTAAAACAGTGTCATTTATGAAACGCCTTAAGCTTTCAAAAATTCTCTACAAGTAGCGTGATAAATTATTGTTTTATAAGATTTCCAACCATATATTCACTTGGAAAGATGAGTAAAATTACAAGAGTTAGTACCCAAATAATAATAGAATTAATCTCATATGCATGAAAATGGTACATTTTTTATGGATATATTCATTAAGGATTATTTGACATATATCTCATTGCATTACGTTCAACATATTTAATCGGTTAACTTGTAATTTTTCTAGATGAGTAATGAGTAGTATCCCATTTGAACATCACCAAATCGCTTGATACTAACATGCACAATCCCTCTTCAAGTATTTTCCACTCACAATCTTCATCTCTATCGTGATAAGTTTTCGTGTCATTTGAGCAAAATAAATTGAAAACCCTGTGTTTTCGCGTAATTTCATCTCACAAGAAAAGGTATTATTTTCTTCGGGCTCAAAGGGTATTACGAGGTTATAAAGTTGTTTTTGTTCCAACAAAATGTCTCCTGTAGGTACTCATCCCTCTAGAGAACACTATGTTTGGAGTTTGATTACTCACTATAACAACGATATCTTTTTGTGATGAATTGATCAATGATGAAAAACTAAGTAGAAAAAGGGAAAGAAATAAGTGATAATATTGTGATGAGGAAGACATATTGTGAGGCTTTTTCTTTCTTGTTATGCTTGTGATTTTCTTGTTGATGTTGGTACTTATATTTATAAAATGATGATTAATGTGTGTGATATGTATCTTTCAACAACTTCCATTAATGATAATAGTGATTTAGCACTTATAATATAGTGATTAATCATTTCATGCCGTATTTATCTAATCAACTACTTCCATTAATGATATTCTTTGGTAATAATATATCTTTTTATCGATAGTATTTGATATGGCTTACTAACTAGTCATATCAAATTGAAGATTTTCTATGACTATCTTATATACACTATCTTAAATACTTATTATTAGGAGAAACTTTCACATTTAACAAACATAAAAATCATATTTGTATGATATAGTATAGTTTGCATATTTACGCTCTATAGCAAACTTTATGTTTGCTATGGAACATCAGACTGCATAAATTGTTGGGGGCATCACTATACAAATTATATCAATCTAGCAACCTAGTTAATTTCAAAATAACTACCCCAAAAATTGTTTCTAAAACAATTAATTAGTATCATGCAATTGTTTTTAATCAAGTAATGAAGAAAAGAGAGTAAGAAACAAAAAGTTTACCTTGAATTGACATTCTGAACATTTCGAGTTGAGAGGATTTTGGGAGAAAGTTGAGGGAAGAGGAAAAAAAGGGGGAAAAATCATTTCCCCCCTATATTTTGGTTCCCGATTTAGTGGGAGATCGCTCACCAATGTGACCCCTCCTTAGCGGGAGGGATGCCGCCTTGACGGCAGACTCTATAAAGTTATATGCGTTCGATCCTTGTGTGTTGCGTCAAAGTTCCTTCTAGTCTTGAGGATAGTACCTCTTCGCATGTTAATTAATCGAAAATTCACGATTCGTCATGATTATGTAGTAGACCCATTCTCTAATTTTGAAGTAAATTGAATGGGGTGTGTGAGGTCCTATGCACTAGTTGTTCGTGGACGAACGAGGGGTAAATTGATATCTATTGTAACGACCGAACCATCGTTATTTAGGAGAAGCAAAATCCAAGAAAATTGTTGGCCCTTGTCCCACCATAGCGGGCCAAATGCCGCTAGGACGGCGGCACCAAGGTGGGGTAAGTTGGCATCAGGGCGGGATAGGCGAGGCAGAACATAAATTACGAGAAATATTATTTTCTCCATCTTTCTAAATTACCTAAATAAATCGTAAAAAACACCTAGAAACCTCAGAAAGATACTCTAAGCTTGGAAGGAAGAAGAAGGAGATTTCTAGCGTGAGGATGGAAAAATCTTGCGAATTCTTGGCTAATTCACCATCGCGAGCCCGAAAGACCGGAAACAAAGTCAAAAACTCTATGCAACTGCTTGGCGCCCGGATAGGCTTGGTTTTATGAATTTAGTAGTTTAAAATATGTAGTCACTAGGTAATATATGTAAACTGATGATAGGATTATGTATATGCCTTCGTGCACCAAATTATTTATGATTCAAATCCTAGAAAGAAGCCTTAGGAGATGAATTAGGGCTTAGTATGGTAAAGTTAGGGTTTGCATGATATGCGTGACGAGTAACTCTTGTAGGTGATGGTTGTGATTCTATGATTGTGTGATATATGTGTGTTCTTGCTTCATTATGATACTTGTATGTATATAAATGTTGCACAATTGATCACACTTGTTGTAAATGAGATAGGCGAATGATTATGCGTCATGAATCACTTCTTGATTGTATGACTTGAGAGTATCCTTGTGTTTGTGATTGTGGTATGTTAATGGATCGAATTGCCATGTTCCGACATAATTAATTGGGATCGAATCGCCACGTTCCGGCATAACTAACTTGGATCGGATTTCCACGTTTCGACATAAATGAAAATGGGATCGAAATTCCACATTTTGGCATAAATATGTGATCGGGTACCACGTTCCGGTATGCTAACAGCTTGGGTTTGAGTTCCATGAGAGGACCAACTACTTGATATAATTGTGTAGTTGACGAATGTGAAATACATTGTTGTTCTTCATGTCAATGTTATTGCATATATTATATATATGCATGTGATGATATGGTTGTGTTGAGTTATATATATGTTGCACTTAATGGGTAAATGTTATGACAGTTTATATTTGATTGTCTTTGTGTTGAGCGAACTTGTGGGGTATAGTGGAAGGGAAAAGGGTTCAAGGGACGAGTAATGGATAGCGAGGGTTGTTTATGTGTTGTAATTGCGAAAGAGGAGTAGAGGTAGCGTATGTGATGAAATATGTTAGGTGGGTCTCACCTTAATGGTAACGAAGTAATTGTAGTGTATTATGTGACCAAGTTTGGGTAATGTGGCTAGGAAGTGAGATTTCTTAGTGAGCGGTTAGTTGGAGTGTTGGTGGTTGGAATCGGGGGTTCGTAATGAGTTAGAATAGTTAGGCTATCATCAAAAACCTGGTGAGTAAGTGGTTTGAGAAGGTGGAGAAGTGGGTGGCTTATTTCGTGATCTTTCTAATCTTTTTCTTAAGATATGTGGTGGACGTCGGGTTGACCGATGATGCCTATTAGTACATGTGTTTGTACTGATACTACTCCTTCTATGTCTTTTGAAATAGTCTGGATGCAGGATTTGTGACGTTTCATTAGGTGGAGATGAAGAATTCCTCAGTAGCTTCTACTTTTCCTTTGTGCATGGTAGAAGCAGTGTCCTGGTTATTTTGTCCAGTTTGTACTCTTAGTAGCTCTCGTACCTATTTATACTAGATCCAGAAGGGTTATTAAATTACATTGCAAGTTTTAACTAAAAGTGTGTCTAAAGATGTCATCTATAAAAGAATATCAATATAATTATCTATGTTTTTCTTAAAATTTTTGCATGTTTATCTATTGGAATATGAGGATTTTGGTACTTAGGTGTTAGAGTAGGTACCCGCACGACCCGGTGAATTGGATCGTGACATTAATATCTCTAACTAAGGTAGTTAGATAAATATATTTGGTAGAAGAGGTTGAAAAACACAGCATGTAGCACCTCAAGTTACTTTTCACCAATATTAGATAGAATGTCTCACCTTATAGTACTCACACTTTTAAAAAAGATCAATAATATATTATATTGTAGTTAAATTATTTTTTTCTCAATTGATAATTTATTTTTTAAGGGATAATGCATAAGCTAACCTATGACCAAAATCCCAGTGACATGTCATAGAGAGTGTGCACACTCTCTTATATTTGTGATTTTTTAAATTAAAAGTATTTTTGTAAAAAAAATTAATAAATATTTCTTAATTTTTTCAAAAATATTTCGTAATTTTATTAAATTAAGTTAATACACATATTTTTACCTTGTATCAAAACTTTGTTTTTTTACTTACATTCATTTTTTTTCTCTTTTATTTTTCTATTGAGTTTATTTTCTTTGTCTTTCGTTTTGATTTGATTTCAAATGTCTTGTATTTAAAATAAGTTAATTTTTAACGGATATCAAAAGAAGTGAAGAAAAATCAAATAAAACATAAACATATTAATAAATTAAAAGAAAAGGACGGTTTTAAATTATTACTTTTTAAATACACACAATTTATTAATAATAATTAAAAGTGAAAAGATAATAAATTAATTGAAAAAAATTAATGTAAAAAGAAATTAAAATAAATATTTTAAAAAGAAAGAAAAAAAAATAATTAAATATATATAAGTTTTATTATACATAAATATGTGTACTAACAAATTATAAAGTTACCAATAAAAAAATGACATGTGTCCAATTTTTGCACTCATCACTTGGCTTCAAGAGAGTGTGCACACTCTCTATGACATGTCAGCGTTCGTGGTGTATTTATTATGTTTTAAATTAATTTATGGGGGTAATAAGACTCTAGTTAATTTTAGGTGTGTCTGTGGAATTTCGGTCATAGTCTAGAGGGGTATTTATGCATTTTCCCTTTATTTAATTTGATAATTATAAAATTTGAACGAAAGAAAATTACGTGTATTACTCCCTTCTTTCTTTTTTACCTGTCTACTTTAGACGTTCCACGTCTATTAACAATAATGCTTGATATGAATATTTTACTAGAATATCCATATCAATTGTTGTTTAGGTCATTTTTTTAGAAATAAATAATCATATATTTATATAAAAGAAAATTCTAAACCCGCTTATGTGGCGCCACCACAAGTCAAAATTTCCTTTTAAATATATTTATTTTCAAAACTAACCTTCCTCTTTTATGAAAAGATGTGACTTTAATAAAGAGATGCGACTTTAATAAAGAGTTGCGACTTTTATCAAAGGTTGTGACTTTATGAAAAGTTGTGACTTTACTAAAGAGTTGCGGCTTTAATGAAAAGTTGCGACATTAATGAAGAGTTGTGACTTTATGAAAAATTGTAACTTTTATGAAAGGTTGTGAACTTTTCGAAGGGTTGCAACTTTACCAAATAGTTGTAACCTTTCTGATAAGGTACAATAAATAGTTGTTCACAGTACCCTTTGTTGTCTATAATAGAGAGAATTCCTCTCATTTTAAAACAACATAAATTCTAAACATTTTCTTCTACTCCACATAATTAAGTATTCGTGTACTTTGCTCCTGTTGAATGACTTACTGACACCATTGTTTTTGTATCAAATAAGTTAGTGAATAAAATTACTCCATCCTAAGAGTAAGTAATTATTTAACCTCTGTTCTTGGAGGGGAATAATTTTCTTAAGAGTTCATTGTGCATTCAGTGGACTCAATTTATCCTTTCTATTTCATTCTATTTTTACCTGGTATGTTTTTTTACACTCACTAATTATGCTTATGATATTAATTGTTGTTTTTAGTACATGTTTTAAACTTTGTTCTTATGTTTCTTCAAAGTTATTGTCTCCGGTTATATTGAGCATATACGCATAGACGTATATTCATTGTGCGAAAAATATTTATCGTACTCAATCCAAAAAAATATGTTTTGATATTCTATATTAAATTTTATAACTTAAGCTTACATATTGTCTATTTTTACATAGATATGAAATTTCTCACTAATAATCTATGCAACTTAAATGTTTCTTTATATTACGAAATGCCTTTGTATATGTATTCATATTTTCTTCTTTATTTTCCTTTTAATGTTGATTAAAGAACCAATAATTTATTATTTCGTGAATAATTCATTCATTAGAGATTCTTGAGTTATGTGATAATGACAATTAATCAAATTCATGTTGGAATATTGCTAATGATTTTTTTTAAGAATCTATATTTCCATTATTTTTAATGTATGGATATTTATAAAAAATTAGTTGCAAATTCAGTGTAATTATTAATTATAACCGCGTGAAGTAACATTCAGTGCAAATTAGCTAGTTAATACTAAAAGTAACATGAATTATTATTTATTTGTATATTTTTGTGAAGTTAAAAATGAAAATATAATAATTAATATACATATAGATTGGGGACAAAAGTGTATGTTATACAACTTTGACATATATATACAATCCCCAAAAGGCCCAACTAAACCCACTTTGTTTTGATAGAATATAGGCTCAAATACTTGATCATATTCCCCTATTTGGTATAAAAAAGGGAAACCCTAAATCGCTAAATTTGAGAGACAAAGTTCACTCTACATCATCCTCAAATTTGCCTCTCAAGTGAACCTTCATCTCTGGAATTTGCCTTTCAAATCTCAAGGCTTAACCTCATTTTGATCCCCTTCTGCATCCTCATTTTGATCTCCTTCTGCATCATCACATCAAGGGTAAGTATCTAAAGTTCTTATATTGCAAACTTTACTTTCACTTGATTTCTCATCATTGGTTTATTACTGCACCAAAATTGTTAAGAATGATGGTGTATAGATGGTTTATTACTGCACCAACGTTATAAGGGTATGTTAAGAATGAGAAAATTCTCTATTTGATGGTTTATAGATGGTTTATCCTTTTTAAGTATTCTTACTGTGGCTTAATTTATTTTTTCCCTAATATAACTCACAAGAAGTTTCAAGTTAAATTATTATAGATATAAAACGGAATGAAATTAATCTGATTTTCATCGTCTACTCCGATCCTCTATATAGATGCGTTAAGCTTTCGTTACACCCTCTAACAAACTAAGATCGATTCAAACTAAATATCTCATGACATATCTCGGCTAGATTCTTTGTTTTAGTTGGAAATTATACTCTTCTATCAACTATAATCAAATGTAACAACCATCTTGTTGCTCCTTAAAAAGTATGTCAAGTTAATAATGAACAACTAAAAATGTACCGAAGGGGTTGATAATAAGTGGAGCTTGTGTGGAAATTTGCTAGTTAAAATGCTAGATGTGGTCCCGAAATTAGAGAACGGGGTTAAAATTGCTACCAAACTTTTACCGAAAGATACAAATGGCTTATTTTCCCATGAAGATGTAATAGAAACTATTGTTCCATTAATGATATATGTATCTTAAGCTAAACAAAGAAATTATACTTCTATGTGAATGAGGTTGAATTATTTTACTTCGTGGTTGTTTTGCCCGCAAACTGGTAAGCTTGCTTAGAAATTGTGATATGAGCCCTTTATTTGCTATCCAGAGCAGGGGCGGACCTACGTGTCCCTCAGGGGGTTCACCCGAACCCCCTCGTCGAAACATTACACCGTATATATAAGGTAAACTTCTGCTGTTAAGCGTAAATATACTAAAATGAACCCCCTCAATAACCAAAAGATGAGCGTAGCTCACTGGCAAGGGTGTTCACTGTTAAGCTGTAGGTTCCGTATTCGATTCTCGTCAAATGCAAGAGGTTTGTACTTCTTTTTTTCTGTTTTGAAAAGGCTGAGATGGGCTCAGGTTTTGGCTTAGAATACCCAATAGCCTCATTATATTTTGAAGGGCAACTTTCACATATAACAAATAAAAAATTCATATTTGTATGTTATAGCAAAATTTGCATAATTGCGCTCTATAGCAAACATAGAAACTGTATAATTCGCTATACATATACAATTGAAGCGAATTGTATAAAACGAGAAAGAGAAAGACACTTGGGCAGAGAATTGTATAAAAATGAAGTGCATAAAACAAATTGTATGATTATAAGTATATAGAACGATTATATACAATTTGAATTTGTATAAAATGAGAAAGAGAGAAAGACAAAAGAGACTTGGGCAGGGAATATACAATTGAATAGAATTGTATAAAACGAGAAAGAGAAAGACACTTGGGCAGAGAATTGTATAAAAATGAAGTGCATAAAACAAATTGTATGATTATAAGTATATAGAACGATTATATACAATTTGAATTTGTATAAAATGAGAAAGAGAGAAAGACAAAAGAGACTTGGGCAGGGAATATACAATTGAATAGAATTGTATAAAACGAGAAAGAGAGAAATTAGATATAAATTGAATTTGTATAAAACGAGAAACAGAGAAAGGCAAAAGAAATTGGGCAGGAGAGTATTTTTATTGTATAATTATAAGTGTATAGGACGAAATATATGTATTTGCATGTGTATATACAATTTTCTCACACTTTATACAAACAGAAATGCAATTTATACATTTCGCTTCTGTTTGTATAAGGGAGAAAGGCGAGGATGGCGAGCGAGATTTGGGAGAGTGGCGAGCGAGATCTGGAAGAGGGGAGAGAGGGGAACAAAAATATATGTATATATACAATTTCCTCTGCTTTATACAAATAGAAACAATTTTTATACACTTGTGTTTGTATAAAAAGTGAGGAAGCGAGCGAGATTTTTGGGAAAGAGGCGACTGACAAATTTTGACAAACGTTTGCTATGGAGCACAATTAAATTAAACCCTAGCTACTTCATTTATTTTAGGTTATTAGTTTGCTATTATATACAGTTATCCCTATTTTGAAGTCAATCTAAAACTATATTATTTTTATTTTTTATTTTTCTTTTTATGTTATATCTTTTTCTCAATTTAACTTTGTTTAAGTTTATTAGCCACATTTTTTATATTTTTGTCTTTTATTCTTCTTATTTATATTGCTTATTTTATTTCTACCATAACTCTCTTCTCATGCACTAACTTAAAGGAACTCTTTAAGAAAATGATGAATTGTTATTAAATTTAAAATTGAATTAAAAAACTATTATATAAAATAAAGTAAGTTAAAATTAATTGAATGGAACAATATAAAAGTTGTGAATATGTTTTTGATAAAATCTATTTAATTGAAATTTTTTTCTCTTAATTTCATTGTATCTCTTTCTTATTATTTTCAAGTCGATTCTAAAGAGATTGAAACTAAACCAAACTTATTTGATTGGTTCATAATTTAGTTTTAACAAATGATTAACCTAGTAAATTGAATTAAATTAACTAAAAAAAATCGGCAATGTCATTTATTAATCTTCTGAATATGCACTATAATATTAGTAACTCAATCTTTTCATCTTTCTAAAGAATCTTGATGGTTTTAAACAAACATATGATCGAATGTGCATTAACTCAAAATTTAGAAAAGAAAATATAAAAAGTAGAATACCGCAAAATAAAAGGAAAGACACTAGAATTTTTAAAAGCACGATGGACCAAGGTAAAAGTATGAAGAACCTAAACCCAACATGACAATATAAGTTAAATTTAACATATTAAACTAATATTTTCCTCGCACGTCACTAAATTTTTCATCTTGTAATATTTACGTGTTTACTTCTTTACACTTCGCACCCCCTCAACAAAATTCCTGGATCCGCCACTGATCCAGAGATGTTATTCTTTATCACCAGATGAGAAGTCTAAAGTATGCAAATTCTTGAAAATGGTTAAGGTTTCAAATGGTTATTCTTTCAATATATCATAGTGGGTAAAGTCAAAGGATCGTGATATTCATGGATTAAAGAATCACGATTCACGTATTTATTGGTACAACTACTTCCTCTTATAATTCCCGGAGTCATTCCAAGCAATGTTTTTGAGGATATCACCAAGTTAAGTATATTTTTCAAAGAATTGTGTTTGAAAATACTAATGATTGATGTGTTGGATCAACTTGCAGAAAAAATTCCAATAACACTGAGTAATTTAGAATAAAAATGTTTCTACCAGCATTTATTGACGTTATGGTGCATTTAGTCATTCATCTTTCAAGAAAGGTTAAATTTTGTGAGCTTGTACAAAATAGATGGATGTATCCAATTGAGAGGTATGTTTTTTAATTTATAGTTTTGATTAATTTTATGTAGCTTGTTAATTTATCATGCTAAGAAGAAGTTTGAGTGACATTATATTATATCATGCAGGTCTTTACGCATATTAAAATGTTATGTTCGTAATAGAAATCAACCAGAAGGGTGTATGGAAGAAGGGTATATTTTTTAAGAATGTCTAATATTTTGCTCTAGATATTTACATGGAAGTGCAAAAGGTAAAAATTGAGACAAGAATTATAAAGTTCATCATGCTAAGAAATACAATGAATTATCAATATTGGAACAAAAGTGTTCTCCTTTATTAAGAGATACATCAAGAAATCTTGAAGATCTTTAGCTAAAACAAGCTCTTTATGTCTTGAGAAATTCTGAAGAAGTTCAACCATTTCTACCGTATGTTTTGTTAGCTTTCTCTCAACTCTTACAGTTATTTTGAAGTTACCATTGAACTAAAAATTCATGAATGATTTTTTTAGTTCAACATTATTCTAAGTGAGTGTGTCGTGAATTTGCTACAATAGATTTCTCCTTTAGCTTGATCTCTCTGTCACACTTTTACCAAATTGAATTAATACTTTGTGAGAATTTTGATAATTATTGCATAGTACTCTATCGAGGATCTAACGTTGTGAATGTGAATTCATTTTTTAAACTTTCTATCTGCATTCCCGAGTTATCTGAAACATGTACTGTTCTTTCCATTAATAATCCTGGTTCTTTAGCTTTTGGCGGTAAATTTTCATTACCTAACATCACAAAAAAACATAAGACATGTTTGTTCTATCTTCAGGACAGTGTTGTACACATAATAGCTTAATTATTGTTTACCTTAAACTTCTTTGCAAAACTTCCATGCCTGTTTGAGTAATTTAGATTATGACTAATTCCAACATGTGACTTGTGACGAAATAGTGAGTTATGTTTGTTGTGCAATATAGATTATACATTGTTTAAGTGACTGAGAAGGTTTAGGTTGTGATTTTGATAGACAAATTCTCTATTTTTCGTGCAACTCACAATCCCTAACACAAAATAGGTAAACCTAAACACATTGAATTTTACCGAAAAGATCTCATCTACTGCATATTCAAGGGACATGTAGCAACTATGCCCAAAAAAACAACATGCTTCTAGAAATTTCTTTTAACATAGATTCTTATCTAGGTCTGAAGTTTGAAATTTCTTTAACATGAGTTGGACTATATTTTTAGAATATAATTCCAGCAAGCTCATGTATATCATCTCTTTCATTGTGCAATAAATGAGAGACCAAAGAGTTAATGGTACAAACAAAATATAACAGAAATCTCAAGTCGTCTACAAAAAAAAAACATTGCAATTCAGCCATATAATAAATAGTACAAAAAGTAATATAATAATACACAATTATGTAAATAACTCTTAGTGCGTACAAGGATGAGGGATTTTGGAGAAAAAAAATAAGCATGGACTTACATACAACAAGTATCAAAATCTATAAAGAACGAAATTCAAACATACAAAATCAGGAAAAATAATATTAATACACAAAAAAGCATATAATAAAAGATTTGAATTCAATAAAGCCCCACAAAACCACAAGGTCATCGGAGGAATGTTTTTGAGGAATAGATTATAATAATAATTATAATATAAAAATATTGTTGTAGATTAAAGTAGCACTAATTTAAAGAAGTCTTTCACAAAGAGTCAAAGTAAGGACTTTCAAGAAGTGTAAATCACAATCTCACAGTAAAATCAATTTAGTATATAATGTTAGTGTTGTGGTAATTATAAGGACACAATGAGACATTTATTTCTAACATCTCCAATAGTTGTAAGGCTATAGAGACAGTTTGCTTCTTGTGCATGTGGATGAGTTACAACTACAACAAGTAATCTTAAAGTGGTGGACAGGCTCTCAGTCTCCAAAGCTTCAACATATATAGTGTGCATTATCATCCATTATAATATAGGAATTATGGAAGAGAAAAAATTCAAGAAAACATGAAGAAAATACTACCTATAAGAGATAGTTGAGTCTAATCATATGATTATTTATCAATTGGACTTGATAAACTTTCCTTTATAGGTATTATTTCATTCATGTTTTCTTGAATTTTTTCTCTTCCATAATTCCCATATAATAATGGCTTATATGACTCAATATATATGTTGAAAATCTGAAGACTGAGAAAAATATCCACCACCTTAAGATTACTTGTTGTAACCCACCAATGCACACACCTAGCCTTACAACTATTATTAGTGGGCGAAGCTAGAATTTCATCAAGGGTCTTCAAAATTAGAGGAATGCAGTTGTTTTTAGTTGAGTGGGTGCATAATTTTCTTAGTTCATTTATACTCATTCTAGTCCATATTAAGTAAATTATTGAGATTCTTTTCCTAACTCAAAATAAATGAATTATTTAAAGTTTAAAAAAATTATTGAATTTTTCTTAATATTTACCCTTACTTTTGATGAGAGCTCAATATTTTTAAGAATATTAAAGTATAGTAATAACAAAACAGCTTTTAATTTTTATTCTTATTCTTAAAGAATGTGTAATATTCCAACAATTTACTTATTTATATGGACTAGAAAGAAATATAAAGAAACAATAAATTTTCTCAAAGAATTTAACACGTCTATTTTAAAAACTTTGGTAAAGTTATTCAAACTCCTGACCTCACAGATATAAATTACCACAGTGACCACAATAGACCATCAACCTCTAGTGATTCAAAGAGTGTTCATTTATTAATTTATGCATATCACATATAATATTTTATCTATATACATGATTTAATTTTCTAATGAAGGGTGTTCGACTGACAATCCTTACTCGATTGGTTGCAGCTAATTAAGAATGTTCAGTCTAACACCATTCGTCGAAAAATAAGACTGTGTACATAGATTAAATATTATATATAATACGGATAAATTAATAAATGAACACTCCTTGAATCAATAGAGGTTGACAGTCTAGTGGTAACAATGACAATTTATATTTGATCCTCTCTCCATGATTTTTTTATAACAATCTTTTCAAAAAAGGAAATAAACAGAAACAGTGTTGGGTTTCTTTTTATTTTTTTTATTCATTAAATTTATAAACAGAATATATGATTCAAAAACTCTTCACCCAAAGTTATTCAAACAGACCTATAAAAAATTTTGAGAAATTTTATTGCTTCTTTATATTTCTTATAGTCCATATAAATAAGTAATTTAGTGGAATATAACACATTCTTTAAGAATAAAAATTAAATTAAAAGCTATTTTTTATTATTATACTTTTGATATTCTTAAAATATTAAGATCTCATCAAAAGTAAGGGTTAATATTAAATAAAATTCAATTATTTTCTTAACTTAGTATAATTAATTTATTTAAGCTATCAAAAGAATCTCAATAATTTACTTATTATTGACTAGAGGGAGTATAATTCAAATAAGAAAATTATGCCCCACTCAACTAAAAAAAATTGTTCAATCCTTAAATTTTGAACATCGTTGACGAAATTTTTAGCTCTGTCATTGCTTCCAATCCATTCCGGCATCTCATGTTTGCAATTCTTCCCGAAATAAATGCAAAGGCCTGCACATGAGAAACTATTAGATACAAACTCGTAAATAGGCAAGTCGGAGAGGAGAAGAACGGGCCGTGGGTCACCATACGGTTTGTGGGTTGCACATGCAACTTTTGGAAATCTGATGATTAGTCTATTTTCGGATACGGGATGTTACATGTTTAGGTAGAGTTGTTCGCAAATACTTCACTTCTAGTATATCTAAGGAGAACTTAAAAATGATACTTTTTAAGACCACATTAGATTTCATATAAAAATGTCAGTCAAGAGTAGAATAGTCAATTTGGTTTGCTTGGATAAGTTAAGGTATTGGGTGCCCATCACAGCTCGATAAAAGTCAGCGATGTAACAACATTCTTTAATAATATTCTCTCGTAATGTTTGATTTAACTCTAGGTTAGGACATGAAAATGATATTTATCGTTACATCTCTAAAATCGAGACAAGTGAAGGATTAGAATCTAAGGATGATGTCCATCTATCACGCCTTTCAAATCAACTTGGCCAGGGAACGCCATTATAATCAAATTCTACATTTGTCACTACAACATAAGCAACAGGCGTTGAATTACTGAACAAAGAAATTATAAAAGAAACCTCTAATCGAAAGAAGGCTCATCTACTACTCTCAATCAGCCGTACTTTTTGTTGATTGTCTTGCGCTCTAATAGTTTAATACTCTCTCCATTTCAAATCATTGACGAGTTTGACGAATGATCTTGATGTGTTATATTTAGTAAACTATGTAGGAAATATTGATGTTCAAATCATTCATGAGCTAAAGTATAAAGTATATGAGTCATGTGGGGTGTGGAAAGGGTAGGTCGTACGCGAATCTTATCATTGTTGGGTATGTAGCAAGAATTGATGGGAAATAGAGAAAAAGAGAGGAATTTGAAAAGTTGAGAACTTGAAGAGTTGGGTACTTGGAAAGTCCTCTTATGCTTTAATGAAAAGACATTTGTCCCTCATCGGTGGTGGAAAGGAAAATAGGAGAGGTTAAATATAGAAACACTCCTATTAAATGTTAAAAGGGTTGGAAACAGGGATCCCCCTCGCGCCGTCGTCGTCGCTCGCTCGGCTTCGACTTCGGCAAACGATCGAGAGATTATTTTTGGACAAAATTTGTTTTAATTATATAATTAATTAATTAATTAAATTAAATGGCCAATATATTTTCAATTAATTAGTTGAAAACGTTTTCAGCTATTTAGTTGAAATTAACCGAAACGTTTCAATTTTTTAGTTGAGTAACCCAATCGGATTCGCGCGTGAACCGTTTGAATTTAACAACTTTCCCGTTTTATTTTAAATTCCCGCCATGACTGTTCTAAAAGGTTGCAACTTTCAGGAACAGTCATTACCATTTGAAAGGTTGCAAACTTTCATTAATGGTTGTGAGGATTCTGAAAGGGTTGCAACCTTTCGAAACTTGTTCCTCTTGATTATAAATACCTTTCACTCTTCAGAATTTTTCATTATGAATTTTCTGATCTCTTCTTATTCTTCTTCTGCACAACAAATTAGTTCGTGTATTTTACTGTTGTTGATTGGTTCGCTGACACCAGAGTTTTTGGTATCTATACTCTGGTGATTGAGATTATTTTACACTGGGAGGTCATATTCCAAATCAAAACTCGGATACTAGAGGGAAATAATTTCCTTAAGGGGACACTGTGAGTTCAGTGGACTTGATCTTTTTCCTATTAAAAATTTCTGGTACGTTTTTTTTTTTACAGATTTTAATTTTTACTTAATTGATTTATGTTCATCTTTTGTACTGATTCTGAAAACTTTAGTTACTTCGTGTTTCTATAAAGTTTTATCAGAATCAGTAATTCTGTTTTCCCAAACACAAATTGATAACAATCTTAAGGAAATTAATTTTTTTAATCTGTGTTTTTGGTGAAGACAAAAATCTTCGTGATTTTATACTCCTTTAAGTCTGCAATTATATTTTATTGCTTACTAAGACTGTATCGATTTTTATTTATCAGAAATGACAAACAATGGTGTTATAGTGGCTGTTACTGCACCAACCCAAACTGTTGTACCACAAGCAGAGAAATCGGGTAAATTCACAGGTGTGAATTTCAAAGGATGACAGCAACAGGTATTTTTCTGGCTTACCACTCTTTGTCTGCAGAAATTTACAAGTGAAGAAACTCCAGTGCCTGCTGCTGATATGCCAGACAGAGAAAAATTCATGATAATTGAAGCATGGAAACAGGCAGACTTCCTATGTAAAGACTACATTTTGAGTGCTTTAGAGGATGACTTATATAATGTCTATAGTGAAATAACAACTTCAAAAGAGTTGTGGGATGCACCTGAGAAGAAATATAATACAACAGATGCATGCTTGAAAAAGTTTGTGGTCGCAAAGTTTTTAGACTATAAAATGGTAGATAGTAAAACTGTTGGATCACAAGTGCATGAACTTCAACTTATTCTCCATGATCTGATTGTTGAAGATATGGTTGTAAATGAAGCTTTTCAAGTGGATGCAATGATTGAGAAGTTGCCTCCTTCGTGGAACGATTTTAAGAATTATTTAAAGCACAAACGTAAAGAAATGAAGCTTGAAGATCTTGTGATTCGGCTCAAGATTGAAGAAGATAACAAAAACGTCGAAAAGAAGTCTCGTAAGAGTTCAACAATCATTGGAGTTAGTATTGTTGAATAAGCTCCTACCAAAGACAAAAAGAGAAAGAAGTCCAACGGGTAGAAGTCAGAACAGGCCAAGAAGAAATTCAAAGGCAACTGTTATAACTGTGGCAAAGCTGGTCATAGGTCTTCTGATTGTCGTGCTCCAAGAAAGGACAAAGACAAAGGCAAAGACAAAAGTCAATCAAACATCGTGGAAGAGATGGAAGATGCAGATGACTTGTGTGCAATGATCTCGAAGTGTAACTTAGTTGGAAATCCCAAGGAGTGGTTTCTCTACTCAGGTGCCACTCGACATATTTGCTCTGCGAAATAAGTCTTTGCAACGTACACTCCTGCTGAGTACGATGAAGATTTGTTCATGGGAAACACAGTAACAACAAGGATTGCAGGAACTGGGAAAGTAATATTGAAAATGACATTCGGAAAGGTGTTGACTATGAACAATGTTCTGCATGTCCCTACTATTAGGAAGAATTTAGTTTCTGCTGCACTACTCGTTAATAACGGGTTTAAGTGTGTCCTAGTTAGTGATAAAACTGTAATAAGTAAGAATAAAATATTCATAGGAAAGGGATACCTCAATGAGTGTCTTTTCGACTTGAATGTAATGGTTGTTGACAGTATTAATAAAAATTCTGCTTCTGTTTACTTATTGAAGTCAAATGATTTATGGCATGCCTGTTTGGGACATGTAAATTACAAAGCCTTGCGGAAATTGATTACTCTAGAAGTATTGCCTGATTTTAAATGCGATAAATCGAAATGCAAAATTTGTGTGGAAAGTAAGTTTGTTAAACATCCTTATAAGTCTGTTGAAAGAAATTCCAAAACTTTAGACTTAATTCACACAGATATATGTGATATGAAGTCGACACCATCTCGTGGTGGAAAAAAATATTTTATAACTTTTATTGACGACTACACTCGATTTTGTTATGTATATTTGCTTAATAGTAAGGATGAATCAATTGATGCATTTAAGCAATACAAAAATGAAGTGGAGAACCAATTGAATCTAAAGATAAAAATGATTCGGAGTGATATGGGTGAAGAATATGAATCTCTTTTTGCAGAAATATGTTTGGAATATAGTCTTATTCATCAAACTACTGCACCTTATACACCACAGTCAAATGGTTTGGCTGAACGGAAGAATAGAACATTAAAGGAAATGATGAATGCCTTGATGATCAATTTTGGTTCACCACGAAACCTTAGGGGAGAAGCCATCCTTACGGCTAATAAGATACTCAATAGGTTACCCCATCGAAAAACACAATCAATTCCATATGAGATGTGGAAAGGAAGGAAACCCAACTTGAAATATTTCAAAGTGTGGGGGTGTTTATCCAAGGTAGAGGTTCCTTTACCAAAGAGGGTTAAAATTGGACCCAAAACAATAGACTGTGTATTTATTGGATATGTTGTGAACAGTAAGGCCTGCCGATTTTTGGTTCACAAATATGATAATCCTGAGATTCATGTTAATACGATAATTGAGTCAGATAACGCAGAGTTTTTAAAAAATATTTATCGGTATAAAATTGAATATGACTCGACAAGTGAAATACCTAAACGACCACGAGAAGAATCAACGGAAAATACACTAACTAGTGAGGATCATAGGCGTAGTACTCGCCAACGGAAACCAGCTTCTTTCGGACCAGATTTTGTGGCACTATTGCTTGAAAATGAGCCTCAAACATTTAAAGCAGCTATGTCTTCATCTGAGTCAACTTATTGAAAAGAAACAGTCAATAGTGAGATCGAATCAATTTTAAGTATTCACACTTGAAAATTGGCTAATCTTCCTCCAGGAAATAAACCTTTAGGATCAAAATGAATCTTTAAAAGAAAAATGAAAACTAATGGGACTATTGACAAATATAAGGCTGGACTGGTAGTCAAAGGGTACAGACAAAAGGAAGGTCTGAACTACTTTGACACATACTCTCCAGTAACAAGTATAACATCAATTAGGATTCTAATAGCACTAGTAGCAGCGCATGATCTTAAGATCCACCAAATGGATGTAAAGACAGCCTTCTTTAATGGAGAGTTGGAGGAAGAAATTTACATGGAATAACCTGAAGGGTTTATATTTTCTGGTAAAGAAAAGAAAGTGTGCAGACTTGTGAAGTCACTTTATGGACTCAAGCAAGCACCCAAACAATGGCATGCTAAATTTGACTAAACTATGTTGGCAAATGTATTCAAGATCAACGAATGTGATAAATGTGTTTACATTAAAAACTTTATGAATCATGAAGTCATTGTTTGTTTATATGTTCGATATGAAGGAGTTAGGAGTTGCTGATTTGATCTTAGGGGTCAGGATTATCAGAACTCCTCAGGGACTAGCATTATCTCAATCTCATTATATTAAAAAAGTATTGGATAAGTTCAAGTACTTGAATTTCAATATTGTCAAAACTTCAATTGATTTAAGTTGTACATTTCAAAAGAATGAAGGTCAAAGTGACTCTCAATTGGAATATGCCAGAGTATTGTAAAGTTTGATGTATATTATGAATTGTACTCGACCAGATATAACATGTGCTATTAGCAAAATGAGTCGGTTCACTAGTAATCCGAATCAAACTCATTGGATGGCAATGAAACGTGTGTTGGGATATCTAAAATATACAGAACACTATGCTTTGCATTATAATAAATATCCTGCTGTGATTGAAGGATATAGTGATGAAAATTGGATCACCGGGTCAAACGAAGTAAAATCCACAAGTGGTTATGTGTTCATACTTGGTGGAGGAGCAGTCTCTTGGAAATTGTCCAAACAAACATGTATTGCTCGGTCCACAATGGAATTTGAATTCATTGCTTTGGATAAGGCTGGTGAAGAAGCTGAATGGCTCCGGAATTTCTTAGAGGATATTCCATTCTAGCCCAAACCTATTGGACCTATTTGCATACATTGCGATAGTCAAGCAGCAATAGGTAGGGCAGGGAGCGTCATGTACAACGGAAAATCTCGTCATATACAAGGGAGACATAACACAGTAAGACAATTGCTCTCTAGTGGAATTATCACAATTGACTATGTAAATTCAAGCGATAATGTGTCAGATCCACTAACGAAAGGCCTAGTAAGAGAGGCAGTTGAAAGAGAATCTAAGGGAATGAGTTTACGGCTTAGCACAAGTCAGTATGACGATAACTCTATCTAGCAGATTGGAGATCCCAAGAACTAGATTCAAGGAGAAAAACAAAGTTGTAGTTGACGGTTCGACATTGTCAATTAACTCAATCCATTCTCATGATGAAGACAATGTTCAGGAACAAGGTTAAGACTTTAAGACTTGTTAATAAGGTAATAAAAGCTTAAAGTTTTTATTGATTTGCTAAGTTTGGTAGATTTGACCAAATAGTGTATCTACGAGATGACACAGTTAGAAGTCACCTATGTGAGTGTGAAGTGAAAGCCGCTTCATAGAGAATATTATGTCAAAAGCCTATTCTCTATACACTCATGAAACCATGAGGTGTTCATGGCTGAAACGAACACAGCCGTAAGAACCATAAATGGTAAAGGGTTAATTGTGTGACATATGGTTGTCTAGGTATACATTAAAGTTCGACGGTTCAAAGATATCACATCTACCGATTGACCGAGTATATCCGACATATGTTCACTACGGAAAGTCCAAGGTGAAACCTACTTATCCAGATGCAATTAATCCTTGCCCGTAAAGTACACACTTGTTTATGCATTCCTATGTTATAACCATTCCCCATCAATGTGGGGGATTGTTGGGTATGTAGCAAGAATTGATGGGAAATAGAGGAAAAGAGAGGAATTTGAAAAGTTGAGAACTTGAAGAGTTGAGAACTTGAAAAGTCCTCTCATGCTTTAATGAAAAGGCATTTGTCCCTCATCGGTGGTGGAAAGAAAAATAGGAGAGTTTAAATATAGGAATACTCCTATTAATTGTTAAAAGGGTTGGAAAGAGGGACCCCCCTCGCGTCGTCGTCGCTCACTCGGCTTGGCTTCGGCTTCGGCTTTTGCAAATGATCGATCGAGAGATTATTTTTGTACAAAGTTTGTTTTAATTATATAATAAATTAATTAATTATTTAATTAAATTAAATGGACAATATAATTTCAATTAATTAGTTGAACGTTTTCAGTTATTTAGTTGAAATTAACCAAAACATTTCAATTTTTTAGTTGATTAACCCGACCCGACTCGAATCCGCGCGTGACCCGTTTGAATTTAAAAAAAATTCTTGTTTTATTTAAAATTCCCGCCATGACTGTTCTGAAAGGTTGCAACTTTCAGGAACAGTCATTACCATTGAAAGTTGCAAACTTTCATTAATGGTTGTGAGGATTCTAAAAGGGTTGCAACCTTTCGGAACTTGTTCCTCTTGATTATAAATACCTTTCACTCTTCAGAATTTTTCATTATGAATTTTCTGATCTCTTCTTATTCTTCTTCTGCACAATAAATTAGTTCGTGTATTTTACTGTTGTTGATTGGTTCGCTGACACCAGAGTTTTTGGTATCTATACTCTAGTGATTGAGATCATTTTACACTGGAAGGTCATATTCCAAATCAAAACTCGGATACTAGAGGGAAATAGTTTTCTTAAGGGGACACTGTGAGTTCAGTGGACTTGATCTTTTTCCTATTAAAAATTTCTGGTACGTGTTTTTTTTTACGGATTTTAATTTTTTACTTAATTGATTTATGTTCATCTTTTGTACTGATTTTGAAATCTTTAAGATACTACGTGTTTTTGTAAAGTTTTATCAGAATCAGTAATTTTATTTTTTCAAACACAGATTGGTAACAAAGCCAGATTTTGTCATTGCAATTGTTGCCTTCTTATCGCATAATATTTTAATTGCACCCTCTTGCCGATAGAAAACATCAACTAAACATTCTTCGTAACCATATGGTTTGATAATATGCTTAATTACAGAAACATATTATGCTATCTTATAAATTAATTTCGTTAATTTTGTTGTTTTTACTAACAGTGACAAAAACCCCATTGATATTTGACGCTTGCGTCACCCCATCTTTGATTTATAATGTTTTTTAATTTGATAATGTGTTTAGCTGCAACTAATTAGAATGTAATTTACTTTTCTATTAATTCTCACAACCTCTCCTTGTGGAAACGACTCCAACCCTTGGTGGGGTTACTATACTACGGTACAATCTTTGTTGGAGAATAAAGAAAAAAGAAACAATGTTTAAGAAGTTATAAGAAGTTATATTTATGATACTTTAAAGAAAATACATAGGACTTTAAATAGGAATTAAGACTCAACAACCTAAGAGAAACATGACCCACTAACTTAATTACAACCTTATCCACTAATCTAAATATTAGCAACTAACAGAAAATATGCTTTGACTCAACTAGCACTCCTAACAAACGTGTTACTCTTCCAACTAGATAGGAACCACTAATTACATTTGAATCAATATTCAACAGTCCTCCTTGACTTAAAATTACAAACTCCAAGTTTCTGCAGAGCTGATCATGCTTGGCAGGGAGGGCCTTTGTTAGAACATCTGCAATTTGATCCCTTGTACCACAAAATTTGAACTCTATAACACCTCTTGTTGTGTTGCCACGAATGAAATGATAACATATGTCTATGTGCTTCGTTCTTCTGTGAAAAGCCAGATTCTGTCATTGCAATTGTTGCCTTCTTATAGAAGAATATTTTAGTTGCACCCTCTTGCCGATAGAAAACATGAACTAAACATTCTTCGTAACCATATGGTTTGATAAGCTGCTTAATTACAGCAACATATTCTGCTAGCTGATAAATTAATTTCGTTAATTTTGTTGTTTTTACTACCAGTAACAAAACCCCCATTGATATTTGACGCTTGCGTCACCCCATCTTTGATTTATAATATTTTTTAATTTGATAATGTTTTTAGCTGCGACTAATTAGAATGTAATTTACTTTTCTATTAATTCTGACAACCTCTCCCTGTGGAAACGACCCCAACCCTTGGTGGGTTACTATACTATGGTACAATCATCGACACTTGCATTGGAAATTTTATCTTTGATGACGTCACTGATCAAAATGACGTCATTGCCGGGGAGTAGTGTTACGTGAAATTTTTTAGTTAAGTTTAGATTTTCGTTTTTGCTTAGTTTTAGATTTACTAACCTAATTTTTAGTTTTGTTTCAATTGCTTGGGTGACTATTCCAGAAAGAGTGAGTGTTAATGGAAATAATGGGAGCCAGGTGGGCCACCAGGATGACATCGATAATCTCAACAATGTCCAAGAGCCCAACATCAATGACCACCATCTTATGGGAGGTGTTGGAGTCATCCGTTTACCTCTAGCCGAGGGAAATGTAGTCTGCCACATAACGAGCACCATGTTGCAATTTTTATAACTAAAGGGACTCTTCAGCGGATTGTCTCATAAGGATCCTCACGAGCATGTTCGAAACTTTTTTGATATGTGCGGACCATTTTCATTTAAAAACATCGCTCAGGATTCAGTCCGGTTTAGGCTATTCCCTTTCTCGCTTATGGCAGAAGCTTGCAAATGGATGGTAGAGCTTCCACGAGAATCCATCACTTGTTGGGAAGATTGGTGAACGCATTTCAAGTGCAATTTTTCCCTCCTTCAAAGATTATGTTGCTTCGGGATAGCATTCAGATCTTTAAGTGCCTGAACGGAGAGCCTCCGCACAAAACTTGGTTGCGGTTCAAAAAGTTGGCGCTATAATGCCCAACCCATGGTCTTCATGATAACGAGCTTCTTCAACACATCTACCGAAATCTAGACTCGTTAAACAAAGGTGTCATTGACCATCTCTTGCCTGGAGGCTTAATGCAACAACCACATGAAGTAGCAGCACAACTTCTGGTTGGCATGACAACCATCAACTGAGCGTGGTACACTTGAGATACTTCTCCTCTCACCTTCACGCTATCTAAACAGAAAATCGAAAATGACAATGAGAGATACCAAAACATGGTGAAGATTATGACACAACTTGATATTTTATCCAAAAATGTCATGGGGAGTGGTGCTCGAGGTGTCAATGCCGTGGGGGATGGGTATTCAAATCCCAAGGAGATAAAGTATGAAGCCTTGTACAATGAAGAGGTAAAATTTCTAGACAACCAAGGTGGTGGTTATCGTTCAAACTACACAAGGCGGAGTGGTAACAAAGGTTGGGCTAGAGACGAAGGTTGGAAGGATAGAGATTGTGAATAGAGGGACCGTAATCCAAATTGGAAAGATATGGAGAAGTATATATATGTGCCTCACCATGAGCGTCAGAAGCCCAATGATTTAGAAGGTCGTAGGTTTGAGGATAAGCTCTCGCGTATCCTCAGCAAAGTTGAAGGGTCGGAATAAATACTAAATGCATGAAAGAAGATGTGTCCACCTTTAGTCAGACTGTCACCTCCCATTCAGTTTCGATCAAACAGTTACAAACCCAAATGGGCCATATCTCGTCGCACCTATATCTTTGATAATTCTGCACCCATATTGTATTTTGGTTGATTGATTTGTGCTGGGATTCGAATTTTTATTGCCGCCTAGCATCTCGAATACACCATAATCAGCATGAAAGGTTGGTTTCCGCATCCTAAGCCCCTTTTATTGAATTTTCTTCTCAAATGTAATAGTATTATCTTGTTGATGTGTGTTGGATCTCTTTGGTAGGATTAGAATTGTTGTTTACCTATTTTGGGTTCGATGATTTTGATTGTAATGAGTAAAATGTTTGATTCCTGAACATTGTGCCTTAAAATAGATGAAAATCATAGGATATGCATAATTAATTCTGGATCTAGGCTTAATTTGAGTGGTGCGTGATTTGATTTTGTTTTCAAGGGTTGCGGGGTTGAATTCAGGAAGTTTGGTTGGAAATGGGCACGTTGGAATGTTTGGCGAGCTGGATTGAGCTCGCCAAACCACTCGGCAGTTCACCTTATGTCCCCATCTCGCCTTTAGTTACATGATAAATGAATTGTAGATTTTGTAACTCTCGGCGAGAAGTCTAACTTGCTGAGTGCATTCGGCGCTTCGCGTAAATTACTTTTGTTCGCCCTTTGTCTGAACCTTTGTACCTCTTGGCACTTCATTCGGCACATCGCCTAAGTAGTTGCGTGATTCGCCAATTGTTTCGGCGAAACATTTCTGCATCTAAACTTCCGTATTTTTGTTCTAACTCTTTTTCAAGGGTATTGCAAATTTGACTAGACCCTAAGTAGCTGGAAGAATTATGCCATCCCAACAAATTAGAGCAAAGAGTTTCAGGAAGAGTAAAAAAGCAAAAAATCCTCCCAAAATAGATAACGAGGTAAAAAGCCAAGTTCCAGCAAGAGAAAAAATCCACAGGACCCTACTATTGCCTCATGTAGACGTGACTTCTTCAGAGCAATAGACATCTTCTTGGTGAGGCGTTCGATTCGGAAAAGATGAAGAAGAAACATAAGTTGTGGGAGAAGAAGTTGCAAGATGAGAAATAAAACTCACAGCTGGAAAGAGATAGAAATGCGACTCGAATCGACATTGAAAGCATTGACGATTCATCTTAACATGGTTTTCAAGACGGAAGATATTTTCTGTCCATCATCGGTGCTACGAGTCCTTGGCAAAAGAGTTTACATATTTTATGTAGTAAATAAACTTGTCTAGTACTCTTGTATCATAAAATAACGATGTAACTGAGGCAAAATTAATAAGTTGATATCTTGTGAAGTGTTAGTTAATAAATAGTGTTTACTGTACCGTAAAATTGAATGACGATCAATTAGCTTTGTCAGAATAATCTATATATGCAAACATTTATTTAGTTATGCTGTTTTGCTATTTTTAGAGATGCGATGTGAAAAGAGGATTTAATATAGAACTAGAATACTTATTTTAAGTTTTTTTTATCGGTTTCTATATTTAGATGATCCAAAGATAATTTAGGTAGTTGTTTAATTATCTATCAATAAGTAGTTATAAGAAGTGGTAAATGGCCGGATTTACTACAACAAAAATGATCTTTATCGGCAATTAATTAATTGCTGCTAAATATGTATTTTTAATGGCAATTGTCACTCTTTGTATATGTCCCTAAAGACTTTAGCGAAATTGGTTCTAATGACACTCAACTAATGCCAGTAAAGGCTTTAGCACTCTTTATTAATGTCTATATTTAATGCCGCTAAAAGTTATTTTTGTTGTAGTGAGTAGATCATATTTGAATGAATTGGACTATATTCCAGTGATATAAATATGAATAAATATGAATTTGGTTAAACATGAATTGGATAAAGTGGTTCTAACCCTTTTTTACAAACTAAATAAAATACATTCACCATCATGTTTGAGATGCAATTTACACATGATAGAAATTGAGTTTGCTTTTGTCATTCATAATACCCTTATATGAACATTATGTTTGGTAGGCGTGTGAAACAAGATATGGTCTTTTCTTGTATTTTCAAAATCTTCCGTCAAAGGAAGACGGGAATGGGGGAAGTGTTTTTTCGGCATCTCAATTTGTACCTTCAAAACTTTCTTGAATTCATCAAATCATGTGCTCTATGTCTTCGTATCCAAGGTAATATTGAGTTCACAATTACTGAGAATTGTATATTTACCTTTCACAGTTCAATATGCCATAAGAGTTGCCTTTGTACAAATCACAGCCAATTTATAATCCGATATCAGTAAGCAAGGATGAATACATGTACAAGCTGTCTAGTGGTGATAGTGTCGTTAAGAGCTATAGAAGTGGTAATGACCGAGATGGGGATGTCTGGCTCGTTGTAATCTCCTAGAGGAATGATGATCATGATACCCCGTTCACTGATTGCGAATGAAAATATGAAAAAGGTTTTAAATGGTGAGGACGGAAGAAGAGAAAGTACCGATCATATCCTTATGTAAGAATTCTATAGGCTGGGGGAGAAGATGAAACTGAAGATTGCAATAATGCAAATTTTGTAGGAAATATAGAAGGAGAATAATATTTTTAGAGATGCTCAAGTTTTATATAGGCTACTTAAGGCCACTTGAAATTATTACCATCATCAACCTATTTATATTAGTAATAATGTAAATCAAAAGTCTTGCACAAATAACTAGATACATATATCACAATTTACTAAATACATGTATTACGAAATTCTAAAAAGACTTCTTGAAAAACTAAGAGATGATGTGCTGTGATTTCACGGTATTTCTAATGCATTTCACTTAATTAAGAATTTTGTGTGTCTAAAACCTTTTTGTAGTGATTTTAACAAGTTTTGTATCTTGTTTTGCAGGAAAGATGTTCAGGTGGCAAGAGAAGAAAACAACTAAAAATAGTGTAGAATCAGACTTACGGAGACAATCGACGATCCGTCGTTCAATCGGCGGACAATAGGTGTGATCGTATATGAGCAGCTCAGACATTGAAGGAAAATCAGGGAAGTTTGATCGACGGACCGTACTGGTGAACCGTCATTTTGTTCAAAAAAGGTTTCAGTACCTGATTTTTGAAGATTCTAAGTATGGAGCTACGGAGGAGCATCGACGGTCCGTAGATGGATCGACGAACCGTACTATTGGTCCGTCAATTTATTCAGAGAGGGTGCCATCCGAAGAGGTGAAATAATTGTAAGTCCTTACTGACGGAAGCAGTCTACGGACCGTCGATTGATCGACGGTCCGTCACTTGGTTCGTCGATTAAAGCCGCGTACCTGAACAAAACTTTCCTTATTTCATTAAGACTTTATTTTCTATATATAGGATATTAAAACCTCGTGTTTGGGGTTAGCTACTATTACTTTTGTTCTACTTTGTGTATTAAAGATTGTTTTTTTTTATAACTTTAGCAATTAATTGATTTTCGAATTTGGTTTGAAGGATTTTTCTTGAAATTCAAGTTGGCTTTGAGGGTTTATTCTTCTTGTTGAGTAAGTTATGGTTTCTTCATCTAAAACTATGAATTGTGTTCTTGCTAGCATGGGTAACTAAATCCACAACTAGGGTTGTGGAAACCATGGGTAATTAATAAAGTAATCCTAGTAATTAAGCAATTCTTGAACATTGTTTTTGCATGCATTTATAATTCTTTCGTCTAGAAGTCATTTTAACAGTGTCCAACGTTAGAATTACTTTGTTGCTACTTGTCGGACCAAGGAGGTATTTAATAAGAAAAGAATTATCAACATATATTTAGTGTGATACTATCTAATAGGCTAGTGACGATTGGTGCGAAGTAATAACTAAGTCATTCATCGATTATGATTTTTAATATGAGGTAATGGTAAGGATTAGTAAATTATAAACACGTAACCGGACCAAGATGCGAGGTAAAATTCTCTAGATGCCGGATCAAGGATTTAGAGATACCTAACTTATCACTTTGCATATAATACACTAGGAAATGATTGCTATTGCTAGGAATATTGTGTTATGAACATGTGGGGAACACATATATCCTAGTTACTCTTTCATCTTGATAAAACCAAAGTTTATTTTTGTTCAACTGCTAATTATACTGTTACAGGAATTTGTTTGACAACCCCCCCCCACCCACTTTACTTACTTGCTTTGGAAAGACATTGACTAAATAGATATAATCGTGAGTTAAAGTTAAGTCTAAATCATTTTTCTCGTGGGATCAACCACAACCTACTAGTTGAGTTCTTTACTTGATAACGATCTCTTATGCTTCTTTAGGGAGATATAATTTGAGTGTATCAATAGAAACATTGAAATACTAAACATTAAGGTGAGAATGCATTAATTCCAACACTCCTCCTTAATGCATTTTCTTGAAAATTCCAATGCCTTCTCGAAGATGGAAAAACTTTTCACTTGGAAGTGTTGTAGTGAAGATGTCAGCAAGTTGTTCTCTTGTCTGACAATAATTGCAACTGAATTTTGCTTTTCTCTTGTGTTTTTGAACATCTCCTATTTGATTGAGTTTGGTTTTGCAAATCCACTTTAGACTTGCAACTTCTATTTCTTTGGGTATTCTGACACACTCCCAAGTATTATTTTTCTGAATCTTCCAAATTTTTCATGCCAAGGCTTTCTTCCAAACATCATGCTTTATTGTCTCCTCATAATTTTCTTTCTTAACACTGGCAAAGTTGCATCTTTGATAAATGTCATTCAACATTTTTGTTCCTCTTGGAAGTGGTTCTTCATCACCTGAATCCGAGATTTCTCCTCTTTGATGGACATCTTCTTCTTCCTCGTCCTCTTCTTGATTTGACACATTTAAAGATACAATATAAATATTATCTACCTTATGCTTAGTATGTATCTCAGAATGGTCTTGCACCATGTGATTTTGCTTGAGAAGTTTTCAAACCATGAAATTCAAGTGATAAAATTTTTGTGCCAAAGCCATTAATTATCTACAACTTCAATTTTTAATGCATTGTAATGAAATTGGAAAGGAAAATTTCTTTTTATCATTTCTACTTCAACAATGACTTGATATGGCTCAATTTTATCATAAATCTTGCAATAATTATCTCTCAACACAAAAGAATAACCATTTTCCAAGAACTGACCAACACTAAGCAAATTTTCTTCCAATTCAGGAACATAAAGCACATTATGAATTTGCTTACCACTCACTTTTATGTTGATTGAAATAGTACATTTACCTTTTGCATTAACTAAGTCTCCATTCTTCATTCTCACTTTATTAGTAATGCTACTATTAATTGAGAGGAAAACTTTTTCATCTCCATATGATTGCTACAACCACTATCAATATACCATTCATTGTTTTTTTGCTGAAACTTCACATTGACAAGTAAAGAAAAGATTTTCTTCCATTTCTTCCTCTTGTTCATCACAGAAATTTGTCTGCTCTGTTTCTTGTGCCAACAATCATTCTCAATGTGGCCGAATTTTTTAAAAAAAGTTACATTGGGGCTTGCCTTTGTGCCAACATTTTTTTGCATTGTGATTAGTCATGTTGCAAATTGTACAAAAAAGACTAGTACTTTTCTCACCTTTTTCTTCGACCTTCTTAGAAGAATCATCATGATCCTGCTTCTTTTTTGGATTATAATTCTTCTTTTGTTGATTTTTGAGAATTTTTGAGAATTCTCATTTTTTCTGGATTGGAAAGCCGTTTCTTTGGGTTGATCTTCACGAAAAAATCTTCGCTTCTCGTGTGCACGAAATGATCCAACTAGGGCTTTGATAAGAATCTTAGAAAGATCTTTCATCTTCTCAGTTATAGCAACAATGTACTCATACTTTTCTGTGACACTAATTAGAATCTTTTCCATAACTTGTTGGTTAGATACTATATCACCATAATTTTTTATTTCATTAACAATATTCATGACTCTTGTGCAATATTCATTTATTTTATCAGATTCTACCATCTTCAAAATTTTAAACTCTCTTCTAAGAGTTTGAAGATTTATAGTGCGAACCTTTTCGTCACCATACATTTCGATTTCTAAACACTCCCAAGCTTGCTTTGCAGTCTCACAAATAGCAATTTTTGCAAAAGATTCTCTTGAGACTCCCATTTGGATTTTGCTCAAGGATTTTGCATCTTCATAGTCATTTACTACAATAGTTCACAAACCTTCAACTTTTAGAATAACTGAAGAATCAACACCTTCATTTATTTTGGATGCCATATTTTTTCTTCACCTAACCCCAGATTAAGAACGAAACCTGCTCTTGATACCAATTTATGGGAAATATAGAAGGAGAATACTATTTCTAGAGAATGCTCAAGTTTTATATAAGCTACTTAAGACCACTTGAGATTATTACAATCATCAACTACAACTCTATTTATACTAATAATAATGTAAATCAAAAGTCTTGCACAAATAACTAGATACATGTATCACAATTTACTAAATACATGTATTACGAAATTCTAAAAAGACTTCTTGAGAAACTAAGAGATAATATTGAAATACTAAACATCAAGGTGTGAATGCATTAATTCCAACAGATTTCACTACTGCCGCTTCCGCAGAAATGCTCCAACAACTCCATCATACAACTCATATATCTTCAAGTTCATATGTATGAATACATGGAAGCTACTTTAGGGTGTTACGAAACTTTCGGTTTAATAATATTTTGTCCTTCGCAAGTAGAAGGAACGCCTCCTCCATGTTTTCTCACCAAGAGGAGAGGTAGAAAGAAAATTTATGTCATGAGGCGAATTCATTGCCACCCACCTTTCCTCCTCAACTGACTTCACTGCAATATGTCGTTCCTCCATAAGGGGCATTACTGCCACATAATATTTTACCCTCTATCGATTTCATTACCACCTTCGTTTTTTAGTTTACCACCACCTGGAACTAATTCAAGTCTTGACAGTAAAATTTGTGTTAACACCTCATATAAATTCTTCATGGAGTTGTCAGATAAGTCAAAATACCAGCTCCTCATCTCTGCTTCCACTATCGACTGCAGTTGTATCTCCAACATCATCCACACCTATAACTAGGTCAAATATTGGAGTCTCTTCACCATTATCATCATCCATCAAAAGTACTACTTCACCAGCTTGTTCAAAGACTCAAGATGTTGGAGACGCTAGAGAATATAATGTGTTTCATAGGCTGATTGTCATCCCTGATGAGGACGGGGAAGTTATCTTTATTTTATTTTTAATGTAGTAGATATATTTCTTACATTGATAGGTAAACATGAATATATAGATTTTGAAGAGTGACAAAGATTGCATCATGGAACAAATTTTAGCATACGTGATCTGTGGTTAAGAAGATCTCTGGAAAGAATCATGCCTAAGAAACTCCGATTTCGTCTTGGTCAAACATCTAATAAATTAAGTACTTCTGCCGATCAGTCTCATCTCATGGCAACTCTGATTCGGGTTACTAGAGCGGAACAACGAGAACTAGATGAAGGTCTCCTTGCTAGTTCCACTAAGAAGTCATCTGCCAAGAAACGGTGAAGCAAGACAAGCAAGGTTACTGATGATAAATGTTAGTATGTTCAATGAAATACAACACAGTGTATCTACAATGGCTTGAATAGTTTGGCATCATTCAAAAAGGGGGAATTTGTCAGACGCTAGAAGTGTTGATTATTTTGAAGATTGTCAAAGTACGTAGAATAGGAATTGTGCTGCTAACGTGATAGGTTGTGCTAACCAAGTCGACGACAGAATAAGTTTCAATAGAGTTTTTCTTATTTAAGGGAAATAGTTTCTGTAGTTAATTGTACATCTTTATAAGTTCTAATTCGCGTGGTTGACGTTGTCCTTATCAAAGTCGGATTCGGTATGTAAGGAACACGTCGCACAACCTGTTTCTTTCATCTGTTCCTATATTTGTCAATTTCTATGTAACCTAAGGAACTATAAACTCTAATTCCTTAAGAAATTATAAACTCTAATTCCTAGCTAAGAAATTATAAACTCTAATTTCTAGCTACCCAAAGACACAAAAAAGCCCTGTTTTATATCTTCTAACGTCCGTCAAGTTTCTCAAATTTGTTAGACTAATCCTACACACACTGTCGATTATAATCAAAACTCTTAATTACAATCTTACAATGATTTCCTCACATATTGGCAACACTCGTAAGTAACTCTCAAGACTCTCTCAAACTCTTGATCGTATTTTAATCTTCTCTCTATGTAAGTGCGTAATTTTTCTTAAGAGAAACTATCACCCTATTTATAGATTTGGACTTGAATCCAAAATCTATTTCAACTAGAAATCATACTTCATGTAGGACTCCTCTTTTGTGTGGAACTCCTAGTTCTACTTGAACTTGTCTTCGCCGCATCTTCAACTCCTTGTCTGAATAAACTTTGTCTTTGCCTCTACAAAACTTGTTAACTTCAACTTGAATTCTTTATCATTTACTACTACAACGTACTCTTCTTTAGCAAAATCTTTATGATCTCAACTTTGCCGTATCGAGCAACACGTAATCTTTCTTCTACTTGATGCCGCCTCAACAGAAACTTATACTTAGTTTTCCTTAAATAAGTTGCCAGGAAAACTTACACTCAATTTTCCTTAATTAAATAAGAAAACCATTCACAAAATTTTCTTAATATGTTGCCACAAAACTTTCCTTAATTAAATAAGAAAATATTATTGATCGCTAATTCCTTTTTCAACTTGATTGCGAACTCCTTTATAAAAGGAACCTTTATGTACTCATTGTTTGTCGAACAAGAAATAATTCCACAGCTTTAAAAGTTCTAATTCGCGTGGTTGACGTTGTCCTTATCCAAGTCGGACTCGGTATGTAAGAAACATGTCGCACAACCTGTTTCTTTCATCTGTTCCTTTATTTGTCAATTATCAAAATCTTTCTCATTCTAACAAATTCCCCCTTTTTGATGATGACAAACATACATTACGAACTCAGCAAATAAGACACACATCTTTCCTCTTTTGCCATGTTACTGCTTGTGTAAATGCAACTTTGTCATAGTTCAAAACTATTTCTTTTCACAATTAACTACAGAAACTCTTTCCCTTAAATAAGAAAAACTCTATTGAAACTTATTGCGTCGTCGACTTGGTTAGCACAACCTATCACGTTAGCAGCACAATTCCTATTCTACGTACTTTGGAAATCTTCAAAATAATCAACACTTCTAGCATCTGACAAATAAGACAAAGTTGATTCAGACAAGGAGTTGAAGATGTGGCGAAGACAAGTTCGAGTTGAACTAGGAGTTCCACACAAAAGAGGAGTCCTACATGAAGTATGATTTCTAGTTGAAATAGGTTTTGGATTCAAGTCCAAATCTAGAAATAGGGTGATAGTTTCGCTTGAGAAAAATTGGACACTTACATAGAGAGAAGATCAAAACACGATCAAGAGTTTGAGAGAGTTTTGAGAGTTACTTACGAGTGCTGCCAATATGTGAGGAAACCATTGTAAGATTGTAATTAAGAGTTTTGATTACAATCGAGAGTGTGTGTAGGATTAGTCTAACAAGTTTGAGAAACTTGACGGACATTAGAAGATATAAAACCGGAGTTTTTTGTGTCTTTGGGTAGCTAGAAATTAGAGTTTATAATTTCTTAGCTAGGAATTAGAGTTTATAATTCCTCAAGGAATTAGAGTTTATAATTCCTTAGGTTACATAGTTTTGTAATCTGTTGTTGATGTTCAAAATTTAATGAAGTGGAGTTAAATCCTACAGAGGTGTAGGTCGTGGTTTTTTACCCTTATGAGTTGGGGTTTTCCAAGATAAAATATTGTGTCATTATTTTATTTGCTTCACAAAGTGTAACTATTGTAATCTGCAAAGGAACATATAGAATAAACCTGTTCCTTAGGTAAATTCGGGGGTCAGAATTCCAACATACATTAATTATGTTTAATGCAGGTTTGCAGTATCAATTATATTTATGACTCACATATGGTTTCAGAATCTATTCAAACCATTCTTCAATGATGTTCGGGATAGACAAAAAGACTTCCTATACAATGATGTTCTATTTTTTAGAAAAAATGTCGTGTACGAGTTACGAATATGTTGTTTGAAGATCGACAAAATAATAAGAAGCATGTTGGCTAAAAGAAGAAATTAGGGTTAAATTATTGGAGAATGGATCATGAATTTAAGAAGTGTGGGTGAGAAAAGGTAGGTTAGGCATCCATAAAGGGTGGCTCTTTACACAACGGAGGTTACATGAGTTTCGAAGCCCACCAACGAAAAATGGTAATTTTATAATCGATCTTCTTCACTTTTAGCGAAATGTAGTCAAACATTATCTAACTATTATTTATTAATTTTTCAGACAAAGTTAAAAGATGTAGAGGTGTCTGTTGTTGAAGTATTTGAGGAGACACTTAAGAAAAAAATAAGGACGGTACAAGGGAGAACAAATAGAATCACGTGTAGAAAAGAAATTTGTAAGTTACAACAATTGAATATTATTTTATTTTATTTAAGCTTAGAATCTTTGAGTTCAATGACAATAACTAAGAAAAGAAAAAATGCAATTGAAATATGAAGTTATTATAGGCACCCCTTTCTTCCCAAGATCTATAAAGTATTTAGAAGTTGATACCTTCGTACAACGTAGCTATCTCAAAGCACATGATTTCAAATATTTTTACAGAGTCTGACATGTGCTTCTTCCACATATCTCCATATCTATTTCATCAAAAGGCATTTACTGTAAATTCGAAGATTCAACTCCGAGACCACCAGAGAGCTTAGCTAGCTGCATAGTTAACCGGATATTACTTCTTCCTTTCTTTGTTTCCAAACCATATAAATTCTCTTCTAATTTTTTCCAATTTCTCCAAAACCTTAGAAGGTAAGAGAAATAGAGACATGACATAAGTGGACATGAAGATTTCCATAGGTAGTAGTTGTGATAATATAAAAGAAGCTGAAAGAATTGATCCAAATGGTGTAGGAAGGGTTGCTATATGATAGCTGGCTTTCCCTTAGCTAAAAGAGAGTTAGATTATCAGGTAATTAAAATCAAGCTAAGTAGGAAAAAAGTTCTAGTAGACTCTTTTAATGTAATAAATAAACTTAGCATGTTTGTAAGTTGTTTTCCTTTGAAAAAAGCACATATTTAATTATCATTGTTAGTGTGGGTTAACCTTAACCTCTATTGAATAGTGCATAAATTGGATACTCATTTTTTTTTAATAAAAAAGCATTTTTTTCAAAAATTCATGTGATATATATAAATGATAAGTCAAAAGGTACACAGATACATGCGGATCACACTTAAAAGCACAACATAATTACATAAGAATATAGAGTTTCAGAAGTGTTCATACAACACAACCAAACTATCATCTAATGATATTACACTAATATGGACGAATGTTGCAGGAGGCGTGAAGAAACGTATGGCTGAATCTGATGAAGAGTAGAATGTGAGCTAGTTGTTTAGAAACTTTCTTTGAGTGTAGACTTGCTTTATACTACTTCCATTTTGAATAACAACTGAATACTTATTAGACTTGATTTTCATGATGCTTCAATTTTTGGGCTCAATTATATTGAATGCAATTTGAATGTTAAAGGAATATATTTGATGTTTGGTTTGATTGTTGAATTTTTAAGAATAGATGGTAGCATAGTTTAGTGGTTGGTTTACTAAATAAACAACATCTTTCGGTATTGAAAATGTACATTTTTCGACTAAGATAATCGACAATATTATATAATTTATTTTTAGCAAATTAAAATGACGACTAGAGTTAACGGTAGAGCACCTAAATAGTAAATAATGGATGATTTATACTGACTATAATAGTCAGAAGAGTACTAAATGATTAATAAATAAGGAATATATGTCGACTACAATAATCGGAATATATATTAATTAATTATTTAATTGTTTAACTATTATGACAACGGTAGTCGCCAATTTTTAAATTAATAAGTTATTATATTTACAATTTTTCGACTACACTAGTCAGCCATTAAGGTACTTTAATGGCCGGGTCTAGTTTTTTATTTTGTGACTACGCTAGTCGGCAAAAATGTTACGACGTTCAATATTTGACTAGTCAAAAGTAGTTGAAAGGTCATAGGAAAACTTCATTTTTCGACTATATTATGACTAATTTTTCATTCCGAAAACAGCGAATTGTAGTAGTTCCTTACATTCAAGGGAATTTGGTTATGATCCAACAAACTTTAGTCATATCGGCTATGTTAGTTTTCAAGAAGCCCAAGGTCTTATTCCAGTAGACTAATTTAGTTTAGTTGTTTTAGAGGCTTCATTTAGACATATTCATCAGCATAGACGTTAGTAGCTTCAACTCTACTTTCAATAGTTACTAGGTGTTTCAACTTTCTTTTACTTATTAAAGAATATTTGAAATTCTTGTGGTTAGCCCATTATCAATAGTAGTTAGTTTGACAGTATGTTAGACCAATAGTACACTTGAAACCAACACAATTATGAGTGTTGGCCGCACCTAGACTATAAACTCAGGTCATGACATAGACCTACTTTACCTTTATTCGAAATAAATTCTGAATAAAAATGCTATAAATATAGTTTTAAAAATATAATAATTGAGAAATTGAGGTAAACAACTTTCAAAATACAAAAGAAAGTAGAAAAAGAAAAAAATGTAACTAAACTAGTTTTTAAAAGGATAAACATATCTAATAACTTTTTATTGATATTTTTTTGGGTTTTAAACTTTTGACTTTACACCTCTCTACTTTTTGTATATATTATATATGATACATAAAATATAATATGAATAATATTCAATATTTAACTAATTATATACTTTTAAAAAAAATTATTTAATATAAAGGTAAAACAGTAAATCAACTTTGCATTTTCTCACCTTTTAATAATATGTAATGATATATGATGTTATGTATGAAATTCAAGATACTTCGGCCGTCTAATTTAACCTAAAGTATTTTCTCTTTACTTCTTCGTCAAATCTGTTCGCACAACACTTGGTATTTTATTACATGTTGAATTTATTGGCTGTTGTTGACACTATCCGTCACGCCTAATACAATGTTGTTAAACTTTTAACTCACCTGATTCTCATGGTAATAAAACTTATCCTTTATTGAAAGGTAAGTTTACTTTTTGGTGATAAAATATTATTAAAAATATAAATATTTTAGTGGAGAATTTTATAATTCAACTATGCATTTGGGTTGTTCCTACTTTTAGAATAAGTATGAATGTATGTCGATGAACACTTAAGTTAGGTATGAAAAAAAAAGAAATATTTTTTTTCAAAAAGGGAAAAAATAACATGTAACTGTAGAACAAATGTAGTTTACGAGGAAACAACAACGTCCAACTACACATATAAATTGTGAGGCACTCACTTATTCTTTTTTCAATTTAATTCATGTTTTCGGTAAATTATATTATAGGTCAAGAGTAGGCACATTAACCAATATGGGAAAAACTATTTCGTTTCTTTACCCAATTAAGGAATAGCGAAGAGAAGACATAAATACAACTAAGAATTTAAGACAATACTGATTTGCTTCTATATACTCAATCCATTATTTTTCATTGATTCTCTTACCATGAATGACTTAGATTATATAGTGGTAACTTATATTTATTCAAATCTCATTTTGACATTTAATAAAAAAAATCTTCCTTTCCATTGTGTTCATTTATATGTTAATGCTTCGTTTAGTATATTAACACTACTTTATTAAAAATATTAACTGAGATCTCTAATTCTTTTTTGATTTCTATTTCCTTCTATTTTTGTCTCTATTTAAATTTTATTTTTTTGAATGATTGACAAATGCTTGCCTTCTCTATTCTCTATTTTCTTTTGTTTTGTTATTTGTCTCTCAATTGTATCCATTTGAATACAATAAATTATTACAAACATACACAAAAGGGTACAACAAATGAGTGTTTTCACTTTTGTCTCCTTAACTTTGTGGTAAAATTAATTTTTTACTCATGCTCATTTACTAGATTTTGATTTTTGGGCCACATGTATCAGTATTTTAGTGTTCGTATCTCACAGTTTTGTATAAATATATACTTAATTTCATTATATTTGATTTAAACAAAGCATTACAATGATTGAAAAAAAAACTCCATTTCTGATCCATTATTCATAACAATAAATTAGATAATTATCAATTATAATTTCTATAGAAAAATCAATATATATTTTTTCAAGTTTCTAGAATTACTTAATATAATTAGCTTTCTAACGCTACACTTATTATTCTAGGGTAAAATATTTACTTTTTACAAGAATGGATTAATTATATAAATAGTATTTTGATAAATCTTGTTTTTTGTATTCCCCAATCTTATTTCTTATCTTATCTTATCTTATATTTATATAAAAAAAAAACTTAGGCCCGCCTACGTGGCGCCACCATAAATCAACATTTCCTTTTAAATTTATTTATTTTTAAAACTAGTCTTCCATTTTCTTGAAAAGTTGTGTTTTTTATGAAAAGTCATGACTTTTTTTTATGAGTTGCGACTATTATGAATAATTGTGACTTTTATGAAAGGTTGTAATCTTTTTGAAAGGTTGTAACTTTTCCAAAGTGTTGTGACCTTTCCGATAAGGCACAATAAAAATTATTTCGCACTACCCTATGTTGTCTATAAATAGAGGAATTTTGTGTCACTATAATTTATAGTTTTTTTCCCGCTATAGGGTAGTAAAATTGAAATACATTAATTAAGTTCTTTTGAAGTTGTTTCATTCTTGAAAGTTTTCATAGAGCTTAATCTTTACTACAAGTCATAGTGATTCATGTAATGACAAAAAAATTTTCCTATTTTGGTGACCTGTTTTAACTTTGTTAATGTTTCAGCAAGGATGATGAAAAATTTATCTTTTCTTTTTCTACATGTTTCTTCGTATAAACAAAGAAATTTGATTTCAATTGCAATGCAGTACGCTACTCAAATGGTTGATGGTTGAATTCACTACATTTTATTCTTTAGTAAACAAATTTTTTATTTCTGCCATCTTTATTTGTGTGTTTATTTTGAATTTAATGCATTAATTAAACTTCTTATAAAGTGTGTTTCATTTCTCAAAGTTTTCTTCCTCCTACTTTATGAAACTTATTATTTTTTTACTATAAATCATAGTGATTAATGTGTCTATTGCAACTTGTTTCTACATTTTTTGTGACTTTTTCTGAATTATGTTTAAAATTTCAGTCAGGATGATTGAAAATTTATTCTTCTCTTTTGTCCCTTTTTATATGTTTTACTTCATATACTTTTTGGAAAATTGCTTGTGGGTTGTGCTATATTTGATAGCACACAAAAATAAATATTTGATAACTAATACGGAACCAATGATGAAGTTACTTAACAGAACAAAAATGATTGCTCTCTTGCTTGCTCCAGTTAGCATATTATTTTGATTATTTTTCCTTAGGTACAAACGTTTTATATGTCATTGCACTATTCCTCGATATTTGTATATAGACAATTAGTCCACATCTTTTATAGCAAGTTCACTAATTTCTCATATTTCTTCTTCTCTTCTTTTTGGGCATATAAGAGATCATGTTTTCGTGAAACTAACAAATGTCAAAATTATACTATAACATAAATATTTTTTATCGGCCATAAATATGCACGTTGACGAAGAGTTCTGCAAAATTTACCGATATTATTTATTGTCATTGGATTCAATGTTGTTATAGACTTTATGGACATTTATACGGAGTACTAAGTGCATATGAAAATAAATATTTAGAAATACTTAATAATTATCGATAAAGATCATTTTTTCTGTACTGATAACTCATACTTTTGATAAATTTTTTAATTTTTTAATTTTTTTTTATAAAGAAGTAATAACTCTTTCTTTTGACTTCTTTCAATTATATTTGTGAACTGTAAACTTGGAAACAGCCCGAAAGACTATCTTTTTGAAATTATATTAAACAACATGCCCTTTTCTTCTTCATTATAAGGAAAGTAAGGTCGACCTTATTATTATTTTTGGATACTTGTGATTTAAAGAGCTCACAAAATTGTGCTGTGAGATTTTAATATGTTATATGTCAAAAATTTTGTTTAGTATATCCCGTTGTGAACATTTACATGTCATCTACTGTTTGGTGGATAATAGCATTAGTTTTTTGTAACTCTATACTACGTTCATAACAATAATTATTGTTTAATCGAAATAAGTTAGGGCCGGTGATATGAAATCTTCAAAATAGTAATGACTATTTTGAAACAATGACAAAAAACATTTATGATAATAACAATTTTAGGGTCATTTTTAGACTATACATGATATCTCATACAATAATAAAGAAGAGATTGATGGAGGTTCATAAGAAAGGAGTCCAAGGTCGTCCATTTGAATTAAGTTAATTATGATATTTTTTTCACTTTACTTGGGAGTGTTGTTGTTCAATGTTTTTTGATCTCTTTTTTAACGTCTGATATTGTTCTTTATAACTTCTTGGAATTTAAAATTTTTTATTACATTTGACCAACTATTTCCAAAGAGATTTTCTTAGACTTCTTTTTTATACTTAAAATCTATCTATGACTCATAAATTTGTATAACAAAAATGTTTTTTTTTTAAAATATAACACTTTAAGATTTCGGAGGAACGATTTGCCTTAAGATAAAATGTTCTTGACAATATAATGTATGTATAAAAATTAAGAATATTACTGAATGATCATCTGTAAGCTTAATAAAATAAAAAATAAGAATATTATTGAATGATCATCTGTAAGCTTATTTACCTAGTATATATATGATTGAATCTTATAAAAGTTGAATGAGAAAAAAAATACCAATAAAAACAAGAATTTTGAGAAAACATAATGAAAGCAAATATAAAAGTAACAAGAGGGTTTTCCTTAAAATACAATACTACCTAACAAATAAGTATGAAAGCTATTCACGGTACATAAATAATTAAATTTATATCTTACATTGACTCATTTGAATTATTCATTTACTTGTTCAACAAATTAAAAGAGAATTATTTTTTAAAGTTCTCTCTAATAATCAAACATTTCAGATTAATTAAAGTACTAATAGTTAAATTTTATTTTTAAAAAGTATTACTAATAAAGACAATTAAATAAAATGAAACACTAAATTAAATATTTTTCAAGGAAGTAAAAAATGCAAAGTGAACAAGAAAAAGATTACAAAAATAGTTTGAGACTTTAAATGAAAATGAAAAGATGTTGTTTACCATGTAAAAATAAGGAAAGTCAGAGTGGACAAAGCTAAACTACAATATTAAAATATTGTAGTTTAGCTTTGTCCACTCTGACTTTCCTTATTTTTTTTATCCCTCCGTGACTCGAACTCACAACCTTAAGGTTGAAAGTGAGGGATACTTACCATTCGAGTAACTCACTCTTGTCATTTGTTATTTCTTGTGGAACATGGTAGTCTGCATTTTCCCCCTCTTTCAACGGAAGTTTCAAACTACTCCCTCGTTCTCTTAAGTTATCCAAATTACATTGTAGACCCTCTATACATTATTAATTAAGTATATATTTTATTAAATTATTAATATTAATGATACTTTAAAAAATTTAAATTTAAATTCTAGCATCAATTATTTGTATCATGTATAACTTTTTGCTTTTGTTTATTAGGTAGTATCTTCTTGTAAGGGGTCATCTTGGTCCTTCAAAGATTTGCTTTCATTGTATTCTTAAATAGAAAAAGATCTTATTTGTATTCTTTTTCTCTTTCAACTTTTGTAATAGATTGAACATACAATAAAAAAGAAAAATAATCTTTTAATGAATTATTTAAATAAAGAATTCATGCTTGCACATAGTAATTCCATATACACAAATGAGTTCAAGATTTTAAAAAAAAATTGACAAACAAAAAAAGATTACCTCGATCTCTATTTTGACAAAAAATAACAATAGGATATTAATTTGATCCCCCATTAAATATAATTTTTCACCATCATTATGTTTTTTAATGTCACCCTTGTCATGATGATACTTGTACTAAACCAATTACGGAACCAAAAGTCAAATCATTATTCATTAATCAATTTGGTATAAATAAGTAAAGTATGCATACTTTAATACTCAATAAGTGAATCTCGTAATCATAAAATTTGCGGAGCTATACAAAAATACACCCGATGATCTGGTATTATAGGAAAAGAGGTTTTACTTTCAAATACAATCAGATAACTCTCAACACGTTCTCTTGAAATAAATAAATACAACTTTTAAAATTTCAATTCAAAATATATAGGTCAAACACTAGCTTAGATACTTCTTGAGGTATATTTTAATCCTTTTTCCATTTATAATTTTAGGATTATATGCAGTCTAGGTGTAACCAAACCCTTTCTCTCATTTTGATTGGTTTATGTGTGTCATCAAGCACATGAAATTTCGTGTGATGAGAAATACATGTTGTTTTTAACACTTCAGAAGTTTTGATTGATTATCATTCTGATCAGGAATCAATACCACTTTTGAAGATAAATTTTCAAAATATAATTTTGAATCCATGGTTAAACGATGACTTAAATATAAAGTTATCAATAAAACCCTACAATTTCAAAATATTCTCTTCTCTCCTCTTTTTACCTTTCTTCCTTTGTTTTCTTTCCCCTCTAAAAAGATATTTAGTAGAAAGATAGTGAAAAAAAACTTTATTTTAAATTCTTGTATGTATAGTGGATTCCTAAGAATCATCACTAGTACACCACCCACCGCAATTTCAACTACCCCATCACCCCAACTTGACTAGTGTCATAACCTTCATCCCCAACACCCTAACCCTACAAACAACAATATGTGATCAACCCCGCCAAAAAGAATGCCACGGTAAAAAATGGACGTGATGACACTTGTCTTATCCCACTAAGACAAGTCGGCCTAAATTCAACAATTACGATAAAATGCAGAATTTTATAATCAACTTAAAAATATCTCCAAAACCTTGTTGTGACGTGTGCACAAGAATTGAAAGAAAACACAAGTCTCAAATGATGTTGTTCTAAAATAGAACACGATCATAAATAGGTGTAAGAAGGTCCACTGAGTTGATAAACAACTACCTTACAAATCTCCACATGAAGCCTCGAAAAAGAAAAGAACAGAAAATATCACGAAGATCATGTCTCTTAACCTACAAAATTGTAGAAGCAAGGGGTGAGTACCAAACCACACGATACTCACGAAGTAAACTTCTAAACACAAGCTAAGGGAATAGAATACGTGTTCTCCTTACACCCACCGAATATCCTCAACTACAACCTGATAGGCTCAATATTCATCAATCACAATTTACACAGAAATGCACTCACAAGATCAGCAACATACGAGATCAAGTTCACCAATGATAAAGATGTGTAATGCAATGAAATCCAATGTCAAGCATAGTGATGCATGTCTGACCTACTGATACACACTCATTGTCTCTTAGTCAGGGATCCATGGGGATATCTCTCTCCATGCATCCTCCGTGGTGCATGACACGTTCTTCGATAATAGTGTCCATCACGACATGCGATATGTCCATCAAAATATAGTATTCATCATGGCGTGCGACATATTCATCGAAATGGTACGTCATATTTAATTTATTACTCTCTCTCAATTCACATAATACTTGTCACAATGATGTCTTAGAACAATGCAAATGACATGTTCCAACAAATTATAAGAAGATGGTTATTTTCATAATAATGCATAATTCACAACAACAGAATCGTGATACAACATCAAGAATGAGTCAACAAGTCTTTTAGACCATTCTCAACAAATAATACATTAAAAATTAATCATATTGTCTTTTACAGACTACTCCACCTTGATTTCGTGCAAGAAGTTAACCCAACCTAATGGCGGTCAAGTCTCACTCAACTCAGCCCCTTTTGCAGCCTATTCTGCCTAACGTTCAAGGACATTTTTCTTCTTTTAAGCCTTATATTATTTTTCAGACTTTAATAGGAAATAAACACATAAACATACGGGCAAACCCATAATCAAAATAATACAAAGGACTTACTCATTGAACAATAATTCTGTCCAACCTCGACTTCGACATCGACTTCGACTTCGACTTCGACTTAAGGCACAATCACAAGTCGATTACTGCCTTAGACACTTCTTAAAACCCTCACATTTTATCCTAAGTGTCTTGGTGAAATTTCAGACTTAATATTCCCTCTTTCACTTTAGTATAACAATTCTATCCTCTATACTTAGCCAATTTCGTCCAACACTCAAGGCTGTCCATTTATATAATATGTGGCGGCCTTGTGTTTACATAACATAGTGTTGTGACACATATCTAACACTTGTCAAATTCTTAGCCCAAAAAAATATAATTCAGTTGACATCCCCAACTGATAAGAAATATTCAAAATTCGAATTCAAAAAGCATACAAGAGATACAACGAATCTGGACACAAGCGGTTACAAAAAGGTAACCGCCGCATGTGCTTGGCATGTGAGTTTACTGACTGGATTTCATTTCTTTGCTGCATTTTCGTTCAATTTTTTTGACTCTAATACAATGTATAAACATTGTATAGTCATTTCCTCATCAAAGCCCACTCGAATCCATCCGAACATTTTCCATGCCTGCGCACCACTGACGCTCTGCCGTTGCCTTGCTTTGGCAATGCTAACTTTTAATTCACTAGTTACATTTCTTGTTTTCTTGCTTCGTTTCAGTCCCAATTGACAATGCTTAGTTTTAGCTCAGCTCAATTTTCCCGCATTTGACCAGAACATGTGATTTTCGTATGCCAATCTTTGCCCACAACCGATGTCAGCCAGCGTCCAAGTCATGCCATGGGTTCTTGCCTTGCCAACGCTGATGTCATGTCTTGACACTGTCCTATCAACATATTTTGAACCCAATTGACCATGAAACACTCTGCTTACACAACACATGCTTGATTCTGCCCGCATTTTGGCCTTTGGAAAAGTCATTCATGTCAACCCTTTACTATGCCCATGCCTATGTCGAGTCATTTGGTCAATACCCTTACAAATTTCCACCACCTAATGAAATTCGACGTCCTCCTCGAGGAAATCCCTCATCTGAATCTATTTCGATTCTGTACAAAGATCATATCCTGTCCATCATCTTCATCTTCAACCAATGCAAAAGAGTTTACTGTTGACGTTTCTGCCTCATTGTTCTTTTCCTTTTACAGTTCGGCATCAAGTATTTCAATCACTTTCACTTGTACTGGACAATCCCTTTTCAAATGTGGACCACTACAAGTAAAACATACCCCAAACTTTCCCTTCTGTTTTGGAAAAAAAGACTCCCCTTGTCTAGTTTTCCCACCTTCATCTTCCTTTTCGGCAGCTTGGCCCTTCCTATTTTTCTTTCACTCCTTCCCCTTGTCTTTCTGTTTGAAGTGAGAAGAATCACTTGGGTCGTCACCCTCATCGAAGTCAACCAACTTGTCTGCTGCCACTATGGCAGAATTAAGAGTTTGGACATTCTGTCTCCTTAACTCTCGTTGTGTCCATCATTTCAACCCTCTTATGAAATACTGCAACTTGTCTTCTTCGACCATGTTGACTATGTTCAACATCAATGATGAAAATACGTTGATATAAGCTATCATTGTGCTGCCTTGTTTCAAACCTCGCACCCAATCCCTTCCCAACCAAGACGAATTGATTGGAAGGAATTGAGTTTTTAATTCTTTTTTTTAACATTTCCCACATTTCAATCTGTTGTAGATTCAAACTTTCTACTTCAGAAACCATTCATCTCCACCAAACCTTGGCATTATCACTTAAATACATTGTTGTGACTGACACCTTTTCAGCATCTTGAACCTTTGCTTCTTTGCAGTAATTTTCGATATCCCAAAGAAAATTCTCTAATTCCTTGGCACTCCTCACACCATTGTAAGCCTTCAATTCTGGAACCTTCATTCTTATGGGGCCAATCGTTCCTTTCAACGCTCGACGTAGAAGAAGAACTTCACTATGCATATCTTCCTTCTCCCTGTAAACGAGTTCCATTTCTTGTTGGGCTATTTCGTGTTTGAATGCATATTCTGCCTTCAACAACAAAACTTTTTCGTTTAGCAACTCTTTGGTCAAGGTTAATTCTTACTTCACTCTTTGAATTTGATTGACCAAATCAACCAAGTCCTCCCCATCGTTTGTTCCACCAATAAACTCTTCCAATCGTGTCACCCTCTACCGTTGTTCAGCGTTTCCCCCAGCCATCGAATAATCTAAGCAACGTTCTGATACCAATTGTTAGGCGGGCAGACTACTCCACCTTAATTTCGTGCAAGAAGTTAACCCAACCTAATGACAGTCAAGTCTCACTCAACTCAGCCCCTTTCGTAGCCTATTCTACCTAACGATCAAGGACGTTTTTCTTCTTTTAAGCCTTAGATTATTTTTCAGACTTGAATAGGAAATCAACACATAAACATGCGGGGAAATCAACACATAAACATACGGGCAAACCCAACCTTTATATTTATATTAAAAATAATACAAAGGACTCAGTCATTGAACAAAAATTCTGTCCAACCTCGACTTTGAGTTCGACTTAAAGCACAATCACAAGTTAATTGCTGCCTTAAACACTTCTTAAAACCCTCACATTTTATTCTAAGTGTGTTGGTGAAATTTCAGACTTAATCTTTCCTCTTTCACCTTAGGATAACAAGTCTATCCTCTATACTTTGCCTATTTTGTCCAACACACAAGCTGTCCATTCATAGAAAATGTGGCAGCCTTGTGTTTACATAGCATAGTGTTGTAACACATGTATAACACTTGTCAAATACTTAGCCCAGTAAAATATAATTCAGTTGACATCACCAACTGATAAGAAACATTCAAAATTCGAATTCAAAAAGTATACAAGAGATACAACGAATCTGGACACAAGCGGTTACAAAAAGGTAACCGCCGCATGTGCTTGTCATGTGAGTTTGCTGACTGGATTTCGTTTTTTTGCTGCATTTTCCTTCAATATTTTTGACTTTAATACAATGTTTAGACATTGTAGAGTCATTGCATCATCAAAGCCCACTCAAATCCATCTGTATATTTTCCATGCCTGCGCACCACCGACGCTCTGCCGCTGCGTGCCGCTGCCTTGCTTTGGCAATGCTAAGTTTTTATCCACTCGTGCCATTTTTTGTTTTCTTTCTGGGTTTCATTCACAATTGACAATGCTTTGATTTAGCTCAGCTCAATTTTTCCGCATTTGACTAGATCATGTGATTTTCGCATGCCAATCTTTGCCCACAACCGATGTCAGCCAACGTCCAAGTCATGCCATGGGCTGTTGCCTTGCCAATGCCCATGTCATGTCTTGAAACTGTACTACCAACATATTTTGAACCCAATTGACCATGCCAATACTCTGCTTACACAACGTATGCTTTATTCCACCCGCATTTTGGCCTTTGGCAAAGTCATTCATGCCAACCCTTTGCCATGTCATGCCTATGTCGAGTCACTTGGTCAATACCCTTACACATAACCATTATGCATACTACGGACCACCGATAAAATATTTAGACCATAATCTTAATACATCATTCATTCCACAATCCTAACTAGTATACGGACCACCTTATAAAATAGTTAGACCATAATCTTAATACATCATTCATTCCACAATCCTAACTAACTCCTAAGTGGAAACCATTGACTTGGACTAGCGAGCTTTTGTAATAATTCTATAGGTATCAAATGTTTGAGTATAAAATATCCTTGTCGTTGAACTAAAAGCTTGTGAATATTTTGTTTCACAGTTAGGCATATAAAGGTTTTGTCAAGGAGATAAGTAGAAGATAATTCATCTCTTATTCACTATGTGCAATTACAGAATAACTCCTTAGGAACATACTTATACTAATATAAAAGAAAATTTTCAAGGGAAAAACATACGAACCTTAGGATATGGATCAATTGCAATTTGCTTCCGCCATTTTTTTTAAAAAATTATTTATTAACTAGGTAAATTACATGTACTTCGCACATGATTAAACTATTTTATTAAGCTTACATATGATCGTTCTATAATATTCGTATTTTGGAATCATACACTACATTGTCAAGAATATTTTATCTAAGGCAAAGTGTTCCTCTGAAATTTTAAAGTGATATATTTTTTTAGTTTTTATTTTTGTTATAAGAAAGTTATGAGTCATTGAGAGATTTTAAGTATAACAGATAAGTCTAAGAAAATCTCCCTGGAAATAGTTGGTTAGAAGTAATGAAATTTTTTCAATTCCAAGATGTTATAAAAAAACAACACCGGATGTTAAAAAGAGACCAAAAGCGTCAAATAACACTACTTCCAAGTAAAGACGAACATCATGTCCATACAAGTTCATAATTAACTAAATTTAAATGGACAACCTTGGACTCCTTTCTTATAAAGCTCCATCAATCTCTTTTTTTATTATCATATGCCATATCAAGTATATACTAAAAATGACCTTAATATTGTTATTATCATAAATATTTTTTGTCATGTCTCAAAATAGTCATTTCTATTTTAAGGTTTCATATCACCGGCCCCAACTTATTTGGATTAAATCATAGTTATTGATATGGTTATAGTATGCAGTTACAATAAATTAATGCAATTATCAACCAAGCATTATGTGGCATCTGAATGTTCACAACGGATATTCTAAACCAAAATTTTGACACAAAACATATTAAAATCATGCAGCATAATTTGTGAGAACTTGAACTCACAAATATCAAAAAATAATAATAAAGACGACCTTACTTTCTTAACAATCAAGAAGAAAAAGGCATGTTGGTTAACATATTTTTCAAAAAAATAGTCTTTCGGGTTGTATCCAAGTTTACAATTCACAATTGTAATTGAAAGAAACCAAAAGGAAGAGTTATTACTTCTTTATAAAAAAAAACTTTATCAAAAGAACGAGTTATCAGTACAACAAAAATATTTGTGAACGTGCATATTTATTGTCGATAAAAAATATCTTTGTGATAGTATATTTTGGACATTTATAAGTTTCACGAAAACTTGATCTCTTATTATGTCATAAAAGAATAGAAAAAGAAATATGACAAAAACTTGCGATAAAAGATATGGACTAATTGTCTCTATACAAATTTTCTAGTTCTTGGAATAGTGCACTGGCATAAAAATCTTACCTAAGAAAAAACAATCAAAATAATATACTAATTGTGGTAAGTAAAAGAGCAATCATTTTGGTTCTTTTAACAAACATTATCATTGGTTCCGTATTAGTCATCAAATATTTGTTGTTGTGTGTTATCAAATATAGCACAACCCACAAACAATTTTCCCAAAAAATATATGAAGAAAAATTGTAGAAAGGGACAAAAGTGAAGATAAATGTTAAATTATCCTCACTGGAGTTTTAAACATAACTAAAAAAAAGCCACCTAAATAGCAAAAAGAAATTTCAATAGATACATGAATCACTATGACTTATAATAAAAATTAAGCTTTATGAAATAGGAGGAAGAAAACATTGAGGAATGAAACACACTTCATAATAAATTTTAATCAGTGTTATTTAATTCAAAAGAAACATACCAATAATAGTGTTAGAAATAAAATATTTGTTTACTAAAGAACCAAATATAATGAATTAAACCATGGACTATTTCAACATCGTTATGAGTTGTGCACCGAGAAGTCAACAAGTAGTAATGTCACATTGCAAGTGAAATCAATTTTCTTTGTTTATATGAAGAAACCTGTAGAAAGGGACAAAAAAGAAGATCAATTTTAAATCATACTTGCTAAAACTTTAACAGGTTATAAAAATTTCACAAAAATAGGATAAAAAATTGCAATAGTTATATGAATCACTATGACTTATAGTAAAGATTAAGATCCATGAAATAGGAGGAAGAAAAATTCCTATGATAAGATAAACTTCATAAAAACTTAATCAATGTATTTCAATTTGACTACCCTATAGCGAAAAAAAAACACTACAAATTATAGCGGCAAAAAATTCTTCTATTTATAGACAACATAGGGCTAAGTGTGACCAAATATTATTACGCCTTATTGAAAAGGTCACAACTCTTTGGAAAAGTTTCAACCCTTCTAAAAGGTTACATCCTTTGATAAAAGTCACAATTTTTCATAAAAGTCGTAACTCTTCATAAAAGTCATTCACAACGTTTCATGAAAAAGAAAGGTTGGTTTTTGAAATAAATAAATTTAAAATCGAATCCTAGTTTATGGTGGCACCATGAAGGCGGGCCAAGAGTTCTCTTTTATATAAATATATGATATGATATATTATATGATTACTCAAAGAATAGTAAACCCTCACTTATCATTAATTTGTTTTACATAATCAAGTAGTTTAGGGTATTGGATATTACAGACTTGGCCCACTAACTACTTACCAAAATTAATTATTTAAAACTTACCAGCTAATTAAATACCTATCGTTCAATGAGTAATTTATAATTCACATTTAAATTTACGGAAAGGATCTTTTATGAAAGAGAGAGGACTAGTTCTCAAAATGACCTTACTGTCCTTATAAAGAACAACCCAGCTTTTACTTTTTATCCCCGAACTCCATTTTCCACAGTGGCGGATCTAGGATTTTAAGGTTGTGGGTGCTCTGAAGTAAAAAA
>CM040618.1:24090410-24257630 GCA_022817965.1 Solanum lycopersicoides | reverse complement strand
TATCTGGTGCTCGCAGTTTTTATCCAAATTATCACCAACTATATATGTCGCGAGGACATGTTTTATCACTCTTTTTGTAAATAGTCTATAGTTTCTCATGACTAATCAAACTGGATATTTATGAATTAAATCATTAATGTAGTTATTTCGATTAAGACTCGGATAGTAAAATATTAATTAAATACACAATTGGATGCAGTGTTTTGCTTAACGCTCAAATTTACTATGTTTGATGATTCCATGGTATGAAAATATTATTCTAGTTTCCCTTCTCCTTGTATTTTTTTTCTATTAGAAGTGTTTTGCTTATAGGTATGATTAATGTACTTGATGTGGAATAAAGCATATCAAACCTTCAACAAATGGCGTTGTGCCCATATTACATCAAATACACCTAGCTAAGGCTTCTTTTTCTTTTATTGGTCTTTCTTCCCTAAGACTCTCTTTAGGAACGATATGGCTACTATGAGTTCCTTATGATGTATTTTGGGTCTACTAATGCCCTTATCACCTTTATAGGCTTGATGAAGTGGTAATACAGTCCTTATCTTGATTCATTTTTCATAGTATTCATCGATGATATTCTTGTATACTCGCAGGGCCGGAGTGATCATGAGCAACATTTGAGGATTATTCTCCAAACTTTGAGATATCACCATTTTATGCCAAATTTTCAAATGCTAGTTTTGTCTTGCGTCTGTTGCATTCTTGGAGTATGTAACGTTCAACAATGGCATCATCGTAGATACGACATTCGTAATTGAGCTAGGTGTACTTCAGTAAATAAGATTCAAAAGCATTGTCGGATTAACAAGACACAACGGGCATTTTGAGAAGGGTTTCTCTACTATTGAAGCACCCTTTAATTCTTCTTGATGTTCGTTTTAAATGTTCTGAGGATCGTGAGTTGAGCTTTCAAAATGTCAAGAACTTTCTTACCAGTGCTCCTATATTGACTTCTCTAGTTGAGGGCGAGGTATTCAAAGTATATTGTGATGCACCCGACATTCGTTTGGGTTGTGTGTTGATGCGGTGGGGCGGGCTTATTGCTTATACATTATGGAAAACTAAGCTACATGAGTGAAACTACCCCACTCATTCCTTGGAGTTGGGGCGGTAGTTTTAGCACTTAAAATCTTGAGGCACTACCTCTATGGGATTCGTTGTGAGGTCTAAACTGATCACATGAGTCTTCAGTAAAATATGAGCCAGAGGGACCTTAATTTGAGGCAACTCCACTGGATTGTTCTCTTGAAGGACTATGACCTATCTATTCTATATCATTTAGAAAAGCGAATATGGTAGCGAATTCCTTGAACTGGAAGGCGGTGAGTATGGGTAGTCTAACCTACTTTCCATTTTGGATCTTTCTTTATCTTGGGACATTCTGTCCGTGGCCAATAGGACAATTCTATTGGATATTTCAAATTCTAGGCGTATTATGGCGTAGATGAGGGACTAGTCTCCCTTGCTTGAGCAAGCTCGCTGTATCAATTTTTGGATGAGAAGTTGGTGGATCTTTCATATATGGTGTTAGAGGGTCATTTGGTCAGACTCTCTAAAATTTTGATTGGGTACTGAGATTTACTTGTCAAATATATGTTTCGAGAGTTAGGAATTTGATACAATTTGTACTTTGTGAGACCCATGATTCTAGATATTCTATCCATCTAGGCACCGAGAATATGTATTATGAGTTGAGCCATAATTATTGGTGGAGAAGCATGAGGAGAGATATTGTAGACTATATGTTCCGTTGTTTGTGTTGCCAGCAGGTGAAGGCCAAGCATTTGAAGCCTTGTGGTGAGTTTTAGAGATTGCCTATTCTATAGTGAAAGTAGGACCACATTACTATGAACTTCGTTGTGGGTCTGCCTCGAAGATCTATAGTTGTTGACAACATTTGGGTCATCGTTGATTGATTGACAAAGTCAACATACTTCCTCCATGTTCGTCTTCATTTAGCGCTCAAAGTTTTACTCGTATCTATATTTGGGAGATGGTTCGTCTTCATGGTGTGCCTATGTCTATTATCTGTAATCGGGGTTCTTAGTTCCCTTCTAACTTTTAAAAGACCTTTAAGGAGGAGTTAGGCACCCATGTTGACTTTAGCACATCTTTCCACTCGAAGACCAACAGAAAATTGGAGTGTACTATTTAGGTGTTTTAGAACATAGTGCCGGCTTGCCTTTTAGATTTTGGAGGTTATTGGGAATAGTTATTTCCTTTGGTGGAACTCACATGCAACAATATCTACCATAGTATTCAAATGACCCCGTTCAAGGCCTTCTATGGTAGGTGTTGTCGCTCTTTAATTGGTTGGTACAAATCTACTGAGCCTACGCTACGTGGTACAAACTTAATTCAACAGGCCTTGGACCAGTTGCGTGTGATTCACGATAGGCTCATGATAGTTCAGACTAGACACTAGAGTTACATATATTACAGGCGTCAACCTTTGAGGTTTTCATTAATGATCAAATTTTCTTCTGCGTGTCACCCATAAATGGGTTGATAAGATTGTTGAGGCGGGGCAAACTTAGCCCCAAGTATATTTGACATTTTGACATCCTTCAGACAAATGGTGAGGTTGCTCAAATTTGGGTGATTTAACCTGTGCATCAAGAATAATCGAGGATATGCAGTAGGGAGTAAAAATATTAGGGGCTCTTTATTTTAGGTAAAACTCGCATTTTGCAGGATTTGTTTGCTTGCTTTTGGTTCTTAAGTGAAATTATTTCATGTTGTTCGTGTGACCTATTGAATAGTTAGTGTCCTCAATATCTAATTATGTCCTATTCTGATGATATTTTGATGATTTGCAACTATAAAGGCTAAGGGACAAGGCAAGATTTAATATTTGGAAGAATGGTAAAAATAAATAAATAATTGTAAACTCTACACGATAGTCGTCTAACCATAAGGGCGGATTTCCCAAGTGGTTTGACCTTGCATAAAGTGATAATGCTCTCAATTGAAGATGTTCAAAGTAGGCCGATTAACTAATGAGCAAAATGAAAACTCACTGGATGTGATGGGTTAACTGAATTACCATCACTGAAGGTGATAGGACTTTTATAAAATATGAAGACTTAAAAGGCGAAGAAAGGTGGTACTCGACGATTCATCGAATGTAAAAGGCAAACTCAAATGAGGTCACCGACTATTGTTCAAATACCTAGCTAATAATTTGATTAATGTACGTTATAAACCAGATGAAAAATACAATAAATTCCTTTTCATTGGTTATGGTCATTAATCCAAAAAACATGAACTAGATAATCAAACTATCGGGAAAGTGGTTATAAGAAGTAATGTTCTTTTTAATAATGAAGAAGCCTTCGAATGGAATGACAAGAAAGAAGATTCAGTAGTCCATATTCCTATTCAATTAGAGGGAAAACATGCTACAATTATTTAATCACCAGGTTCTTATCATTTTCCTCCTTCCAATAGTAATACTAATCTTTCTACTCTTCGTTACAACAATAAAATTTTTATTCCAAGTAGCTCTCATTTCCTATCTTCGGCTTCATCTAGTGAAACGCCACCAATATAGTTTTGTTCATTGAAAGATTTTTATGCATCTTATAGTTTTTTCTTGTTAGTTGTTCAACCAACATGTTATGAAGAAGCTTCAAAGCATCCTGTGTGGAAAAATGTAATGATTGAAGAGATTCAAGACATTGAGAAAAACCAATTTTTGGAGTTAGTTGATTTTCCTAAAGGGAAGAATGTTATTGTTATGAATGAAAATAATGAGGTGGACACCAACGTGGGTGAACCAATCGTGCCAGCTATTGTTATGAATGAAAACAACAAAGTTGACGACAACATGGTTGAACCAATCGTTCCAGCTAGGCACAACACACGAGTTAAGAGGAGACCAAAAAGATTAACTGATTTTGAATAAAAGGTGGGGTAAAACGTGTGAAGGAATCTGTGAGCACGTGGGCGTTATGTGTTAATTATAAAACAAGTGATAGCAGGAGCATAAAGTAGGGTTTTATTGTTATGGTAATTTTCTGAGTCTCTCATCCCCAATTCTTAGAAATCTGAGCGTCTCATCCCCCTACTTCTCTATCTTATATTTTGGTCTTTTATTGTTGCCTTCAGCCGTTACATTATCTACTTTAAGTTCCATTGTAATTCAGTTCCAGTTCAAAATAATAAACACAGTACTTGAGACTTTTGTTACTATTACATTAGTGCTTTCATTCTTGCGTGTCTAATGGCGGACCAACACTTGAAGAGTACCGACGACATATCCATTGCTCGGGAAATTGCAGATCTGCGCTCCTCTATACAAAGATTGGTAGCTTCCATGGCTACCTTAGTTCAGCCTACTCGTGTCCCTGCAGTGGATCCAGATCGTTATCGTGAGTCGGCGCCGTGGGTGAACTGCCCAAAACCACCGCCAACCCTTCCAACTCTTCGCCACAAGCCAGCACCAGTGGACCTGGGGCGTTTCTATGGCATTAATCCAGAGGCTTGGATCTTCCAAGCAGAACGATATTTTGATTTTTATCGCATTGTTGATGACCATAAATTGTCCTTGGCTTCATTCTATCTCGATGGCGATGCTCTTGAGTTGTACCGCTGGTTGTATCGCAATAAGCAGTTGATTGATTGGGACCACTTTGCCGAGAAATTGGTTCATCGATTTCGAAAATGGGAGTTAGAATCACCAAAGGGTCGTTTGGCTATGATACAACAAATTACAACAGTGGCGGAATATCGGAGCAGATTTGAAGCTCTCACCAATGAGACTACTCCCATTGGTGAGCACTGGTTGGTACATTTTTGGATTTCTGGGCTCTGACCCAAAATTAAATCAGCAGTGGTGGTCATGAGTGGTCGGCTGTCTCTGGCTCTTGTGCATGAACAACGATTAAGCTCTGAGAAAGGGTCATACCGACCTGCCTTTGCTAGAACAAATTCGATTCTACCCAATCCTACTCCGATGCACCACTCGTCCAAACCTTCCTCATCGACATTAGTCCCTAATCCACCACCACGTGTACCCCCGAATCGCATACCCTTCAAACGTCTATCTCCTGTTGAATTATAGAGTCGCTGTGAGAGAGGCTTATGCTACAATTGTGATGAGAAATTCTCTCCTTCTCACAAATGTAAGGCGCTACCCCAATTACTATTGCTCAGTGAAGATTCGGATTCACATGCGGAGTGGCTGAATCATTTCAATCTGATGGAGTTTTGGCCGAAGACTTGCAACTCTTGGAGGTACAAGATCATTCTTCTATTTCTTATCAAGCTTTGTCTGGTGGAGATTTACCGACTACTTTACGTTTTACTAGCGTTGTTAATGGTTCTCCAATTCAAATCCTTGTGGATGGGGGTAGTACACATAATTTTATACAAGCAAGGGCAGCCAAATACTTGCACATGGTGGTTGAATCCATTCCTAGTTTTTCTGTGGTAGTTGGAAGTGTCCAACGTTTGTGTTGTGACGGGGTTGTGAGTGGAGTTATTTTGCACATTCAGGGGTATGATTTGCCTATGGATTGTATGTTTTATCTCTTCATGGAGCAGATGTGGTTTTGGGTGTCTCGTGGTTAGCAACTTTGGGACCCGTTGACACTGACTATGCAACATACATCTTCGAATTCTCTTTGAATGGTTCTCCTGTTCGTTGGGTGCAGAACTCTCCCACTGAGATGCAACCAATACAACTCCATAGTTTGCGACGTTTGGCTACCACATATTCCATTGCTTCTTGTTATTGCTTGACGGTAACTAATACTTGGAACAAAACCCTCATTGATGAACCTTCTCTATTAACGCCTCTATTGGACTCCTTTGGTGATGTTTTCTAGAAGCCCCGTGGCTTACCACCTGTGAGGTTCCAGGATCATGCTATACATCTAACGCTTGGGACCGGACCTGTAAATGTCAAGCCATATCGCTACCCTTATTTTCAGAAGCAAATTATGGAGCAACTCATGACAGATATGATTAATGATGGATTTATTCGACCAAGTACTAGCCCTTTCTCATCACCTGTGCTTCTAGTACGAAAGAAGGATGGTACATGGCGCTTTTGTGTGGATTACCGAGCTTTGAATGCCATTACTATACGTGATCGTTTTCCTATTCCCACCATTGATGAATTATTTGATGAGCTTCATGGCGCAAACTATTTTTCAAAGCTTGACTTACTGTCTGGATACCATCAGATTCGTGTCAAGCCTGATGACATTACAAAAACAGCTTTTCGAACTCATGAGGGGCACTATGAGTTCTTGGTAATGCCCTTTGGGTTATCCAATGCACCCTCCACTTTCCAGGCTACTATGAATGAGATATTCCGACTGTGTCTTCGACGTTTTGTATTGGTTTTTTTCGACGACATCCTTGTCTATAGTACAAACTGGAAGTCTCATTTGGAGCATCTCACCACTGTCCTAGAGCTTCTTCGCTCTCCCCAATTGGTCGCTAAAAGGAGTAAAAGTTTTTTGGCCAAACGACCATTAATTATTTGGGGCATGTGATTTCTGACAAAGGTCTTGCTGTGGATCCTGGTAAAATCATAGCGATCCAACAATGACCAGTACCTAAGTCGGTGAAGGATGTTCAGTTTTTTAGGGCTCACTGGTTATTATCGATGTTTCATTCATCACTACGCTAGTATAGCGGGACCTTTGACTGATTTGCTACAAAAGGAGTTATTTCACTGGACTGAATTAACTCACGAAGCTTTTGAGACACTTAAGAAGAAATTAAGCAGTACACCCGTCTTAACTCTTTAGGATTTCACTAAAGAGTTTCAGGTGGAAACGGATGCTTCAGGGCAAGGCATAGGGGCTGTTTTGTCCTAACGGGGTCATCCCATTTCGTAGTTTACTCAAAAGTAGAGCTCTAGAATGCAGAGAGCGTCAACTTATAATCGTGAAATTTTTGCTATTACTCAGGAAGTGAGAAAATGGAAACAGTACCTTTTGGGGCGATGATTCACCATACTCACCGATCAGCAATCACTCAAGAATTTGACCAACCTGACCATCCAAACACCACAGCAGCAAAAATGGCTTACCAAGCTGGTAGGGTATGATTTTCACATATTGTATAAACCGGGAATGCAAAATCAGGCGGCCGATGCTTTATCTCGCCAACCTCTATGCTAGTTTTTTTTGGCTCTTTCTGTTCAAACATTTTCCTTGGAAAATGAGCTAAAGGCTCTGAATCAATCTCATCCAGACATCTTAGACATTCAACAAGCTCTCACTACACAGTCCTCTGAGTAGGCTGGCTATGTTTTTCGTGAAGGACTGCTCTTTTGCCGTGGCAGATTGGTTATTCCGGATGACTCTCCTTTACGCCAATGCCTACTATATGAGTTTCACTCCACTGCTGTAGGTGGACATGCTGGGATAGCTCGTACCTACCACCGTTTGGAATCAAATTTTTTTGGAACACATGCGACGGGATGTTCCGACTTATGTAGCTTCTTGCCAAGTTTGCAGAAATGAAGAGCTCTCACCAGCTTCTGCTGGTCTCTTACAACCCATCCCCATTCCTGAATTTGTATTTGAGGACATCTCCATGGATTTCATTACTTGCTTGCCTAGTTCTAAGGAAGATCCACCATTATGACAGTTGTGGATCGTTTGTTTGAGTATGGCCACTTCATTTCATTGGCGTCAACTTTTACCACTAATACTGTCGCAGAAGCTTTTGTGACTCAAATTATTCGTCTTCATGGACCTCCTCGCAGTATTGTAACTGATAGGGACCCTCGATTTTTGCATTCCTTATGGCAAGATATCAATAGATTGCAGGGCACTTCGCTTGCTAGGAGCACCGCCTATCATCCTCAAACAGATGGGCAATCTGAGGCTCTTAATAAATGTGTTGAGCAATATTTGAGGTGTTTTGTTGCTGATGTCCCCACTGACTGGGTTGCCATGCTTCCATGGGCCGAGTATTTGTACAACACCTCCTATCAATCATCCGCAGGCATGACCCCTTTTCAGGCTTTGCATGGGCGTGAACCACCTACAGTTGCAAGCTACATCTTGGGGAGTACTTCCAGTGACTTAGTCGAAGCCTATTTAGTACAGTGTGATGAGTTTTTGTCCTTGCTCAAACAGAATCTTGTCAAGGCTCAAGTTAACATGAAGAAATTCGCTGATGCCAAGTGCACGGAGGTCACCTTTTCAGTTGGCGATTGGGTCTATCTCAAATTTAAACCTTATCGTCAGACTTCTCTCAGGGAGCTGCCCTCTCACAAGTTGGACAAACATTTCTTTGGGCCTTTCCAGATTCTTAAACAAGTTGGAGAAGTTGCTTACAAGTTAGAATTACCAGAGGCTGCTCGGATTCATTCTGTTTTTCATGTTTCTGTGCTAAGACGCTGCGTGGGCAGCCCTACACAACAAATTACTCCTCGAAACTTAAGTAACTGTGATCCTCCTATCTCGAACCTTGAGGATAAGGTTCTCAGTGAGGAACATAGTATTGTTATTAATGCAAATAGTGAGGTGGACACCAACGTGGCTGAACCAATCGTGCCAGCTATTGTTATGAATGAAAACAGCGAAGTGGACGCCAACGTGGTTGAACCAATCGTGCCAGCTAGGCACAACACACGAGTTAAGAGGAGACCAAAAAGATTAACTGATTTTGAATAAAAGGTGGGGTAAAACGTGTGAAGGAATCTGTGAGCACGTGGGCGTTATGTGTTAATTATAAAACAAGTGATAGCAGGAGCACAAAGTAGGGTTTTATTGTTATGGTAATTTTCTGAGTCTCTCATCCCCAATTCTTAGAAATCTGAGTGTCTCATCCCCCTTTTTCTCTATCTTATATTTTGGTCTTTTATTGTTGCTTTCAGTCGTTACATTCTCTACTTTAAGTTCCATTGTAATTCAGTTCTAGTTCAAATAATAAACACAGTACTTGAGACTTTTGTTACTATTACAGTTATCGAGCTAAAGTAGATTCTCAAAATGTACAATGTTGACGGAGGTATCAAAAGGGATAAAGCTCGAGATGTTGCAAAAAGATATTCCCAAATACAAGGGGTCGACTTTGAAGGGGCATTTTTAACAACATCGCACTCTGAAAGTGTTGCAACTACTCTAGGCTTGGCTGCACAACTTGGTTGGCTTGTGTACCAATTTGATGTTAAGTCTGTCTTACTAAATAGTGACTTACATGAAGACGTATAATCTCCCAGCCTGAAGGATTCATATCTACTTAACGGAAGAGCAAAGTATACAAATGGAAAAAGCCATTCTATGGTCTAAAACAAGTTTCACGGGCATGGTATAGAAAATTTGATTATTTTTTTCAAGAGCAGTAGTTACAAAGAAGGGAGAATGTCCCTACGTTTATATAGAAAAATTGTGCAGTTTAAAAATATTATTTAGAAAGTTATTTTCTTTGCCTTTCTTTTCTTGATCCAACAAGTCATAATATAACTCGTTGTTTGAGACCACTGGTCGTAGGGAGACTCGTATGTAAGAATAACCCGCCCTTAAATTACAGTGGTCAAAATTATTGATGCGATAAAATCTTTAGCTATTTTGTTTAGTTACTATTATGAAGTTTTGCGCTAACATTATATAAAATGATATTGCAAAGGATTTTCAGGATCCAAACTTTCTATAATTGAATATTTTGTTAATAGGCACATCTCATTTAGGTTACATCATAATTATTCTTTCTAATGATTTAAAAATATAAATTGATTCGAAACACTTGCGTTTCACTTATGTTATCAAATCAATTGCATACACAAATTTTTTTCCCCAACTATTTAATATAATCGAAATGCTATTATCGTAGAATGCACAATCATAGAAATCAGTATATTATAAACATAAGAATTTCAAAATGTTAATTTTTTTTTTTTTTTAATATGTTGATTGAATTTTCTACCATTATAGGCTAAATTCAAAAATATAAAAGATTTTGGATAAACATTCATATTCAGATTTACCTAATAATTTGAATACAACTAAAACTTTGCATATTGAATTAAATTCTTCATTTATCAGACATGAATTTGATTAATAAATCAAATTGATCATATGCTGAGACTTCTACTATAAAAATGGTATGACATTTAATATAAATTAAGAAAAATGACGTCTATGCCTCTTTGAAGAGGTAGATATTTTTAGCATATGGTAATCAAAAGTATCAGATTGCTAATACTTAGTTTTTTTTAATACTTATTTGGAAGGTAGCTTGGAAAATCGCATGAGATTCTTTTACCGGAGGAATCTCATGGAGTTGAAAGAAACAAGATAGAGAGGGATTATCATCTCCAAAAGCTCAATACATGGATGCAACTTCATCAAGTTGTCAAGCTATCTTCTTATGGAAATGTCACGACCCAGACCGTCGTGATTGGCACACACACTAACCATCCGTTGGCAAAATCACTAACAAAACCCAAACTAAGCAACTAAACCAAAACTAAGACAATTAAAGACACAAAAGCAATTTTAAATGACTAAATTATTTATTAAGGAATTAAACAAATCAACTAACACCAATGACGAAATACAATCCCTAGAACCTGAAAGTCATTATACCAAAACACTACTATATCAGTGTAAGAACAAGGTGTACAACCCCAAAAATAAACAACACCTTAACAAATAGTTTGAGTCCGAAAAGAGTGGACTTACACAAAATAGAACTCAATGCAGCCCGGAAGAACTAGGTCACCCTTGAATTTGAAACAGTCACTGATCTTCAAAATGATGTATGTCAATAGCCGCCGGAAGATGCCTTGTACTCAACAAAAATAAGAGAAGTGCAGTATCAATATACAACCACAATGTACTGGTCAGATCACATGACTATCTAACTAAGTGAAACACATGTAAGTAACCACAACATTATAAACCAGGCATTTACCAAACATAAACAATATAATCATCCTTCACCTCAACGAACACTTTCACAATTCTCAACAATATACAATTAAATCATTTTTGAGCAACAAATAGTCTTTCAACATCAATCATAATTAGATATGAAAGTAATCATCACAGCTAGATACACAACATAATTCAATGGTTCTCTCACGAAACCCAATTCAATGGTCCTCTTATGGAACCCAAACATAAACTGTTAGATTTCCGGAACATGGCAATCCGATCCCATAATTGTGCCGGAACGTGGAAACCTGATCGAATAGTTGTGCCAGAATGTGGCAACCCAATCTAATAGTTATGTCAGAACGTGGAAACCCGATCTAAGTTAGCTTGTTGGAACGTGACATTACGACCCATAATTACATAACACAAGTACATCATCAAGATCATACAAGAAGAGGTGACTCATGGCATATAATTAGTAAATTATCCTCACTTACGATTAGGGTGATCAATAATGCAACATCCACATATACACATGCATTATAATTCAGTATATACCAACATACATAAGACCAACATGAAATCATAACCATCATCTACCTCGAATACAATTTTGAATCCCCTAAGACACTTGAATCTTCCTTTTCCGGATTCTTTCATCTTGTTGTAGGTCTACAAACAACACTTTATATGCAATGATCACCAATCAAAGGTCTAATTATCTGGATTATAACAAACCCAATAACCCTAGACCAAACACAAAATCTTAATACCCAATTTAGAGCTTTTTCCACTATAAATTCTAGATCAAAACCCTTTTCCATCGATAATAACCCAAAAAGTATGTTCTACGGATCAAAAAATGGATTCGGGGTGTTAATATTTTAGCTTTAGCCTAAAAAATGGTGAAAATTGTCAAGAACTCATCTCGGGTCGCCTCCTTAGCTCTAAAAATTTTAAAGTGTCAAATAAGGTTGTTTAGGGGTTTATTAGAGACTTTAAGTCGCGTTTGGCCAGCTACAACGGCCTTAACCGAGACATAATGCACTCGTTCGCGCTAAGATCATTTCCGGGAATTCTACTCGCCCAAATTCAATTCCGTAAATTGGTACAAGTTCCTTATCATCTTAGTTATCTACTAATGTAATCAAATTAACAATGAGATCTCTAATTGATTAATAGATTTCCCTACACCTTAATGACTTCGATTTCGTCCAAATCTGGACTAGGCTAGGAATTCCAAGTTACTACCAAAAAGTTTTCTGCCCCCAATTCTTTCTTCATTGAATCTTCCATAACGACAAAATCAAGTCGTTACAATAGATACCAATTTACCCATCACTCGTCCCCGAGTGATCAACTAGGAAAGACTTGGCTAATAAAAATAAAGGTAGAGTAGCATTGAATCATCAAATTATTGGGGATACTTGTCTCACATGCCCTTCTTACCGATCCTCATTACCCCCTAAGGGTTTCATATCTCCAAAATCTACATAAATTTCCATGAGCTTTAGTTATAACAATTTTGATCTTCAGAAATCTGATACTAATCGAGGGATATGTCAAAGCATACAACCCCTCCAACAATACTATTGAATTTCTAGATTTAGTAATTGTATATTAGATCTTAATAAAAGTAGAATTGGACCCACTAATACCCACATTTAACCACACATAATTGATACATGACCTTGACGACAAGGTGAAAATCAAAACTGTCAGACAACCATGCTTACGCAAGGTATCTCTTCTATAAATTCTCATAAGCAAAGTAATACAAGTAGAACCATTAAAATATTTTAACAACTCCAAGATCATATATACCACATATGTCATCTGAATTAACCATGTCTTCCCTTATCATACCTCTCAACCAAGAGAACATCGCATGGGCAATACAACTGATCCACCACTACAGATCTATCCCCAAAAGTGAAAATACACGTGGACATAGCTAGCTCATCACACTCACAACTATGTATAAAATGAAATAGATGGTCACATAAAAATTTATCGAATATCCCGAAAGGTTTTCTTTGAAGAGTCGATACCAGCCATTTCCATTCACCTGACTTAACGGGCTCCTCACATCCTTTGACTGAAGCAAACACTCTTAATACTAGCAACTATCATAACTTCTCCTACCATTGACCTTACTTTAAGACAAAACTTTTCAAATGAAAACCTTCCTAAAGTACTTTAACAATCAACAATAATCAACCTTACGACTCAACCTAGGTGTAAGTCTTTTCAAATGCTCAATACCTAATACAATTGATCACTCTTCACCTTGAAATTCATACCTTGACAAAATATATCACCAGGAATGTAAACTTTTAATGAAAAAATATGATTGTAAATTCAACTGTATAACAAGATCCCCTTATCTATCAACATTAGCTTATACCTCGAAGAATTTTATGAATTCATGGATCTTCGCGTTTCATGGTTCGCATCTCCATCGATTTCACAATATCTTTTTGCTGAAATTCAATCGTACTCATTACTAAAATCGGAACAAAAGCAAAGCACTTACCATCACACTCGAGCTAACGGTTGCACACTCCTTTCTTAAGTCTTTTTTCAATAGTTTTTAAACAATCTAACAGAACTATGACCCTATTACCATAGCCACATCATCATGAAATAATTCACGCGTCTCTGAATCCAATGATCTACCCCTTTAAAGATACTTCTTTAGCCCTTGCAATCAAATACAATATTCTTGCTCTCGCCTCTATCTAAAGGATGTACTTCATCCCACTCGTTTTCTTTATTATGACTATAGCTCTTTAATTTTGATTCAAATGGTGTCCCACCCTCTCTTAAACTTGTCATACAACCACGTTACTCACTAAATACTAGAAAACCACATCCATAGATACTCGCAGGTCATAATTACTACAACACAATCGCGTAGCCACAATCCTATTATATAGTTGCATTCCGTCACAATCTACCACGAACTATTATTAACATTATTCTCAGTACGCCTTGACCATCGCTACAAATCAACATTTTCATCAACAAGACACCTCAAACTCATGTATGCTCATCAAATTCAAATAACTAAACCAATCTTGGTACGCACCTTCTTACTAAAATCTTCAATTTCCTTCACCCAAGTATACTCAATGCATCTTTCTTTATCCATGAGCTTGTAATTTTGGTATTAATCCACTCCCTTATGGATTAAGATAAAATCATTTGTCCTCATACTACCCTTCTTCTTCTTATAAAACAAGACGGGAGTACCCTACTTGGGAACACTAGGACAGATGAACCCTTTATCACGAAGCTCTTGGGTTAGAGATTTAAACTCTCTCAATTCTTACATCACAATAATAGAATCAATAGAGGGAGATTCTCCTAAACATGCTGAATATGAGACAATTATGCAAAACAATCCTTCCCACAAGTTTCCTACCCCGCACAAAAGATACGTCCTTAGCTGACTTAGGCTTGTACCCCATTCCCACTCTAACCTTTCTCTACCGAGGATCTTTAGAGTTACCGATACTAGTATTACCATTAAGATCGGTATAATAGGGGTACAACCAAGTCATTCCTAAGATCGTATTAATTCAGTCATATCTAACATAACCAAATCAACCCATATCTTAAAATCCAACACACAACAGGACAACACGATATACATGGGTGACTATGACTGACTCCTCAACTAGGGTGGAAACATGGATGGGGAAACAAGTGTATTAGTAACCACATCACATACCAAGTCAATTGAACTAACATGTACAAATAAGTAGAATCCAGATCAACAACACATTAGTCATCCAGTCACAACAGTTATAGCACTGTGATCACTATATGTGACCCTCGTATGCCTAGGTTCTCCACAATTTTAACACACCTTATAACTTATATTTGATTGCTTAAAAGTGAGGTACAACTCGCGGTCCATATTATGACTAAGGAAAATTTGAAACGGGGTTTATATTTTGTCTCACCCTGTCCTGCTATAGCATTCCTCACCCCGCTGTAGCTGTGGCTCCATAGCGGCACAAATCCTGCTACAACAACATAAAGTGGACCAGTGAGCTCCCCTCTTGAACGTACTATTTTAAGTCCCATCTCATCTGCCATAACGACCACTACCTCGCTACAACGGCCATATTCCCGCTACAACGACACAATTCGTAACTTAATATTCTCAGAAGAAATTCAATTTCCCCTTCTAAAAACACACTTCTAACTTGCTACCCTAAAAAAATACCCCTTTAATCAATCCGACGATAAGCAAACAAATTAATAGTGAGGCAAACTTGTAGAATTTCAACATTTCGTCCAACACATTGCACATATCAATAGTGAGGCAAACTTTTATTGTTCACGTAATCACCTTATCATATTGAAGAAATTACAACTTCACATTTGCAGTTAATTCAGACAACCACAAGAACGCATTCAAAGTTTGCAAGATGCAATTCACAAATAAGTCCAAATTCTTAATTAATTATTTTGCTCCATGGACGACCCTTCCTAATCATCCATGCATTCACATTACCCCTAGGGCTAGATACAAATTGGAACCTTCTCAGTTTCCAATTTTCTTTGCTTGTTTCCCATCTAGTTCACTTCGTCAAGATACCAATTGGACTCAATTGATACCACAAGCAACAATAGTAGCTAGTGAGCCCCACAAAACTGCAAATTTAAATCATAGAACTTGGTCGAACTTGATTCTTAACCGTCTCAATCTTTAACTGATGGTAACCAGACCTTAAATCAATCTTCGAGAAAATTGATGCACCTGGAAATTGGTCTAAAAGGTTGTCTATCCGAGGCAATTGCTGCTTGTTCTAAAAGGTTGTCTATCCGAGGCAATTGCTGCTTGTTCTAAAAGGTAACCCTATTCAACTGTCGGTAGTCTATAGACATCCACTCTTGCTAGTGATGTTGTTAACACTTTTTTTGCTCTAGTTCCGACCGTGCAGTGAAGAAGGAAAGATATCAATTTGTATCAGCCAGATACCAATTGGATTCAAGTCATAGCACGAAAGAGTAGAAAAAAGTAAGTTTTTCCTGAAGTCCTATAGCCGCTCGAATAAAAGTACATGTGCCATCGTACCATTCCGCATGACTCTACTAGAACCAATTTGGTACAATAAAATCAATGAACCTACGACTCTGATACCAACTTTGTCATGACCCAGACCGTCGTGATTAGCGCCCATTGTATTCATCTTGTGGGAGAACCACTACTAAAACCCAAACTAAGAAACTAAACCAAAACTAAGGCAATTAACGATACAAAAGCAGTTTTAAATAATTAAGTTATTTATTAAGGAACTAAATTAATAAACTTACACGAATGCGGAAATACAATCACTATAACTTGAAATTCATTGTACCAAAACTCTACTAACTACCAGTTTAAGAACAAGGGGTGCAACCCCAAAACTAAACATCACCTTAACAAATAGTTGAGTCTGAAAAAAGAACGACTCAAACAAAAGAGAACTCAAGGCATCCCAGAAGAACTAGCTCACCATTCGAAATGATCATTGATCTTCTAAATGATTTGTGTCGATAGACACCATAAGATTCCATGTACTCAACAAAATAAGAGCAAGTGCAATATCATTACACAACCATAGTGTACTGGTAGGATCAAACAACTATCCCACTAAGTGAAACACATGTAAGTAACTATATCATTATAAAACATGCATATATCAAAGATATATAATATCATCATCCTTCACATCAATGTACAATTTCACAATTCTCAACATTATACAATTAAATCATTCTTGAGCAATAAATAGTCTTTAAAATCAATCATCATTAGATATGAACGTAATCATAACAAGTAGATACACAACACAATTCAATGGTACTCTCACGAAATCCAATTAATTAGTTCTCTCAAGGAACCTAAACTCAAACGGTTAACTTTACGGAACGTGAAAATCCGATCCCATAATTGTGCTAGAGCGTGTTAACCCGATCCAATAGTTATGCCGGAACGTGGCAGCCCGATCCAACAGTTCTCCCATTACGTGGCAACCCAATCCAAGTTAGCTAGTTGGAACGTGGTAATTCGATCCCCAATCACACACCACAATCACAACACAAGTAAATCATCACGATCATACAACAAGAGGTGATTCATCACATACAATTATTCAATTATCCTCACTTACGATTACAATGATTAATATTGTAACATTCACATACACACATACATTATAATGAAGTAATTACCAACATATATCACACCAACATTAAATTGCAACCACAACCTACCTCGAATCCAAGCTTGAATCTCCTAAGGCACTTGAATCTTCCCCTTCCGGATTCTTTCGCTTGTTCTAGGTCTACAAGCAACAATTTATATACAATGATCAACAATGAAAGGCCTAATTATCTAGATTATAACAATTTCAATAACCCTAGACCAAACAGAAGACCCTAATACCTAATTTAGGGCTTTTTCCATCATAAATTCTACATAAAAACTCTTTCCCATTGATAATAACCTAAGAAAATAGGTTCTACGCATCCAAAATGGATTCGGGGTGTTAAAATCTTACCTTTAGCCTAAAAAATGTTGAAAAATTGTTAAGAACTCCTCTATGGTCGGCTCGTTAGCTCTAAAAATTTGAAAGTGAAAATAAGATTGTTTAGGGATTTATTATATACTGTAAGTCGAGTCTGTACGGCTACGACAAACCCATCCCGCTATAGCACCCAGTATCCCTCTACAGCGGCCTCAACGGAGACAAAATGTACTCGGTCACGCTAAGATCATTTCTGGGAGTTCTACTCGCCCAAATTTGATTCCGTAAAGTGGTACGGGTTCCTTATCGTCTTAAGTATCTACTAATGTATTCAAATTCACAATTAGATCTCTCATTCATTGCTAGATTTCCCTACACCTTAATGAATCTGATTTCTTCCAAATCTAGACTAGGCTAAAAATTCCAAGTTACTACAAAAAAGTTTTTTAGGCCCCAATTCTTTCTTCGTTGACTTTTCCATCATGACAGAATCAAGTCGTTATAGGAAATAGTCAGCGGATATTCAACAAGAGCAGATTGTCCCAAGTGAAATATTGTGTGGCAACAAGGTGGAATTTTCTATGGAAAAAATCCTTCTTTTCACAAAGGACGAAGCACATCGATATCTATTGTCAATTCATTCGAGATCCAGTTGTTGTGGAATAATCTCATTGAAATTTTTTCGTAAAAATAATCAGGTTGATGATGTTCTTAAAACATCCCTTCTTCACAACACGCATGACTTCTTCACACAACAAATGAGAGTTTGTGATTTTTAAGAAAAGAGTTGTGTTGACTAATTCTTCAAATTAATTATGTTCCCAAAAATCAGTTGTGAGTCGTGTTATTGGGATTAGTTGGTTTATGTTTTTACCTAGTCAATGAATTATCTTCTTGTAGTAGTGAATCATGTTTACCACTTTCCTCATGTTTTTCCATTACTAGTTAGTTGTTTTAATTTACCTTAAGATGTTAAATGTAAAACTATAAATTGAAGTATGTGTTCTTGTTTCAGTTGTAAGAAAATTGAGAAGTTCGAACACTTTATTTCTGTAACCGATTTTGTTTGTCTTGCATCTCTTGATCCAACAAGTATTAGTATAACTCGTGGTTTGAGCCCACTGGTCATAGCCCATAGGGATACTCTTCCTCAAGAAGAACCCTCTTTTAGAATCACAATGTTCAAAATTATTCTCGTAATAAACTATTTTTTTAAAGAATGGTATTTCTGTTAAAGTTTTGGGGTAACTTTCCATAAAATTAAGTTTGCAAGGATTTCCAGATCAAAACTTTCTATAATTAAATATTTTGTTAATAGACACATCTTCTTTAGGTTACATTATAATTATGCTTTCTAATGATTTAAAAATATATATTGATTGAAAATACTTGTTTTTCATTAATGTTATAAAATAATTTGCATTCACACAAATTCCTTCTTTATACAACTATTTAATATTATTAACATGGTATTATTATACAATGTTCGTTCATATAAATAAATATTCTATGAACTCATAAATTTCAAAATGTTAAATCTTTATAGAAAAATATTTTTTATATAATGTTGATTGACTTTTATACCCTGAAAAGATAAATTATTTGTTCAAAGAGAACATTTTGGATAAAATTTATATTGTGCTTTACCTAATATTTTCAATCCAACTAAAATATTTTCACCTGAATGGAGTGTTTGATATATCATTCATGAATTTGATTCTAATTCAAATTAATCATATGATGAGACCTCTATTATAAAACACTTATGAATTTAATATAAATTAAGTAAAAGCACACATATTCCCCTACACAACAGTAGAAATCTAACTCTTTCAACTTATTAGGTTATACTCATACTATCTAGCTTAATTAATTTTATAAACATGTTTTATTAGTTTTTTTTCCTTTTAATCATATTTTTAACTTTTATTACTATAAAATAAAAACATAAATGAAGTGTAGGTGTTATATATCTTTTTTTGTTGTCGTGGGACATGTGCTTATCGATCATGATCGTTATATGATTTAAAGTAAAAGTGAATTTACATAAAATCAACTCTTCCGTAAGTTGATATAATCAGGGGAGTAGGAACAAGGGAACAACATAGTGGCTCAATGAACAAAAGGGTTTTGGGTTGGTTACTCATGATAACCAAGGTAATAATTTTTCTTTCATCAATCTGGTATTAGATCTGAAGTCTTCCATAGCTTAGATTATGGTTTAGTTGTTGAATTTGATGTGGAATATGGGAATTACGGTCATACTAAGGTTGTCACTGTTACCGGCCCATATGGTACTCCTGTCAAAGGAGGATCCCATCATGGTGGAGGTCGTGAAGGCGACCACTTTGGTGGTGATGGCTGATATGGATGTGGAGGTGGGAGATATGGTGGTTCGGAAGGTGGTTATGACATTAGCAGGCGGTATGGAGGTGATGATGGATCTAGCGGTGGTGGTGCACATTATGGTGGAGGTGGCAGTGAATATGGTGGCGGTGCTGGTGGAGGAAGTGAGTGTTATAAGTATGGGAAAGATGGTCATTTCACAAGGGATTGTTGCCAAGGTTGTGGATATGGCCATATTCTGAAGCATTTCTACATTCCGTTGTGAAGTGACCATCTTTCCAACAATTTTAACACTCACTTCCTCCTTAACCACAACCACCATACGCACCGCCATCTCCACCCCACTTCCCACCACCGCCGCCATAACCAACATCACCTCCATACCGCCTGCCACTATCGTAACCACCTTAATCACCACTATATCTCCCACCTCCACATCTATATCAACCACAACCATATTGATCACCTCCACCACATCAACCATCACGAGATCTTCCTTTGAAAAGAGCACCATCTGGGCCGGTATTATTGATCACCTTAGTACAACCAATATTCCCTGGTTCCACATTGAATTCAACAACTCTACAATCATGTAAGGTATGAAAACCTTCAGATATGATGAGTAATGAAACTGAACCCATTTGGTCACAGAAAACCTTCACTGTTCCCGTGTTTCGATACCCTTGATTACACAAATACTATAAGGAGGAGAATGCAATGATTATACCTTGGATGCTATAGAATAGAGATACAGAGGTTAAAGAAAATATTTGATTATGCAGAAGATGTATTTTTTTCAGAAAAAGGGTTTGGAAGTGGTATTGCCTTATAATTTATGTGTTGGTATTGTACACAACAAAAATAGCAAAAAATGGTATTCATGTTCCTACACTCTAATTCAAGTAAAAACACTTGGTCCTAGTTCTCTGTTCTTCTTGTTCTTGTTCTTGTTCTTCTTCTTGTTCTTCTTCTTCTTCTTCTTCTTCTTTTTCTTTCAAGATATTATATTAAAGAACTATACATAAGAGATGTAATTCTCAAATGATGGACTTTCGTAGTAATGTATGAATGCATGTATCAAAGCTATCCCATGTATGATATTATGGAAATTTTAAAATAATGTGAATCCAAAGACTTTATCCTAGTTCTCTCTAAAAATATTCATATACAAAGTGATTGAGAACATAAATTTAATTCTCAGAATAGGGACACCAGACATACTTAGATATATCTAGAGAGTTACACTCTTAAGATTATATTAACAAACGTTCTATTGGAATTTTTTCTAAATTATTTTTTATAAATATAGTATATATATGGAGCATCTAAGGAAAATCCATGTAGAATATCACAAGCCTTTTTCTTAAAAATTGTAAGAGGGGTTTTGATGTATGCAGAAACTAAAGAGATACACAACACTGCCAACATAGTGGTAGAAACAACTACTTAGACACAAGTTATGTTACCAACATACTCCTTTATGATTTATAGGGTGACACAGTGGATTCAAAAACAACCATGACTTATTTTAAGAATATGAAGAAGATACAAAGTATCATGCTAAAAGATCATATTTTAAGAGAAAATACTAAAATTGTTGATTATCTAGAAAACATAGCACTCAACGGTGAGATTGGTGAATTGTAAAGCATATGAGAAATAGAAGTTAAGGGAAGAGAATGATCTACACACTATACATTGAATCTATAATTGCACAATGGAGATTATAAAGGAGATGATTGAAGCTTAATAAATGAATCTCCTTTCTCATATTTTAAATTAGGGTTTCTTAGTTTATTCTTACAAAATTATAAAATAAGACATTTTCCTTATGCAGATATATCTAGATTGTTGTGCTACTAATAAAATGGCCATGCATTGGTCAGAATCAATAAAGATGGAGAAATGCAAATACAAAATGAAGATTTATACTTACTGTTCATAGCCGAACAACAAAGAAGTATAAGAAAGAGCTTAATAACATCGATTAGCCACATCATACCGAGATGGAAGGTCTTGTTCTACCAAAGGACAAACATTTTCAGTGTGGTAAGTGTTTTGGAGTGATGAAGAAGAGGAGGCGGAGAATTGATAACCCTAGTACATAGGAAAGTGTCTAAGGAAGATAGCTTTTTGCATTTGTTTTATATAGTGATGGGGTTTTTCCATTTTGGGTTGTCGAATTTCTTATGTGTAGCAAGACGATTTGGGCACTCGGCTGAAATGAGTTTTTTAAGCTTCCCTAATTTTTCATTAAAAATGACCATGCGGTCATGAAACTTTCTCAAACGGCAATGGTGTGGATTTCATTCCAAACATTACCCCCTAATTTCTTTGGGAAATAAATTTAGTAATTTACTTTCACAAGTTGTTCAAACCCAAAAAGGGGCTTTTAACAACTGTTTATCGAATGCATACACTTATTCTCAATTTTAGCACTTTGATATAAACAAGTAATTTTTAAAAAATAAAGACTGTGATATAAATATAATTAAATAGTTAAAGAATAATCTACACGAGAAGAGAGGGGAGGGAGATCTATTTTTATTTCACCTTTTATTAATATCTTTTTGACCAAATTAAAGTGCTATTTATAAGCAAAACAGAAAACATTGGCTCAAAGAATATGTGGATATCATGTTTTACAACACTCCCCCTTGATGTACATGTAAAAGAAAACTTATAGTGAAAGAAAAAGCGCATTAACATGCATGGTTCGTTGTCTCATTAAAAATTACTTGAAAGAAGCTATTTTAAGTGGCTTATAAGAGCATTATGATTTTACTTATTGGAACATATTTGCGGAGAAGATTGCCATTTGCTTGTATGCATGCAAAGTTGTTTGTAAGTTATCTTATTGATTTCTAACTTATAACGAGAACTATGAAATCAACATCTATAATATGATGTATTTACTACTTATATGAGTTCATCAATAAATAATGTGTCTCATTTAAATTGTATTAGAAAAACTCATGTGGGAAAAGTCCTACTAAAGGAAAAAGAGTACATATATCAGTGGGAAAAAACATTGATTACGAAAAAAAGAGTGCAACGCGTATTTACTCCCCCGATTCAACCCTCATTTAATTTTCGTTAAGAAAGTCTCACAATCTTATACTTAGCCTTCCAAATATTTATATTGATTGTGTCTTTGTGAAAAAATGACATTCATGAAGACGTTGCATCATGCAATCTTTCATGATATATTATTTTCTTTTCAATTGGATATGTTCAATTCACCCAATGATAATAAGTTAATTTGTCACCTTGTTGGTGTAGATACATTTCTCATCCAACTTGTTTGTAGCAGTTTCCAAGTGAAAGATATTTTGTATGACTATCTTGTAGAATAACATACTATGAAGGTATTTCATCATACAACCAAATAGATTTCTTGAGATCATACTTGATATATACCAAATGATTTCTTGTAGTTTCATAACAATAAACTTTTACAAGATTTTTCACATAATATTTTTTATAAATCATTATTTAAGTCCCTTTGATAATCTCTATCAATAGGAGTGATGTTGTATTTTCAAGCACATTAATAAAATTATTGTACCATGAATAATAATCGCAGGATGCATAAGTGTATCAATTGCACTATGACATGGTACAATCTAACCATTTTAATGAAATCAAAATTGATTTTTATGGTAAACCATCTCATAAGCATTGGGGTGCTATTCAATGGAGTCGCTATAAAACTTTTAAACCCTTCAGGGATATGTATATAATATTTACTTTTCTATATAGACATGAAAATCATTTCTTATACGTATTCAAACTTTTTATATATTGTCAGACTCTTAGAAATCTCATTGCATCCATCATAACGTCAGAACTTTCGCGAAAAAACTTCACACCCGAAGGCACAATCTATACTTTATATCTTACAATTATATTTATCGCATAATAATATATTTATACCCACGTTAACATTATATTCAAAACATCACTTTTTAAAGTGAAATAAAATATACCAGAATGTGTATTTTTGTTTTGCCTATCATTTATATATCCAAACTATTTAACAGATTTAAAATCAAGATCCTCATTATTCTATATAATTTTGAGTGTTATATTAAATTAAATATGTTATCGATGATTATTTGATATAGAATCTACTATGATTTAATATATCAAGTTCTTGTTATTTTTTCATCATTTTCAGGTACTTAAACGTTTTCCATTATTTTATGAAGTGTTATGCCGTGGTGCTCTTTCTACAATACTTGTCTCGTTATTATGACCAATGTAGTAATTTTCTCCGCATCTTCTACTTAGTTAAGAAGTTTAATTTTTCAAATCGATTATCTATATATATGTTTCATCCGTGCCGTAAAGTATGTCCCTTCAAGACCTTTCCTTGGAGCAGTTTTAACTGGATTCTTGTATAAGATCATTGAGTTAATCTCACAGTTGGCTTAAATATTTTTTCAATAAGAATCATATCAATAACAATAATTATTCATTATGTATAAATTATTTTCCATTTGTTTATCATCCCTCCACCTAATGTTAGAGAATCTAACATTCACGCAACCTTATTTGAGGACTTATATTTGTGCATTGTTGTCACGACCCAAAATACACCCTAGAAGTAACATGGTCTACAGGACCACGAGAGTCCCTACACAAGCCACTTAACATACATAATACAAGATAAAAGAGGTAAAGAGTTCAAAAGATATCATTTCATATTTCAAAGAATTATTGTAGTAAATTAGAAGTCTTACATATGTCTCCAAAAAATACATCATAAGGAAAGTAAATGGGACGTAACCAAAAAATACACAGAAGGTCTGAAAACAAAAATGTCATAAAGCTATAAATGAATCACGGTCCTTGGAATATGAGGAATCACCAATCTTCAAAGTTAATGGAACATACTTTCCAAGAGAGTGAGGAATAGGAGATCTTACCCTAAATCAATGAAATAATGTAGGGACAAGTATGCATTAGTACATGTAATGTACTAACTATGTGGCAATATTCATTAAAATAGACATGCATGCTAGCATGAATGGCTTAAGGCATGGCCAATCCTTGAATAATTATAGACTTAAAGAACAAAGAACATGTGAATAACGAAATATGGTCAAATACATTAACATATGGGCATAAAAAACTTTGAAGAGACATAACCATTTTGTGGTATTTCAGATTTAACCGACAATAAGACCAAAAGAGCTATATGATGTTTTGTATATCCCCTTATCGAAAGAAGGGGATTATGCTTAAAAGTATAGTCCATACATATCATCATTTGCTAAAGTGAATTAACTAGCTAGGTATTTAAGACAATGATACGGGGGAACATAGATTGGGACTAGAGGTTGCTACTAAAGACTAAGCTATTTAACGCTCTACATCAGTCCCTCTTGGTTCTAAGTCTAAATCACAATGGAGTAGATAAAAGTCATAAATCATTTTAACATAGGAAAGGAAATGATCAATACCAATACACACTTTCAAGATCAAAATATATAATAGCTCCTTAACAATAATTCAACATGGATGAGAAAATCTTTCACCAATGTGAGTTCATTTGTGATAAATACCATTTTGAATCATGATCATCATAGTAAGGGTGAAATCCTTTCAGAATAGCATTGATAGTCCTTTCAAGGAATTCCCTAAATATTTTATAATAATTTCATAAAAAACATGCATATCATTATAATTCCATCGTTCATAGTTGAAAAATATGATTTAGGAATGGATAATCTAATTTGAACTAAATATCATGGAGTAACATCAAATTATGCAATTGAATATTTAATTAACAATGATAAATCATTCAACCAATAATAATAATAAATGATAATAATTGGATGAAATCCAAAGTTATTGAATTGAAATCCTTATTTGATCAATTAATGTTTAATTGGAACATTGGAACCTTTGGGGACCCATGAAGTAAATGACTCCATGGGTGAATACCATCATACCTTGATACTCAGTGTCTATTTTCTGTTGAATTCCTCTCAAAGTGAGAGTCTTTCCATTATATAGAGAGAATAAAGATTGCACATCCCCAAAGATCCGTAATTCCTAGCTATCCCTAAAGATCAATTATTCTATCTCTACAAATATGCTATTCAATCCTTATAAATCTGCTTCGCTATCCCTCCAAATCTGTTATTCTATCACAATATTTATTTCTTTGATTCTACAACAAATCTATATGATCATGGAAATTTATATCACTATCTAATTACATTAATATATACAATTATTTAGATGTACATCATGCTAACATCCCCCCTCAAATTGATGTTGGTGGATCAAGAAGCATCAATTTGCCTAGTAGAAACTGATGGCATTGTCCTGCCATGGTTTTTGTAAACGCATCAGCTATTTGAAGAGAACTAGACATATTTGGGAGAATAATGTCTCCTTTATCTACAACTTCTTGTATATAATGACAATCTACTTTGATGTGTTTGGTCCTCTCATGAAAAACTGGATTAGTAGCAATCTGAATAGCGCTTGTATTATCAGCATGGAGAGGAGTAGGATGAGATCGAGGAAATAAAATCTCATAAAGTAATCCACGTAGACATACAACCTCAGAGCAAGCAGTAGACATGGATCCATATTCAACCTCTGTTGAAGATTTTGACACACGATTTTGATTTTTGCTCTTCCAAGATATCAATGACTCTCCAATAAACATGCACCAACCAGTTACTGAGCAACAAGTATAATGATATCCCAACCAGTCAGAATCACTAAAATCATTATGAAAAATAGGAGAATCACTTGGAGAGAACAATCCACGAGTAGATGTTCCAAGAAGATACCGAATGATGCGACGAATAGTGACCAAGTGGAGATGACGGGAAGCTTGCATAAATTGACTGACTTGTTGAACTGCAAAAGATATATCAGGCCGAATAATAGTAAGATAATTTAGACTCCCAACTAATTATCGAAACATAGTTGGATCAGGAAGAATATTGACTTCCTCACGAAAATACTTCACATTCAATTCCAATGGAGTATGTATGGAGGAGAAATCTTGAAGACCAGTGAAAGAAATCAGATCCTTAGCATAATTGTGTTGGTTTAGAAACACACCTAAATCAACATTATGTACTTCCAAACCTAAAAAATATGTAAGAGTACCAAGATCTTTCATATGAAAAGAATCTTTAAGCTGCTGTTGGAGGCTAGTAATTAGTGAAGAATTGGTTTCTTTGATAATAATGTAATCGGCATACACCAAAAGAAGAACACAACCTGTAGATGTTTTCCGAAGAAACAAAGACGAGTCATATTTGCTCTTCTAAAAAGACAATTGTAGCAAAGTGGATTGGAACTTATCAAACCAATTTCTTAGAGCTTGTTTTAATCCATACAAAGATCGCTTCAACTTGCATACATCTGTTGTAGGCGATGAGAACAAACTAGGTGGTTGTTTCATATAAATACTTCTTTGAGATCACCATGGAGAAAAGCATTTTTGACATCCATTTGATAAAAAGACTAATTTTGTGAAGCAACAATGGCAATAATAGTTCGCACCGTAGTCATTTTTTGTTACGGGTGCAAAAATCTCTTCATAGTCCACCCCATACTCCTATTTGTTACCAAGAACAACCAATCGAGCTTTGTACTGATCAAGAGTTCCATCAGAATGAAGTTTGATGGAATAAATCCATTTACATATTATAGGGCGGAAATTTGAAAGACGTGACACAATGTCCCATATGTCATTTCTTTAAGAGACAAAAGTTATTCCTCCACTCCTTTCTGCTACCCTGCTAATACGCTCAAATTACACCTCCCTAAAGAAGTATAAGCGGTCATATCAAGTAAAGAACCCAACTATTATGTTGGAGTCGATACCATGAGGAAAATGGTTTAGACTTAACTTTAATGTACGATTACTTCTATTTAGTCAAGTCCTTTTCAAAAATAGGTAATTAAAGGGGGGGGGGTTGTGAAACAAAAGTCTTTTAATATCTCTGAGTAAAACAAGTAACAGGAGTAAATCTTTAGTGTTTATCAAGTTGTGAGATAAACTAGGGTGTAAGTGTTCCCCATAGGTTCATAACCCCGTATTCCTAGCTATAACAATTCTTCCCTAGTATTTTGCATGCAAAGTGATAGGTTAGGTATCTCTAAATCCTTGGTCCGGCATTTAGAGAATTTCACCCCGTACCTTTGTCCGGCTACGTGTGTCTAAGCTACTTACCCTTACCTTTACTTCATATAAACATCATATTCGATGTATGGCTTAGTTATTACTTCGCACCAATCGAGACTAGCCTATTAGATAGTATCCCACTAAATCTATGTTAATAATTATTTTCCTATTAACTACTTCCTTGGTCCGATAAGTAGCAATAAGGCAAGTTCTAACACGTGCACTCGTTAGAAAGACTTCTAAGTGAAAGAATTATCAATGCATGCAATAACCTATTTGAGAATTGTTATTAAGCAGGGTTACTTTGTTAATCACCCATGGTTCCCACAACCCTAGTTGTGGATTTAGTTACCCATGCATAGTAGAACACAATTCATAGTTGATAAATAATAAATCATGAACTTACTTTGACAAATTCGAAGAAAATCCAGAAATTCAACTTGAAACAACAAGAAATCACTTGAAAACAAAATCCAGAAATTTGAATTAATGCCAAAGTTGCAAAAACCAAATCTCCAAAAACAAACTAAGAATAATAGTAATAGAATCCAACCCCAAATACGAGGTTTTACACCCTATTTATAACAAATGTTGTCCTAAATTAAAATGAATTCAAATAAGGAAAGTTATCCAAAAACGCGGTTGTAATCGACGACCCACACAGATGGTCCTTTGATGAAACGACAGACCGTCGACTGCCTCTGTCAGTCCAGACTTAGCATCTTTTTTCATCCTTCAGCTGATATCTTCTCTTGTTCAATCGACGGACCAGCAACACGGTCCTTCGATGCGTCTACAATCCATCGATGACCTCTGTAGTTACATACTTAGACTTTCTTCAACTTTGGGTACTAGGCCTATCTCTGAACTTAACGACGATTCAACAGGACGATCCGTCGATCCTTCCATAACCCCACACTTGATCATACTTCCCGGAGTTTATCTAGATGCCTGAACTTTCACTCGACGGTCACCATCTACGGTCCATCGATGGAACGAAGGGTCGTCGATGGCCTTTGTGGGTCACCTCAGCACTAAATCTCAGCTGCCGCGTTTTAGTTTTGGACACCTTTCCTGCAAAACAAAGGTAAAAACATGTTAAAACTACTATAAAAAGTCTCTAGACACACACCAATATTAAGGAAAGGCATTGAAAGTACCGTGAATCCACGGTACATCAACACCCTCAACTTAAATTCGTTGTTTGTCCTCAAGCGACGCACTATGACTAAACACAACACTTTGTACAACAGTATCCTCTATTAAGCTTTCACAATCACATGGTTATCAACCCCAACTTTTTCTTTGCTTTAGTGCATGCTTCTACTCTTAGGCTTGATAATCTAGCTCATGCGGATCAAACCATGACATAAACTCACCATGCACCGGCACCTCCACTCTTTTGCCTCTTGCCAAGGTACCAACTTTTCGATATTGCAACTAGTTCCCTCACTTCAAAAGAAATCCTATTTTTTTGCATACTGATTTTAACTTTGGGTAGATGGATCATTATTCAACACCCACGCTCAAAACAAATTAACACATAGTTAGTACTTGTCGCCATAGGCTTGCCCTTATTTTCACTGCTTAAGTTCACCACATTAGACTCTGGGATCACGATAGGACTTTCTTGGCTTGTAACGTAGGCTCAGAGTCATGTATGGTACATATGAGTACGTTTTAGTGACTTTTTTCCCTCCTTGACATTACGGCTAAGCAAACTACCTCTTTCATTATCTTGTATGCCATACTTTTCTTTTCTTGTCATCTTTGCCTTACTTTCTCCTTTGTTCTGGGTGGAAGTGACTCTTACTTCTTTTTTTTCAACTCTTTTTTCTTTCTTTTCTCTCTTTTTATTTATCATTTCATTCAATTGATCATTTTGACTGAGTCACTTCTCTTGATCACTTTTTCTTTACTTTTCCACACTACTCTTTTCATACAAACTTTTGGGTCATCACTCATAATAGCCACCCTCAACTTATAGATTTGGCATGAGTCGAGGTACACATTACCCAAGATTGGGTCACGTCCAAGACGAGGTCAGTTTCTGCATTAGCCACCCTCAACATATGCTTTTGGCCTAAGTTGAGGTGCACATGTCCAAGGAGGGACCAGGGGCAACACATTATACAAAGGGAAGGTGAGTTGGGGAAGAAAAGAAAGGTCTATTATAGGCTCAACGTATTTGGATAAAAAAGAAATAACAATTTCATTTGGTTCACTTTATTTTAGGCTAGATGTTTTCAATTCGAACTAGGGCCTATAATCCTTTTATAGTCATCTAACACAGATTCTTTTTACAGGACCAACCGGGCAAGTTCTAGCTAGGTACCAACAGTGGAACAATCAAACTTTCTCACACTCTCTTAACACCTTGCTACAATATCAGATTGTCAGACACCTAGTTTGAGTGTTCGTTTGAGGGTCATGCAGTGGGTGGATCTCTGTGTCATGATTAGAGCCAACACATTCAACTTCTTTATACCTATTCATGCAAGCATTTTATTAGAACGGGATATCATTCATGCTTAGACATCATGCTTCATATTTCACTTTCATACTTTGTACAAGTTACGACATGCCAGTTCAACAATAAAGTAATCAGTCTCTTGGGGCAAAATAACACAGGCAAGAAAACCCCAAAGAGACGATAGTGAGTTGGGCTACTCAGACTTCACCCTAACACTCACTTTCCATTTACCCCACCCCAACAAAAAAACATGCAATTGTCCCCAATGCATAATAAATATAAAGACAAGGTGGTAGGTGAAGCAAACCTATGACGCATAGCGCCGATGATCAACAAGCAGGCTGGTCCGGTTTCCTGGAACCCGCAACCTCAGTAGTAGGGTAACCTCAGTGGTGCCCACAAAAATCTCCTCACCCTCAGTAGTGCCCCTCTCAACAGCCTCAGGTCAGGAACTAGATGCCCCAGCAGCCAACTCTCGAGCCCTCATTTGACGGGTCTCCTCATCAATCAAAGAGGCTCTCCTCGTAGCCTCAATGTCCGTTCGATCCTTCTTCCTTGCACGGCATCTTATCCCTCACTGGTAAGGCTGGAATGGTGCTTCTTGGCACGCTCACGTGGCTCAGGTGGCAATTCAGTGGGGCAGTGAATAGTGCAGCAAGCATTGTGTCCTCCTACAGCTCAAATGCATCAAGGCGCTGGTTAACCTCCTGAATCTTCAGCTCTGTCTGCTGGGCCACCTTCTTCTCAATTCTGTCCTCAGCCTCAGTAATGGATTAATGAAGATAATATGCAGCAGGGTGGCCATCTGGGCCTCTGACTTATGGATCTTGCTATCGGGACCAGTGCTGCAGACGGTGGAGTAGACCGGGAGGAACTGCGTGCTCTACTAGTGCCATGGGCGGACTCGGCCGGGGTGGTATCAGTAGGCTCTGAAGTGGCAGGATCAGTCCCTTGGGCTAACTCTACCGTATCCGCCAAATTCTCACTCAGAGGCTGCAACTCAACTCTAGGCCCTTTTCACGGTGCCGCCACATTGGCCTCATCCCTGATGAGTACTATATCCACAGTCCTGCCGATGTACGAAGGGCATCACGGTGCCAAATGGGACTCCAGCATCCCTGCATAAATGGAAGATCATACAAGCGAATGGGTAAGTAGTAGAGGTCTTAAATCCCTATCATGTATCACTGAGATCAATAACTTCGTGAAGTCGATTCCAACCTGGCCACCAATGCTGCTACCAATACCTCTCTATCCCATTAAGAATGTTATCGTTGCCGTATGAGATAGGCGGTGGCAGACTAACAACCAGAAGAACTTGGCTGTGAAACTGAGGTTGACCTTTTTGATAAGGCCTCTTGGGTCTAACACCCAGTTTGGTTCCTCACCATTAATGGATAGCTGATGTGCAAGCCACCTCTTGGTGGTCTCTCTCTGATCGCTGGTCCTCTAGAACAGGCCAATCTTGACCATACCCCACCTGTAATCAAACTCCGGAATAAGGGGATCCCAAGTAGCACCAGTGGGCACGCCGTACAGGAAGCGACGGATGGAAGTAAGAGAAATTTCCACCTCGTAGCCTCGAACTAGAACCTGTGTGAGTGGGTCCTGTTAAGCAGGTCTCGCCCGCGTGTCCAAAGAACCTCTGAGAGTCTCCATATATGAGACATAGAACTCTCGAACAATATCCTCGCTATATTACCCCAGACTCCTAGCCATCCACTCTAGCTTGTGGTGGTAAAAAATCTATGTATATCAGGGACTGTGTGAAGACTCCCTGTAAGAACTCTTCGCTCGACCGTCACCAACCGAGTCATCACCCCCTTGTCATTCAACAACTTTGCATCCCTGTAGACCTGATACTGACCATCTACGCACCACCGATTTGTCTCATCAGGAACCAGTGCAGGGACATCATCTTGGGGTGCCGGAGCAGACTCTGAACTATGAGCCTCATCAGACGAGGCTTGGCGGGCAGGCACCTCTGGGTGAGTGGCTACACGTGATCCGTAACCGGAGGCAATGGCCTCATTCGACCCCATTGAGTGGGACAACTCTGAATATGATGCCGTTTCGGAGCCAGACACTTCTTTAGAACTTGAGGCAGACCCAGACACTGTGTCGGTCAGTGTGCGTTCCTCATCAGACTGGGAGGCAGTGACTATGGCGGAAGCCACCTTCTGGGGGGTACCCCTAGTGGCTCTTGCGGCTGGTGTAGGGGTACGGGTGCCTGTGGGCACATATTCAGGATCCCGTTCATCGTCGAAAGTGCCAATCATCTGACGGGATGGTGCCACGGACTTGGACCTGCCCCTGCCCCTGGAAATAACGATGTCTAGTTTGGGGGCCATATGTACCTGTAAAACAATTTGTTAGTCTCATAACAATCTTACTACTCACACAAAACAATCAAAACAAAAAAAGGAAACACAAATCACATTCCAGTTCAGACCTGCAGTACTGGTTGACGAGCAGTATTGATAGCCCATCGATGTATCAACGGTCTGTCGATAGTGTCTGTCGTTGGACACTGAAGAATTATTTAGATTCTTCATTTTACAGACCTCTCTCTTGGAAACGACGGACGTGCAGAATGGACCTTTGATCAATCGACGAATCGTAGTCCACTTCCATTGTCTGACACTTAGAATAATTTTAAACTCTCACACAACTGGGTCTCAGTTAGAAGCAACGGACGTGCAAAATGGCCCCGTCGATCAATCAACGGACCATATTCCACTTCCGTCGTCTCAGAGTTAAGCAATTTTAAGGCGGCTCAATCAACGGACCCCATCAACGGCCCGTCGATTAATCGACGGTTTATCGACGGGGTCTCGTGCTGTTGGTCAAAGACAGATTTCACACCTTAATTTTAGTATCACATTTTGACACCTTTTAGACCCTCATAAGGTTACCAAACACATAACAACAATTACAAGACTATTTTTTCATCCTTAGTGTTTCGATTTCGCAAGGTTCATTCTCGGATTCTAAGATGCTACCAAACCCTAAGTCGGAAAGTCGATAAACTTATTTTAAACAAATTACACCACTACCCATTCACTTTCTATCATTCTAAGGGACTTACCCATTTTTAACAAGCACCAACATACAATTTTGTCCCTATGTCAAGACCCACATTCCAATTTTTCGTTTACAACAACAAATGAACGAGAATTTATTAAATGAAGGGAATCGAAATACCTAAAAATCCTAGTGGAGTGAATGACTGTGTGATCTTTTCAACAACCTACGTGCCCGCCTTTGAACACCGACCGGAGAAATCAATAGAAACGAAGTAGAATTTGGAAAGGATAGGGTTTTAGGAATTTGGGGGAATTATTTTCAGGAATTTGATGAATTTGGAAGGGATAGATATGATATTATGATGGAAAAGGAAGGAAATAAGGAGGAAACGGTTGGCAAAGTTGAAAAGGTTTTGCAGGTTAATGAAAGGTTTTCTTTTAGTATAACTGGCCGGGTCGGGTCATGTCAATGGTTCTTTGGAATGACGACACCCCGTCAACGGTCCGTAAGTCAGTCGACGGATCGTCGATTGGACTGTCGATTGCACAAAGACTTAAACAAAGTTTCAAGACATACCTGGGATTTACGGACACCATCAACTGTCCATCGATGGAACAACGACCCATCGATGGGGTCCATATATTTGTGCACCACATAACTTTATGTAGAATTCTTGGTCCTGCACATTGAACACCCATTAGGCTATTCTTTTTGTGTTTTTTTTGGGAAACTTTTGACACACGGACCCTGAACTAATCTCTAACCAACACTAAAAAAAATAACGCATGAAGATGAGTAAAAAAAAATGAAACAAGAGAATTCAACTATTCCTACAAAGAAAAGAAAACATATTGTTGGCTAGAGAATACACCTTGGGTTGCCTCCCAAGAAGCGCTTGATTTAACGTTGCGGCACTACGCACGATCGTTGATTAGTCAGACTGCATCAAGGTGATATGCCTCAACCACTTCATGGACACTCTCTGCATGCCCTAGGTAGATCTTAATTCTTTGTCCGTTGACAGTGAACTTTGCACCCTCCTTGTTCTCCAACTCAACCGCTCCATGTGGAAACACTTTAGTAATAAGGAATGGTCCCGTCCACTTGGACTTGATTTTTCCCGGAAACGAGCGTAGCCTAGAGTTGAATAGAAGCACCAAGTCCCCAACCGCAAATTCCCACTTTTCAATCTTTTGGTTATGGTACTTCTTCATCTTCTCTTTGTAGATGGCTGAACTTTCATACGTTTTTAGGCAAAACTCGTCAAGCTCATTCAACCCATTAAGTATTTGTTCCACTGCTTCATTCCAATCCATCTTAAGTTTCTTCATTGCCCACATGATTTTGTGCTCTAAATCAACTTGCAAGTGACAAGCCTTACCATATATAAGTTGGTATGAATACATACCTATGGGGGTCTTGTATGCAGTACGGTAGGTCCAAAGAGCATCATCAAGCCTCCTTGACCAATCCGTTCTATTAGCATTTATCATTTTCGACAGGATTTGCTCGATCTCTCAATCGAACACCTCAACTTACCCACTAGTCTTTGGATGGTAGGGAGTGGACACATTATGGCGAACCCCATATTTCTCCAATAGACCTTTGAACAACTTATTGCAAAAGTGAGATCCACCATCACTAATATTGGCCATAGGTGTGCCAAATCTGGATAAGTTGTTCTTTTTCAAGAATGCGGTGACACGCTTCCCTTCATTGTTAGAAAGTGCTATAGCTTCCACCCATTTTGATACGTAGTCCACCGCCACAAGTATATATTTCATCCCATGAGAACTCACAACGGGCTCATAAAATCAATGCCCCATACATCAAATAACTCAATCACTAGAATGTGATTTAAAGGGAGCTCTTGCCTCTTCGAAATTCCTCCATCTCTTTGACACCTATCACATGACTTGGCGAACTCATGAGAATCTTGGTGAATGGTTGGCCAATAGTACCCACACTGCAAAATCTTGTGGGCAGTCCAGATACCACTATGGTGCCCACCCACAGGCGAGAAGTGGCATGCCTCCAAAACACTTAACATCTCAACTTCCGGCACGCAACGGCGAATAAGTCCATCATCACAACTCTGGTATAAGTAAGGCCAATCCCAAAAGAACTTTTTCACATCATGCATGAACTTCTTCCTCTGACGGAAGTACAAGTCCGATGGGACTATATAACTCGCCAGATAATTCACAAAATCGGAGCCATGGAATCAAGTCATGAGAAGCGGCCAATACATGCTCATCAAGGAAGGTATCATCAATTTCAAATTTTCACCCATTTGTCGCGTAGCTTCATCCTCCAATCTGGACAAGTGATCGGCAACTTGATTTTCAGTCCCTTTTCTATCTTTTACCTCAAAATCAAACTCTTGCAATAATAGCACCCGTCTAATCAACCTTGGTTTCGCATCCTTATTTGCCATCAAGTACCTCAAAGCGGAGTGGTCAGTATGCACTATGACGCTTGTGCTAAGCAAATAGGAGAGAATTTTTTGAAAGGAAATACCACCGCAAGAAGCTCTTGTTCAGTCACAGTGTAGTTCTTTTGTGCTTCATTTAGGTCCTTACTTTCATAATAGATGGGGTGAAGGATTTTATCCCTTCTCTGTCCCAATACAACACCAAGAGCAACCCCACTATCATCACACATCACCTCAAATGTCTTACTCCAATATGGGGAAATAATTATGGGCGCAGACACCAACTTCTTCTTCAACTCTCCAAACACCTTCAGACAGGATTCATCAAAATAGAATTTACATTCCTTCTCAAGTAATTTGCACAGAGGATGCACAATTTTTGAGAAATCCTTAATAAACCTCCGGTAGAAGCCCGCATGTCCCAGAAAGCTTCTCACACCTTTTATATATATGGGTGGAGAAAGTCTCTTTATAACTTCAACTTTTGCTTGATCAAACTCTATCCCTTTTTCCGAGATGCGATGGCCCAATACTATACCTTCTTTCACCATAAAGTGACATTTTTTCCAATTTCGCATAAGATTGCAATCTTCACATCTTTTGAGAACCTCGACCAAGTGACTCAAACACCGATCAAAGGAGTCGCCAAACTGACAAGTCATCCATAAACACTTTAATAGTGTCCTCCACCATATCGGAGAATATCCACATCATACATCTTTGGAAAGTGTCAGGTGCATTACATAACCCAAACAGTGTCCTCTTAAATGCAAACGTCCCATAAGGGCAAGGAAAAGTGGTCTTCTCTTGATCGTCTGGGGCAATAGAGATTTGATTATAATCCGAATAGATATCAAGAAATAATACCATCCTTTTCCTATCCTTTTCCTGCGAATCTATCTAACATCTGGTCCATGAAGGGCATAGGGAATGGTCCTTCTCAGTCCATGTATTCAATTTCCGGTAGTCCATACAAACTCTCCATCCAGTCACCGACCTCATTGGAATAAGCTCATTCCTCTTATTGGGATCTACTGTCATTCCCCCTTTTGTGGGCACACACTGAACAGGGCAGACCCAACTACTATCTGCAATAGGATATTTGACTCCGACATCCAACCACTTAATGATCTACCTCTTCACTACATCTTGCATAGGTGGATTCAACCGTATCTGGTGCTTAATACTTGGGTTGTGATCGGGCATGAGTTGGATTTTGTGTGAACAAATACCGAGAGGGATCCCAATAATGTCCGCAATAGTCCAACCAATGGCTCGTTGAACATCTTCAAAACTTCCACCAAACACTCTACTTGTTGCACATTCAAATCCGATGCAATGATTACTGGGTAAGTGTCATCTCTACCCAAGAATGCATATCTCAGATGAGGTGGTAGAGCCTTAAGCTCTAATTTTGGAGCCTTCTCAATAGATGGTCACGCAGGTGGAGACTCGCGATGCTTCATATCTAACCCAAATTTCTTTGGTTTGGACCGATATTCACTTCGTTCAAGTGCCATAACTAATGAAACATACACTTCAATACCATCACTCTCAAAATTCATGATCACTGCTGCTAGTGCCTCAACACCTAGGCGTTTTTCGATTTGTACCTCAGACGTACTCTCAACCTTGTAGGATATAACAGATACCGTTTGGATCTCACCACTCTACTTCATGGACCTACAAATGTTAAATGTTGCTTGTTCATTGTTCAACCTAAACTTTATCTACCCTTTCTCCATATCAACCAAGGTGTGACTACTAGAAAGGAACGGTCTCTCTAGAATAATAGGTACCTGAAAGTCCACCTCACAGTCAAGAATCACAAAATTGACCAGAGATATAAATGACTCCACTTTCACGAGAACATCATGGAGTATCCCAATGGTCCTCTTCACTGTTTGATCGGCCATCAGTAACCGCATTGCAGTGGGCTTTGGGTCACCCAAACCCAATTTCTTATAAATGGAAAGAGGCATGAGATTTTTGCTTGCACCTATATCACATAGGGCTTTAGCAAAGTGTAATAATCTGATGGTACATGGAATAGTGAAAGCGCCCGGATCTCCCTTCTTCTACACAAGAGACCTTGTAGCAATAGCACTACAATGCTGCATTCGGTCATCATATTCAAAACTTACCGATCTCTTCTTTGTAACCATATCATTCATGAACTTGGCATAACCGGGCATTTGCTCCAATGCTTCTAACAAAGGGACATTGGTGGAAAATTGTTTCAACATAGTGATAAAATGCCGGTATTTACCATCCTCGATCTTCTTCACCAATCTCTGAGGGAATGGTAGTGGTGGTCTAGGAATGGGGACCACTTTCTTGTGTACCTCTGCTTCTTTCGCCGCTTTGTCCACTAATTCACCACTAGTTTCCACCACCTCATCTTCTTTTCTCACCTCATCTTCCACCACAGACGGCATAGGTGGATCAATAGTTTTCTTACCTCCTCGAGTAGTGATTTCCATGCAATGTCCATCATTTTTAGGATTTTAAATGATATTGGTAGGTAGAGTGCCCAGTTGTCGTGGGTTCACAGTAGTAGACAATTGATCCATTTGTAACTCAAGATGCTTAATCGAGACCGCATGTGCATCCACCTTTTGCCCGATATTAGCCAAATCACCTTTCAATTCCTTGGCGTGAATATCACTAGCATCAAACTACCTCATTATCTTCTGTAACATATCTTCAACTCGCGCCATACTACCTCTACCATCCCTAGGAGCAACTTCCCAATTTTGAGGTGGAACATAGGGCCCACTTTGATCATTTCTGTTACCATAGTTACCCCGGTTGAAGTTGTTGTCGCGGTTGTAGTTTCAATTTCAAATATAATGGCCCTCTCTGTTGTAATTCCCATAGTTTTGACCTTGATTTCCTTGACCTTATCGCTAATTCTCCTGATTGAAGCCTTGGGCGTTTGGTCGGAAACCCCCTGTCTGATCATTCACTACATAAGTATCCTCTTCATAATAGTAGCCATCCGCTGGTGGTGGTGGCTTAGTCAAGTAATTCACCACATTTACCTTCTTTGCACCTCCAGTGACATGTTTCAATACCAACCCAAGCTCAGTTCTTATTTGAGCCATCTCTTCACGAATCTCATCTGTGGCCGGATTGTGTGTAGCTTGCACTGCAAAGGTGTTCTCCCAAAGTCTGACTTTCTAGTACTCCAAACCTTATTGTTGCGATGGATTTTCTCCAACTTCTCTGCGATCTCTGTATATGTGCACTCACCATAAGAACCACCCGAAATAGTATCAAGCACTACTTTATTATTATCATCATGTCCCCGGTAGAAGTATTTTTTCAACGACTCATCATCAATGCGGTGGTTTGGGACACCTCTCACGAACGTAGTAAATCTGTCCCAAGAGCTACTTACCGACTCCCCAGGTAGTGCCACAAAGTTGTTCACTCTATCTTTGTGGTTGAGCTTTTTGGAAACGGGGTAGTACCGTGCTAGGAACACATCCCTCAACTAATTCCAAGTATATAGGGCAACTCAGTACACCATATTGCAGACTCTCCCGTTAGTGATAGAGGGAACACTCTCAACCGATGACGTTCATGTCTAAGTCTGGCCTCCACACATAACTCTTGGCTATGTGAGCATAGGAATCCTCAGATGGTAGCGCTGAAAACAAACCCCTCGCGGTGAGCATTTGTATCAAACTACTAGTTACCACGCACGTGTGCCCCTGCGGTAGAGGAGGTAGGACAAGAGGCCCATCAGAATTATTTATATTGACGTTTCTCCTATAGAACTCTTAAGGGTGTGGGACAGGATGTTGCATCCTCAAAGCATCATCAACCGTATTTTCCACAACCACTTGATTGTGAGCATCAACCGGTGGTGGAGGCTGACGATTGATCCCATCACCTAGGTTAGCTGGGTTCTGCTGATAATTCATTCTTCAAAGTGTACGATTAAGTTCAAGATCGAATGGAAGTATTGGGTCTCCTCGACTCCGTGTACTAGGCATAAACTAGAGCTAGACCTGAGAGAAACAAAAACAAAAGAAAAAAGTAAAATTAGGAAATTGTTGACTAAACTTCAGCAATGTTATTAAGGTAAATCAAAAAGCCACTTTCCCCGGCAACGGCGCTAAGATTTGATACGCTCAAATTACACCTCCCTAACGAAGTATAATCGGTCGTATCAAGTAAAGAATCTAAGTATTATGTTGGGGTCGATCCCACAAGGAAAATGGTTTAGACTTAACTTCAATGTACGATTACTTCTATTTTTGTCAAGTCCTTTCCGAAAATAGGTAACTAAAAGGGGGTTTTTGTGAAACAAAAGTCTTTAATGTATCTAAGTAAAACAGGTAACAGGAGTAAATATTTAGTGTTTATCAATTTGTGAGAGAAACTAGGGTGTAAGTGTTCCCCATAGCTTCATAACGCCGTATTCGTAGCTATAACAATTCTTCCCCAGTGTTTTGCATGCAAAGTGATAAGTTAGGTATCTCTAAATTTTTTGTTCAGCATTTAGAATATTTCACCCTGTACCTTGGTCCGGATACGTGTGTCTAAGCTACTAACCCTTACCTTTACTTCATATTAAGCATCATATTCGATGTATGGCTTAGTTATTACTTCGCTCAATCGAGACTAGCCTATTAGATAGTATCCCACTAAATCAATGTTGATAATTCTTTTTCTATCAACTACCTCCTTGGTCCAGAAAGTAGCAATAAGGCGAGTTTCAACGCGGGCACTCGTTAGAAAGACTTCTAAGAGAAAGAATTATCAATGCATGCAATAACCTATTTGAGAATTGTTATTAATCTAGGTTTGCTATGTTAATCACACATGGTTCCCACAACCCTAGTTGTAGATTTAGTTACCCATTCATAGAAGAACACAATTCATAGTTGATAAATAATAAATCATGAACATACTTTGACAAATTCAAAGAAAATCCAGAAATTTAACTTGAAACAACAAGAAATCACTTGAAAACCAAATCCGGAAATTTGAATTAATGCCAAAGTGTCAAAAACCCAATCTCCAAAAATAGATTAAGAATAATAGTAATAAAATCCAACCCCAAAAACGAGGTTTTACACCCTATTTATAACAAATATTGTCCTCAATTAAAAGGAATTCAAATAAGAAAAGTTGTCCAAAAACGCGGTTGTAATCGACGACCCCCACAAACGGTCCGTTGATGAAACGACGGACCGTTGACTGCCTCCATCAGTCTAGACTTAGCATCTTTTTTCATCCTTCAGCTGGTATCTTCTCTGATTCAATCGACGGACCAACATCATGGTTCGTCGATGCGTCTACAGTCCGTCGATGCATTATATCGTTCCATACTTATAATTTCTTCAACTTCGGGTACTGGGACTATATCTGAACTTAACGATGATTCAACAGGACGGTCCATCAATCAATCGACGGACCGTCAAACCTTCCGTAGCCTCACACTTGGTTAGATTTTCCCGATTTTATCTAGATGCCTGAACTTTCAGTCAACGGTCACCATTACGATCCATTGATTCCCTTCGTGGGTCATCTCTGCACTAAATCTCAGCTTCCTTCTGCGTTATAGTTTTGGAAACCTATCCTGCAAAACAAAGGTAAAAACATGTTAAAACTACTACAAAAAGGATCTCGACACAAACCAATCTTAAGGAAAAGCATTGAAAGTACCGTGAATCCGCGGTACATCAACACGCTCAACTTAAATTCGTTGTTTGTCCTCAAGCGACGCACTATGACTCAACACAACACTTTGTACAAAATTATCCTCTATTAAGCTTTCGCAATCACATGGCTATCAATCCCAACTTTTTCTTTGCTTTAGTGTATGCTTCTACTCTAAGGCTTGATAAGCTAACTCATGCGGATCAGACCATGACATAAACTCACCATGCCCCGACACCTCTACTCTTTTGCCTCTCGCCAAGGTACCAACTTTCCGATATTGCAACTAGTGCCCTCACTTCAAAAGAAATCCTCCTTTTCGCACAGTGATTTTAACTTTGGGTACAAGGATCATTATTAAACACCCACGCTAAAAACAAATTCACACCTAGTTAGTACTTTTCGCCATAGGTTTGCTCTTATTTTCACTGCATAAGTTCACCACATTAGACTCTGGGATTACGATAGGACTTTCTTGGCTTGTAACATAGGCTATGGGTCAGGTATAGTACATATGGGTACATTTTAGTGACTTTTTGTCCTCCTTGACATTAAGCTAAGAAAACTACCTTTTTCATTATCTCTTATGCCCTACTTTTCTTTTCTTGTCATCTTTGCCTTGCTTTCTCCTCTGTTCTTTGTGGAAGTGACTCTTACTTCTTTTTGTTCAACTCTTTTTTATTTCTTTTCTCTCTTTTTATTTATCATTTCATTCAATTGATCATTTTGACTGAGTCACTTCTCTTGATCACTTTTTCTTTACTTTTCCATACTACTCTTTTCATACCTACTTTTCGGGTCATCACTCATAATAGCCAACCTCAACTTATAGCTTTTCCATGAGTCGAGGTACACATTACCCAAGGTTGGGTCACGGCCAAGACGAGGTTAGTTTCTGCATTAGCCACCATCAACTTATGCTTTTGGCCTATGTTGAGGTGCACATGTCCAAAGAGGGACCAGGGCCAAAACATTATACCTAGGAAGGTGAGTTGGGGAAGAAAAAGAAAGGTATATATAGGCTCAACATATTTCGATAAAAAAGAAATAACAATTTCATTTTGTTCACTTTATTTTAGGCTGGATGTTTGCTAATTCGAACAAGGGTCTATGATCCTTTCCTAGTCGTCTAACACAGATTCCTTTTACAGGACCAACCGGGCAAGTTCTATTTAGGTACCAACAGTGGAATAATCAAACTTCCTCAAACTCTCTTAACACCTCGTTACCCTATCAGATTATCAGACACCTAGTTTAAGTGTTCGTTTGAGGGTCATGCAGTGGGTGCATCTCTATGTAATGATTAGAGCCAACACATTCAACTTCTTTATACCTGTTCATGCAAGCATTTTCATAAAACGGGATATCATTCATACTTAGACATCATGCTTCATATTTCACTTTCATACTTTGTACAAGGTTCGACATGCCGGTTCAACATTAAAGTAATCAGTCTCTTGGGGCAAAAGAACACAGACAAGAAAACCCCGAAGAGAGGACCGTGAGTTAGTCTACTCAAACTTCACCCTAACACTCACTATCCATTTACCCCACCCCAAAAAAAACATGCAGTTGTTCTCAATGCATAAGAAATATAAAGACAAGGTAGTAGGTGAAGCAAACCTGTGGCGCATAGCGCCGATGATCAATAAGCAGGTGGGTGCGGCTTTCCGAAACCCACAACGTCAGTAGTAGATTCTCCTATGTGGTACCCACAACAATCTGCGCACCCTCAGGGGTTCTCCTCTCAACAGCCTTAGGTCTGGAACTAGATGCCCCAGCAGCAAACTCTCGAGCCCTCATCTGAGGGGCCTCCTCATCAATCAAAGAGGCTCTCTTCACAGTCTCAAGGTTCGTCCGCTCCTTCTTCCTTGCACGGGCATTCTCTCTTTTTGTAGTGCGGCTGGAACAATGCCTCTTGGCACGCTCACGTGGCTCAGGTGTCAATGCAGTGGGGGAAGTGAATAGTGCAGCAAGCACTATGTCCCTCCGCTAGCTCTACAGTTGCATTCTTGGGCTCAGGTTTTCTCATCTCCTGGATACTGTCAACATCTACCCGCAAACTCGCCACAACCTCCTGAAGGGTAGTCAAGTCAATGGTGGGGGCTAGGCGTGCAAGAACCTGCATCTTAAATACATCAAGGCATTGGTTAACCGCCTGAATCTTCCGCTCCGTCTGCAGGGCCACCCTCTTCTCAATCCGTACCTCAGCCTAGGCAATGGATTTCTGCATCCAAGGCCGGATATGGTGCAGCAAGGTGTCCATCTGGTCCTCTAACTTCTGGACCCTTGCTATCGGGACTAGTGTTGTAGATGATGGAGTATACTGGGAGGAACTGGGTGCTCTACTAGTGCCAAGGAAGGACTCGGCCTGGGTGGTATCAGTGTGCTCTGAAGTGGCAGGATCAGCCCCTTGGGCTAACTCTACCGTATCCTCTAAATTCTCACTCAGCGGCTGCAGCTCAACTCTAGGACCTTTCTGTCCGTTCATTGACTTCATCCCTGATGAGACCTATATCCAAAGTCCCCACCGGAGTACGGAGGTCATCACGGTGCCAAATGGGCACTCCAGCATCCCTGCATAAATTGAAGATCATATAAGTGAATGGGTAAGTAGTAGAGGTATTAAAAGCCCTCTCATGTATCAGTGTGATCAATATCTTCGCGAGGTCGATCTCCAACCTGGACACCAATGCTGCTACCAATACCGCTCTATCCCAAGTAAGAATGTTATCTGCTGTCATGGGAGATAGGCGGTGGCGGGCTAACATCCAGAAGTATTTGACAGTGAAAGGTTGGCCTTTTTTATAAGGCCTCTAGGGTCTAACACCCAGCCTGCTCCCTCACCGTCAATGTACATCTTATGTGCAAGCCACATCTTGGTGGTCTCTATCTGATCGCTGGTCCCCTGGAACTGGCCACTCTTGACCATACCCCACCTGTAAACAAAATACAGAGTAAGGGGATCCCAAGTAGCACCAGTGGGCATGCCGTACAAAAAGCGGCGGATGGAAGTAGGAGAAATGTCTACTCGGCAGCCTCGAACTAGAACCTATGTGAGTGGGTTCTGTTTGGCAGGTCTCGCCCGCTTGTACAAAGAACCTCTGAGAGTCGCCACATATCAGGCGTAGAACTCTCGAAGAATATCCTTGCTCTACGACCCCATACTCCTAGCCATCCACTCAAGCCTGTGGCGGGTAAACAATCTATGCACATCAGGGACTGTATGAAGGCTCCCTGTAAGAACTCTGCGCTCGACTGTGACCAATCGGGTCATCACCTCCTTGTCATTTAGCAGCTTTGCATCCCTGTAGACCTGATACTGACCATCTACACACCACCGGTTTGGGTCATTAGAAAACGGTGCAGGGACATCATCTCGGGGTGCTGGAGCAAACTTCGAACTATGAGCCTCATCAAACGAGGCTTGGAGGGTAGGCACCTCTGGGTCAGTGGCTCTAGGTGATTCGGAACAGGAGGCAGTGGCCTCATTTGACCCCGTAAAGTGGGCCGACTCTGAACTTGATGCCGCTTCGGATCCAGATGCTTCTTCAGAACCCGAGGCAGACCTAGACGGTGGTCCAGTCAGTGTGCGCTCCTCCTCAGACTGGGAGGCGGTGACTATTCCGAAATCCACCTTCTGGGGGGTACCCCAAGTGGCTCTTGTGACTGGTGTAGGGGTATGGGTGCCTGGGGGCACATATTAAGGATCCCTCTCATCGTCGGAAGTGCCAATCATCCGACGGGATGGTTCCACAGAGAAGGACCTTCCCCTGAATTAAACGATGTCCAGTTTGGGGGACATATGTACCTGTAAAATAATTTGTTAGTCTCATAGAAATCTTACAACTCACACAAAACAATCAAAACAGAAAAAAGGAAACAGAAATCACATTCTAGTTAAGACCTGCAGTAGTGGTTGACGAGCACTATCAAAATGAACTCTTGAGGGCGTTGGACGGGAGGTTTCATCCTCAAAGCATCATCAACCGGATTTTCCACAACCACTTGATTGTGAGCATCCATCAGTGGTGGAGGCTGACGATTGATCCCATCACCTAGATTAGCTGGGTTCTGCTAATTATTCATTCTTCGAAGTGTACGATTAAGTTCAGGATCGAATGGAAGTATTAGGTCTCCTCGACTTCGTGTACTTGGCATACACTAGATCTAGACCTGAGAAAAATAAAAACAAAAGAAAAAACAAAGTAAAATCAGGAAATTGTTGACTAAACTTCAGCAATGTTATTAAGGTTAATCGAAAAGCCACTTTCCCCAGCAGCACCATCAAGATTTGTTAGCTCAAATTAAACCTCCCTAAAGAAGTATAAGCGTTCGAATAGTAAAGAACCCAACTATTAGGTTGGGGTTAATCCCACGATGAAAATGGTTTATACTTAAATTCAATGTAGAATTACTTCTATTTAGTCAAGTCCTTTCCGAAAATAGGTAAATAAAGGGGGGTTTTGTGAAAGAAATGTCTTTTAATATCGATGAGTAAAACAAGTAACACGAGTAAATCTTTAGTGTATATCAAGTTGTGAGAGAAACTAGGGTGTAAGTGTTCCCCATAGCTTCATAACGTCGTATTCCTAGCTATAACAATTCTTCCCTAGTGTTTTGCATGCAAAGTGATAAGTTAGGTATCTCGAAATCCTTGGTCCGGAATTTAAAGAATTTCACCCCGTACCTTGGTCTGGCTACGTGTGTCTAAGCTACTAACCCTTACCTTTACTTTATAATAAGCATCATATTCGAAATATGACTTAGTTATTACTTCGCACCAGTCGAGACTAGCATATTAGATAGTATCCCACTAAATCTATGTTGATAATTCTTTTTCTATTAACTACCTCCTTGGTCCGTCAAGTAGCAATGAGGCGATTTTTAATGCGTGCACTAGTTAGAAAGACTTCTAAGCGAAAGAATTATCAATGCATGCAATAACCTATTTGGAATTGTTATTAAGCTAGATTTTTTTTCTTAATCACCCATGTTTCCCACAACCCTAGTTGTGGATTTAGTTACCCATGAATAGAAGAACACAATTCATACTTGATAAACAATAAATCATGAACTTACTTTGACAAATTCGAAGAAAATCCAGAAATTCAACTTGAAATCCAGAAAATCCAGAAATTCAACAAGAAATCACTTGAAAATCAAATCAGGAAATTTGAATTAATGTCAAAGTTGCAAAACCCAATCTCCCAAAACAAACTAATAATAATAGAAATAGAATCCAACCCCAAAAATGAGATTTTACACCTTATTTATAACAAAAATTGTCCTAAATTAAAAAGAATTCAAATAAGGAAAGTTGTCCAAAAATACGGCGGTGATCGATGACCACCACAAACGGTCCGTCGATGAAATGAAACCGCCGACTGCCTCTGTCAGTCCAGATTTAGCATCTTTTTTCATCCTTCAGCTGACATTTTCTCTGATTCAATCGACGGACCAGCAGCACGGTCCGTTGATGCCTTCCGTCGTTCCATACTTAGACTTTCTTCAACTTCAAGTACTGGGACTATCTATGAACTTAAAGACGATTCAACATGATGGTACTTTGATCAATCGACGGACCATCGATCCTTCTGTAGCCCAACACTTGGTCAGATTTTTCCGAGTTTCTCCATATGCCTGAACTTTCAGTCGATGGTTACCATCTACGGTCCATCGATGGAACGACGAGCCGTCGATGGACTTCCTGGGTCACCGCTGCACTAAATCTCAGCTGCCTTCTGCTTTTTGGTTTTGGACACCTTTCCTGCAAAACAAAGATAAAAACATGTTAAAACTACTACAAAAAAGCTCTAGACACACCAATCTTAAGGAAAATGCATTGAAGGTACCGTGAATCCATGGTACATCACCTGCATGCTTAGAAGCTTGTGATTAACAAGTTGGAACGATAACATGGGATAAAATAGAGGGAAAACCATACCAATTGGGAGTATTCGATACTCTGGTAGAGCGCTAAGTAGGATCAAGAGGACCAGATCTTAAAGAATTCACAAATTCTAGTTGTGGTACAGTTTCGGGATAGGATAAAGTTGGCAACGTCGTTCATACACAAATCCAGGTTTGAACCTTTTTAAAGAAGGTGATAAATCCTCAAAAGTAGGAAGAATGGGAGAAGCAGAAGATGAATCTACAATCATAGGAAATAAATACTGATTTTCAAAGAAAACAATATTTCTAACAATACGAATTTGTGAGATCATGGATCATAGAAAATAAACCTTTTTGTGAAGTACTATAACCCACAAAAGCACATTTAGTAGATTGCACAAAAATTTTATTGTGCTGCCAGGGAGGCAAATGCACAAAACAAACACAACCAAATGTATGAAAATCACTATAGTTAGGATTTTGGTGATAAAGACAAAAATATGGAGACTCAAGATTTAGCATTTTAGATGGAAATCTATTAATTAAATAGATAGAAGTAGACAAAGCTTCTACCCAATATTTATATGGTATAGAGGACTCAATCAACAAAGTACGAATGACATCTAAAAAATGATGATTTTTACGTTGAACAACTCCTTTTGTTCTGGTGTATATGAGAAAGAGCGTTGTGAGACAATTCCTTTGTCAAATAAGAATTTTTTGAATTCATAAGACATATATTCTCCACCAGAATCACATCTTAATAATTTGATGCACGTAGAAAATTGGTGTAAGCGTACACTGTTTTGAACATGGGAAATACCTCATATTTGGATCGAAGAAAATACACCCACGTAAATCGACTATAATCATCTATGAATGTCAAAAAGTATTTTAAATGAGCATGAGAAATAATTGGTGAAATTCCCCAAACATCACTATGAATGACATAAAACACTTTGTAGCACGACTACCAAAATTAGAAAAATGATGAGTTTTACTTTTGCCTAATTTATAAGTAGAACAATCAATAGAAGCAACTGAAAATTGATTTTTATTTCCCATTAAACAAGAATTTGATAAAAGAGACAACACAACAAAATTTGGATGTCCTAGACACTTATGCCAAACCTCAGTCTTAGTAGTAGTAGAAGTACAAGCAAAAGATACAATAGGAGGAATGGAATTTCCAAATTTAGACCTCTTTGCGTTTATCGTCCCTAACACATGATCCTGCACAAGACAATCATTACACGAAAAATTCACATCACAATTTTATCTACCAATTGTCCAACTGAAAGACGACTAGTTGAGAGCTTTGGTAAAACAAAAACATTCTTGAAAGTTGGAGTAATATCCCCAACCTTGGTAATGGGTAAATTACTACCATTAGAAATTTCTATTTGTGATGGACCTTGATACTTACAAACATTTTTTAGGATTCTCGTTGAGTTGGTGATATGATTGGAAGCACCTGAATCCACAATCCAAAACTTTGATATAACATCATTACCTTGTAATCCCAATGTTGAAAAAGCTGACACGATCATTTGTTGTACAATTTCATGAGTTAGAAATTGTCCTGAAGATGAGTTATCAATAATGGAACTATTTATCCCAACTTGAAAAGCGTTGAGCCTACGATTTTGAGGGCGCGTGGGATGCTATTTGATAATGTTTCCTTGTTGTTCACAATTATTAAAGAACTTCTTGCTGCAATTGCTAGCAATATGCCCATATTCTTTGCAACTATAGCATTGAGTTCTAATCATATTTGTCACGCCTCGAGCCTACACCTTGGATGTCGTCGACACCCAATGACCATTGCTATCCTTGAGCAAACCCTTGGTTTGACTTACTTAATTCAGCGGAAGACTTACTTAATAATAAAGCAAGAAAATTTTTCATAAAATAACTTAAATTAATATCTTTGCCAAAATGGCAATTTAGTCTCAAAATGAAATATCTGAAATAAAAGAGACTCAGCTGAACTAACTGACTATCTGTCTATGAAGCCTCTATAAGTACTAAGATGAATGTCGGGACAGACCCTATAACATTCTAATAAAGAAACAAAACTGAAAAGCATAAAAGGATCCTCTGAAATGCAAGGAGGCTCACCAATGACTATGAGTTCTCCAATTGGATCAACGGGTGCGCCGAATGCTGATACTAGTTACCTGCGTTGCATCATGATACGATGCAGACCAACTGGAATTGGTACATTGAATGTACGAGTATGCGAGTTGGAATGCTAGGACAACACTTAAGCTGGAAAAGGAGTAAGAAGGAACACTTACCTTGGCTCTGTTCAAATCAACAACTACTCATTTCAATATAATGCAATTTAAAAGTACATGCAATATAAAGAAAAGTTGACTAAAAACATGTTGTAAACTCTGTATGTATATATGGATACAAAAAATATCTGAGATATATGTAAAAATACAAATAATTGATGTATATGAAAATACAATAATTTTTGCAGGAGCTTCTCTAACCGACAACCATCAATTAAGAGCTATAGTGATGATACATCAATACTCGGCCCACGCTGCCCGGCCATCCTAACCTTTCAAGAGTATAGACCTGAAATGCGAATGGATCCACTAGTATACCGTGAAAAGGGTTCATCTAAAAAGTATGACCCTCTTTTACCCATGATGACTACATGGTTTTCTTGTATACTTGAGTTAATATGAAATTGCATCCCCACATCTGTGCTCAGTACTACTCCTAAATATATACTGGATCTTATGTTTTAAAGCATAGTGATTCCGTGGTTTGAAATTCATGCTCAAAACATAGCTTTATTAGCTCTCTTGGAAATCATAATTTCCCTGTTTGCTTTATTTCATAAAGCTATTACTTTTGTCTAAAAACTAGCCCGAGGGATCTTTATTTGTTTAAATGTGAAAATATTTGTAACTCTTAGGGATTAATTAGTCCCCTTATAACTTTTGAGAATGAACTCAACTCTTTACTCTTTCTTGATTTGTAACTTGATCCTTAAAACAATGTTAAAAATGTATGTTAAAGACTCTTGGAAACTTTAGGAACTCACTTTGACTTGCTTCTTAACTTTTAGAATTGACTTTTAACTTCTTTGACTTTGATCATAACTTCCCTTGAATGAGATAATGGATTCAAGGATCATGATCTCATGTTTATGGATGATTTGATGATGTTTGAATGTACTTTAGAGTGTTGGAATCAACTAAGAAATGTGAGTACATCACTTAGGTACTAGTACGAAAAATATGGAAAAAAATAGGGTCTCCACGTGACGTTGGCGCTCTAAGAGGCGCAAAGCGCACAACATGACAGAAAAACTCTTTTCCGAGCTCTCTAGCTGGCGTGGCTCGTGATACGCTCAAATTATACTTCCCTAAAGAAATATAAGTGATCTTATCAAGTAAATAACTCAATTGTTAGGTTGGGGTCGATCCCACAAGGAAAATGGTCTAGACTTAACTTTATTTTACGATTACTTCTATTTAGTCAAGTCCTTTCCGAAAATAAACAATTAAAAGGGGGAAATTTTGCATAACAAAAGTAATTAATTAAGTCTAAGTAAACAAGTAGCAAGTTCAAATATTTGATGTTTATCAAGTGATAAGAGAAACTAAGGTGTAAGTGTTCCCCATAGGTTCATAACGCAGTAACCCTAGCTATAACAACTCTTTTCTAGTATCTTGCATGCAAAGTGGTAAGTTATGTGTCCCTAATTCCTTGGTCCGGCAACTAGGAAATTTCACTCCGCACCTTGGTTCGGCTACGTGTGTATACTTTACTAAACCTTACCTTTTACCTCATATTAAGCATCATATTCAATGTATGGCTAAGTTACTACTTCGCACCAATTGAAACTAGCATATTAGATAGTGTATACTAAATCTACGTTGATTAATTCTTTTCTTATTATCTACCTCTTTGGTCCGACAAGTAGCAACAAGGCGAGTTCTAACGTTGGCCACCGTTAAAAAGACTTCTAAACGAAAGAATTATCAATACATGCAAGAAACTATTCTAGAATTGTTATTTAGCTCGTTTTACTTTGTTAATTACCCATGGTTCCCACAACCCTAGTTGTGGATTTAGTTACCCATGCTAAGTATTACACAGTTCATGATTAATAAATAAGAAATCATATAATTACTTTAACATGTTGAAGAAAACCCAGAAAATATCACTTGAATTAATGAAAACTATTGTAAGAAACGATTCCGGAAAGTATAAGTATTTTCCAAAAACCCAAGTTTAACTTCCAATAACACAAGTCTCAAAAACAATAAAAAGTCTAACCCCAAAAACGAGGTTTTTAGTCCTATTTATGATAATAAAGTCCTAAAAATAAAAGGAGTTCTATTTAAGGAAAATCTGTCCAAAACGCGTCTGCCGTCGATGACCCTACTGACGGTCCGTCGATGGAACGACGGACCATCGACAACTTCCGTTGGTCCATACTTTAATTCTTTTTTAGCTTCCACTTTTCAACACTTACTGTTACGATCGACGGACCAACAACACGTTCCGTCAGTGGACCTACGGTCCGTCGATAGACTCCATTCCTCCATACTTAGTAGTTTCTTCAAGCCGGGTACTGGGACTACTTTCTGTTACCACCGACGGTTAGCCATGACGGTGCATCAATGGGTCGACGTACCGTCTCTCTTTCCGTAGCCCCACACTTTGTCAGATTTCCCCGATTTGATTTCAGTTGCTTGGACCTTCAGTCGACAATCATCACCTACGGACCGTCACTGGGTTGAAGGACCGTCGGTGTCTCCGTAGGTCACCACTTCTGCAGATTTCAGCACAGTCTTCGGCATTTTCGTTCTGAACAGTTTTCCTGCACACAGAGAAAAACAAATTAAAACTACTATAAAAAGGCCTTAGACACACACTAAACTTAAGGAAAAAGCATTGGAAGTACCGTGAAACCACGGTACATCAACACCCTCAACTTAAATTTGTTATTTGTCCTCAAGAGACGCACTATGACACACCACAACACCTTTTGTACAAAAGTATCTTCATTTAGGCTTTCAAAATCATCTGGCTATCAATCCCAATTATTTTCATTGTTTTTATGCATGATATCACTCTTAGGATCATTCATGTGGATCAGACCATGACAAAGACTCACCACGCACCGACACCTCTCCTCTTTTATCTCTCACCAAGTTACCAACTTTCCAATATTGCAACTAGTGTCCTTACTTTAAAAACAACATCCTCCTATTTCACAGAGTGATTTAAATTTGAGTATAAGGATTATTTTTCAACACTCACTCTCAGAACAACTTCACACCTAATTGATACTTGTCGCCATAGGCTTGCCCTTCTTTTCACTGCTTTAAGTTCACCATATTGGACTCTCAGGATCACGATAGGACTTTCTTGGCTTGTAACGTAGGCTCAGGGTCAGGTAGGGTACATTTGGATGCATTTTAGTGACTTGTTGCCCTCCTTGACATAACTGCTAAGCGTCCTACCTTTTCATCATTTATTATGCCCCATTCTTCATTTTCTTATATTCTTTGCCTTGCTTTTCTCCTTTCTTTCTCCTTTTGTGCAAATGACTCTTCTTTTATTTTCAAATTTTCAAATTTGAGCCACTTTTATTTTCTTCTTTCATTGTATTATATTTTTTATTTATTTATTTATTTTATTTTATTTACATTAATTCTTTCAACCCCACTTTCCGGAACATTCCGTATCATAGCCACCCTCAATTCATGGCTTTGCCATGAGTCAAGGTACACAATACTCAAAGTTGGGTCAGGGACAGAACGAGATTGGTTTCTGCATTAGCCACCCTCAACTTATGCTTTTGGCATAAGCTGAGGTGCACATTTCCAAGGAGGGACCAGGGCCAACACACTGTACCCAGAAAAGATGAGTTAGGGTAGAATAGAAAGGTCCATTGTAAGCTCAAATCATAGATATAAAAAAGGATTAATTTCATTTGGTTTTCTTTCATTTAGGCTAAAGATTGACTATTTTGAACAAGTGCCTATGATCCTTTCCTAATTGTCTAACACAGGTTACTTTTTGCAGGACTAACCGGGCAAGTTCTAGCTAGGTACCAACGGTGGATTATTCAACTTTCCTCACACTCACTTAACACCTCATTACCCTACCAGATTATCGGACACCTAGTTCGAGCGTTAGATCAAGGGTCATGCAATGGTGTATCTCTATGTCATGCTTAGAGCCAACACATTCAATATTCACTATGCCTAATCATGCAAACATTCATTTTAGAACAGGATATCATTGTATTTTAGCCATCATGCTTCAGATTTCACACATACTTTGTACAAGGTAATATGCCGGTTCAACAGTAAAATAATCAGTCTATTGGGGGAAAAGAACACAGGCAAGAAAACCCCAAGAGAGGATCATGAGTTGGCTACTTAGACTTCACCCTAGCACTCACTTTCCATTGACCCCACCCCCAACAAAAAAAGACATGCAATTGTCCCCAATGCATAAGAAATATAAAACAGGGTGGTAGGTGAAGCAAACCTGAGGCGCATAGCGCCGATGATCAACAAGCTGGCGGGTCCGGTTTCCCAGAACCCGCTCCCTCAGTAGTAGGGACACCATCAGTAGTGCTGCAACAATGACAACACTCTCAGTAGTGCTCCTCTTAACATCAACAATCCTGGAGCTAGACGCCCCAGTATCCAACTCATGAACCCTCATCTGCCGGACCTCCACATCCATCAACGAAGCTCTCCTCGCAGCCTCCAACTCAGTACGCTCTCTCTTCCTAGAACGAGCCTCATCACCCTCTCTAGAATGATGCCTCTTGGTCTGCTCACGTGGTGGTGGTGGTGGCGCAGTGGGGGTCTGGAACAGTGCAGCAAGCACCGTATCCTCAGCAGGCTCTACAAGTGTGGCCTCAGACTCAGGTTCCCGCGCATACAGGATGACATCCACGTCATCCCTCAGACTCGCTACAGCAGCATGGAGAGTCATCAAGTCAATAATAGGGGCTAGCTGGGTGAGAACTCTCAACTCGAAGGCGTCAAGGTGCTGGTGGACTGCCATAATCTGCCTCTCATTCTGCTCGGCAATCCTCTTCTCGATCTGCTCCTCCGCCTCAGCAATGGACTTCTGCATCCACGGCTGGATATGATGCAGCAGTGTGGCCATCTGGGCCTCTAACTTCTGGACCTTAGCAATCAGGACCAGCGCTGCAGATGAGTGGAGTGGGAGGAACTCGGAGCTGTGCTAGTACCCGGGATAGACTAAACGGGGTAGTGCCGGTAGGCTCTGATGTAGCCGGATCAGCCCCTTGGGCTTGATCTACCGTGTCCGCCAAATTCTCTCCTACCGGCTGCACCTCCACTCTGTGCCCTCTGTGGGGTGCTGCCTCATTGGCCTCATCCCAGATTAGACTGATATCAACTATCCCCGTACGAGTCCGGAGAACATCAATATGACATATGGTCACTCCGGCAGACCTGCACAACTCGAAATCATGCACGGAAAAGGGTACGTGGTGGTGGCCTTAAAGGCCCTCTCATGAATGACTGCCAGCAACAGTCTCGCAACATCCACGTCGAACCCGGCAACCAAATAAGCTACCAATACTGCCCTATCCCATGTAACAATGTTGTCATCATTAGTGGGGGATAGGCAGTGACATACCAATAGCCAGATAAATTTGGCCGTGAATGTAAGGTTGGCCTTCTTGATGACCCCTCTGGGCTCCAGCACCCAATATGCACCCTCGCCATCCACAGAAATGTGCTAGGCTATCCACCTCTTGGTGGTCTCTCTCAGCCCCAAATTACGCTGAAAATTGCCCTCCTTAATAAGCTTCCACCGATAGTCAAACTCAGGGGTGGGAAGCTCCCTGGTAGCATCTATGTCAGCGCCGTATAAGAAACAGCGAATAGTAGGTAAGGAGATGTCTACCATGCGGCCACAGAGTCGAAGAAGATCAAGTGGTGCCTGTTTAGTGGGATTTGAACGCTTATCTAGGGAAGACCGGAGATTTACTACATAAGATGCGTAGAACTCTCGCACCACCTTCTCGCTGTAGAGTCCAACGGTCCTAGCCATTTACTCTAGCCGATGGTGGGTGAAGAGAGATGTACATCAGGGACAGTGTGAAGACTCCTGTAAGAACTCGCCGCTCGACTGTTAGGGTACGAGTCATGAACCCCTTATCATTGAGCAGCTTAACGTCCGGTACACCTGGTATTGGCCCTCGACACACCACCGATTGGGCTGATTAGCAACGGGTGCGGGGACGTCGGTTGGGGTGCTGAGTACAATACGCACTGTCAGCCTCATCAAATGAGGCAGACTGGGTAGGTGCAGCAGGAACTGTGGTACCATGCAAAGCTGACGCTTCCTCACACCCGGAAGCCTCCTCAGAGCGTGACGCTCCCTAAGACACGGAAGCCTCCTCGGAGCCAGACGCTCTCTCAGAAATCGCAGCAGACCCAGACAGTGTGCCGGTTAGTGTACGCTCCTCATCAGACTGGGTGGCAGTGACTACGCCGGACACCACCCTCTTGGGCGTGCTTCGAGAGGTCCTAGCAGCACGTGACGGTGTCTGGGTGCCTGGTGGCATGTATTCGGGGTCGCGTTCATCATTTGACTAGCCAATCACCAGCCGGCATGAAGGGGCGATAGACTTGGAACGTCCTCGAGAGTAGACTAAGTATTGCTTGGGGGCCATTGGTACTTGCAAAGGAGAGTTATTAGTTTCATTGTAAACATCTGACACACCCAAGAGAAGCATGACCAAACTGTGAAACATAAAACACAGTCCAGTTCAGAACTGCAGAACTGACCGACGGGCACTATAAACGGTCCGTCGATGGAATGACGGTCCGTCGGTAGGGTTCGTTGGTGAACACTTAGCAAATATTTTGAAAGCTGCAGGAAGAAAGGTTTTGTTAGAGACGACGGACCTGCTGGACAGTCCGTCGAGCCACCGACGGACCGTAGGTCTGGTCCGTCGTTGGACACTTAGAAAAAATGTTATAATGGTTGACATGCAAAGTTTCTGTTAAAGATGACGGAAGTGCAGGACGGTCCGTCGATAAAACGACGGAACGTCGACCATCCCCATGGGTAGACACTTAGACTAAAATCTAGGAACCGTCAGCAAACAGGGTTCTGTTAAAGACGACGAACGTGCAGGACGGTCAGTCGATCAACCGACGGACCGTAGACCACATCCGTCGTTCCAGAGTTAGGCAAATATGGGGAGTGGCTATCGACGGTCCGTCGAATGACCGACGATCCGTTGACGGGGTCTCTTACTGTTCGTCAGACAGATTTTTTGGTAAGTCTTGGTTGGTACCCCAAAGAACAATGTGCAAGAAAACTTAGATACATTAAGTTCATCTAGCATTTAACAAACCATTTCGTCATTCCTAGGGCATGGATTATCGCACTTTCAATTCAAGATTCTAAAAGACCATCAAACCCTAAGTCGGAAACAACAACACTCAAAACACAGTACATTTAGACAATACATCCCCAACCCATTCACTTTCATTATTCTAAGGGATTAGGAACTCAGTTTCAACAAATCAAGCATGCAATTTTGTCCCAAAGTCAAGACACATATATGTATTACATCAATTTAGAATGCAAATGAACGAGAATTCATTGAACAAATCAGAATGACGTACATGTGTACTGTAGTGGAGTGAATGGGGAGATGAATTTGTATATGAAACCACACCGAGCCAAACTTTGAACACCGACCGGAAGGAAGACAGAAGCATATGGGAATTTGGGAGAGAAAACTTTTGGGATTGATGGGGATTTGGGGAAAAGGGAAATCAGAGTGGTTAAGAAGGGAGTAAATGGGTGAGTGAGTGGGGGAGTTGAAAGAAAATGGGGAGGGAAACGTTGTAAAGGGGATTTGAAAGGGTGGGGGTAACTGAAAAGTTCAAAAATTCATTATATAGCCGGTCGGGTCGGGTCGGGTAACTGGGTCTGGGGAACTAACGATTTCCACGGTCCGTCGACTGTTTCGTCGACTGTTCCCTAACATAGAGAAAATTTGAAATCATACGTGGGATACACGGATGCCATCGACAGTCCGTTGGTTGGTCCGTCGATCATTGCACCAGACCAATTTCTGCAGATTTTCTGGTGATTTGGTCCCTGCACATTGAACACCCAATAAGCTAATATTTTTGTCTTTTCTGGACACTTTTTGGACACGTGCCCTAGTCTACTCTCTAGCCAATACTTCTAAAAGAAAATTAAAGAAAATGCATTCTTGAGATTAAGTAAAAACCAAAATAATGCACTACTCCTATAAAATCAAGAAAAACCTATTGTTGGCTAGAGGATACATATTAGGGTTGCCTCCCTATCAGCGCTTGATTTAACGTCGCGGCACGACACAAGACTCTTGATTACTCAGACTTCATCAAGATGGTATGCCTCAATCACTTCATTCGCATTTTCCGCATGCCCTAGGTATATTTTGATTCTTTGACCGTTCACCTTGAACCTTACACCCTCCTTGTTCTCCAGCTCAACCGCACCATGTGGGAATAATTGAGTGATCACGAATGGAATAGTCCATTTGGACTTAAGTTTACCCGAAAACAAGCGCAACCTAGAGTTGAACAAAAGCACCAAATCCCCAACCACAAAGTCGCGCTTCTCAATATTTTGATCATGGTACTTCTTAATCTTTTCTTTGTAGAGGGCTGAACTTTCATATGCCTTCAAGCGAAACTCATCAAGCTCATTTAACCCATTCAACCTTTGTTCCGCTACTTCATTCCAATCCATCTTCAGTTTATTCATTGCCCACATGGCCTTATGCTCTAGCTCAACCGGAAAGTGACAAGCCTTCCCATATACAAGTTGGTATGGAGACATACCTATGGGTGTTTTGTATGTTGTCAGGTAGGCCCAAAGAGCATCATCAAGCCTCCTTGACAAATCTGTTCTACTCGCATTCACCGTTTTTGCCAGAATCCGCTTGATTTCTTTGTTTGACACCTCAACTTGCCCACTAGTATGAGGATGGTACGGCGTGGCCACATTGTGGCGAACCCCATATTTCTCCAACAACTCTTTGAACAATTTGTTGCAAAAGTGGGATCCGCCATCATTTATAATGGCCCTTTGGGTGCCAAATCTGGAAAATATGTTCTTTTTCAAGAACGCGGTGACACTCTTCCCTTCATTATTTGTAAGTGCTATGGCTTCCACCCATTTTGATACATAATTAACCGCCACAAGAATATACTTCATCCCATGAGAACTCATGATACGCTCAAACTTACTTCTCAAATAAGAAGTAAAGCGGTCGTATCAAGTAAAGAACCCAACAAATGAGGTTGGGATCGATCCCACGAGGAAAATAGTTCAGACTTAACTTTATTTTATTATTACTACTATTTAGCCAACTATTTTCCAAGAAAGACAAAAAGGGGGGTTTTTATTTCTAAATTAAAGAAAATGATTAACTAAATTAAAGTAAACAACTAACAGATTCAAACTTCGAAGTTTAATCAATTAATAAAAGTAACTAGGGCTTAAGTGTTCCCCACAGGTTCCTAACTTGATAAATCTAACTATAACAATTCTATCCTAGTATCTTGCATGTAAATTGATAAGTTATGTATCTCTAAATCCTTGGTCCGGCATCTAGAAAATTTCACTCCGCACCTTGGTCCGGCTACGTGTGTTGCTTTACTAACCCTTATCTTTACCTCATATTAAGCATTGTATTCGGTATTTGACTAAGTTATTACCTCGTACCAACCAATACTAGCCTATTAGATAGTCTACACTAAATTTATGTTGATAATTCTTTTCCTATTATCTACCTCCTTGGTCCGGCAAGTAGCATTAAGGCGAGTTCTAACGTTGGTCATCCGTTAAAAAGACTTCTACACGAAAGAATTATCAATACATGCAAGACACCATTCTAGAATTGTTATTTTAGTTAGATTTTACCTTATTATTCCCCCATGGTTCGCACAACCCTAGCTATGGAGTTTAGTTACCCATGGTCATAATTAGACAATTCATATTTTTAATGGAAGAATTCATGTACTTACTTCAATGAGAAAGAATAAAATCCAGAATCTAACTTGATTAATCAACACAAAACACCAACAATCAATTCCAGAAAAGTGTATCAATTACTGAAATTAATTCATCAATACTTGAACAAGAGAACTAAAAATTATCAAAAAGTCTAACCCCCAAAACGAGGTTTTTCGAACTATTTATAATAAAAACAAAACCTAATCAAAGAAGGATTCTATTTACTAAAAATCTGTCCAAACACGTCTGGGTCGACGGACCTCGTGACGGACCGTCATGGACACGATGGACCGTCATGGCCTCCGTCGTCCCATACTTCACACAATCTTCTGCTGCTTTCTTCATCCCCTCGACGGACAAGTATGACGGACCGTTTCAAGAACGACGGTCCGTCGAGGGTCTCCGTTCCAAAACACTTGAACTTCTCGGAATTTGGGTATTGGGACTACTTCTCTGATCTTCACAATGAACAAGCAGGACGGACCGTCGTGACTATGACGGTCCATCATGGACTTTCGTAATCCCACACTTGGTCAAACTTCCCCATCTTCCATCAGCAGCTTTTCTCCTCACTATAATGCCACCTACGGACCGTCACAGCCTCGACGGACCGTCATGAGCTCCGTAGGTGGTCTCTTCTGCATTTCTTGCTCAAAAACTTCCGCGTTCATCCTTGGACAGATTTCCTGCAAACAAAGAGAAACTTATATAAAAATCAACACAAAAAGGCTTTCGACACACAATAAACTTAAGGAAAAAACATTAAAAGTACCGTGAAACCACGGTACATCAACACCCTCAACTTAAATTCGTTGTTTGTCCTCAAGCGACGCACTATGGCTCACTACAAAATCTTTGTACACGAGTATCCATTTTTTAGCTTTTGCAATAATTTGGCTATCAATCCCGATCATTCTCATTATGTTCATGCATGTTATCACTATTAGGCATTGACTTATGTAGAATCAGACCATGACACAAACTCACTACGCAATGACACCTATCCTCTTCAATTTCTCACCGAGGTGCTAATATTTCCGGTATTGCAACTACTGTCCTCACTTCAAATAACATTCTCATTTTTCACACAATGATTTCAAGTTGAGTATAAGGATTACTTTTCGACACTCACTCTCAGAACAAATCCACAACGCATTTATACATATTGCCATAGGCTTGCCCTTATTTTCACTACTTTAAGTTCGCCATACAACTCTTAGGATCACAATAGGACTTTTTAGCTTGTAACATAGGCTCAGGGTCAGGTAGGGTATATTTAGGTATCCTTTAGTGACTTGTTGCCCTCCTTGACATATCGACTAAACGCACCATCTTTCTATCATTCTATTTTGCCCAATTTCTAAATTTTCTTTTTACCTTGCTGTTTTTCCTTTCTCATCCTTATATGTAAGTGAATTTTCTCTTTTCTTGTGTTTTATTATCATTATATATATATATATATATATATATATATATATATATATATATATATTTTTTTAGTCACTTCTGTTTTGTTCTTTCTTCCTCTTCATACTTTCAACCCCAATTTTCCGGAGTATTCCTTATAACAACCACCCTCAACTCATGACTTTGCCATGAGTTAAGGTTCACAATACCCATGGTTGGGTCAGGGCCACGACAAGGTTGCTTATTAGCCACCCTCAACTTATGTTTTTGGCATAAACTAAGGTGCACATGTCCAAGGAGGGACCAGGGCCAACACGTTGTTCCCCGAGAGGATCAGTTGGGATGAAAAAGAAAGATCTGTTTTTAGGCTCAAATCATTTGGATCAATAAAAGGGTTAACTTCATTTGGTTTTCTGTTATTTTTAGGCTCAATATTGACTATTTCGAACAAAGGCCTATGATCCTTTCCTAATAGTTTGTTTTGGCTCACTTTTAGCAAGACTAACCAGGCAAGTTCTAGCTCAGTATTAATGGTGGACATTCGAATTCACCTCACACTCACTTGACATTCCTTACATTCCCAGATTATTAGACACCTAGTTCGAGTCTTAGATTCAGGATCATGCAGTAGTGTATCTTTATTTTATGTTTCAAACCACACAATTATCAATTACTATGCCTAGTCATGCATCATTTTGATTATCAGGATATCATATTTGTTTTAGCCATCATGCTTCAGATTTATACTATGTACATAAGATATGACATGCCGGTTCAACAATAAAAGTAATCAGTCTTTTGGGGAAAAAGAACACAGGCAAGAAAACCCCAAGAGAGGATCGTGAATTGGGCTACTCAGACTTCACCCTAACATTCACTTTCCATTTACCCCACCCCCAACAAAAAAATATGCAATTGTCCCCAATGCATAAAAAAAACTAAAGTACGTGAATGGTCGGTGAAGCAAACCTGAGGCGCAAAGCGCCGGCGATCAACAAGCTGGTGGGTCCGGTTCCCCGGAACCCACTCCCTCCGTAGTCTGGACACCCTCAGTAGTGTCCTCAGCAGCAACAACACTATCAGTAGTGCCTCTCACTGTATCCACAACTCTGGAGCTAGACACCCCGGCAGCTAACTCTACAACCCTCAACGTACGAGCCTCCTCGTCAGCAATCGAGGCTCTCCTCGCAGCCTCTATCTCACGGCGCTCCTTCTTCCTCGCCCTAGCCTCATCCTCCTCTCGACCCCTGCGCCTCTTGGCATGCTCTCGTGGGGAAGGTGGTGGAACATCAGAAGTGGCAAAAAGAGCAGCCATCACTGTGTCCTCAGCAGGCTCTGCAGAAGGGGCCTCAGACTCAGGCACCCTATCCTCTAAGATCATATCAAGATCATCCCGCAAACTCGCAACCGCAGCCTGAAGGGTCGACATATCCACCGGAGGTGCTGGTCGGGCTAGCACTCGCAACTCAAAAGCGTCTAAGCGCTAATGCACCTCTGCGATCTTCCTCTCTGTGTGCAGTGTCATCTTGCGCTCCAAGCGCTCCTCTGCCTCAGCAATAGACCTCTGCATCCAAGGCTGGATGTGATGCAGAAGTGTAGCCATCTGTGCCTCGAGTTTCTGGACCCTAGCGAGTGGACCAGAGTGGCGGAAGGAGCCGAGCGAGAGGAACTCGGGGCAGTGCTACTACCCGGGATAGACTCGACCGGGGTAGTGTCAGTGGGTGTAGAAGCAGTCTGGGAAGCCGCATGAGCCTGCTCTATAGTATCTGCCAGGGTCTCACCAAGTGGGACCACCTCCGGGCGGGGCCCTCTGCGTGGATCCAACTCATTGGCCTCATCCCTGATGAGGACGATGTCAACATTGCCCTGCGTGGTATTGAGCTGATCAATGTGCCAGATGGGAACACCTGTGGACCTGCATAAAGACAAAACCATGCAAGGAAAAGGGTAAGTCGTGGTGACCTTGAAGGCCCTCTCGTGCATGACCGCCTGTAGAAGCCAAGCGAAATCAACCTCGAACCGTGCCATCATTGCGGCCATCAGAACTGCACGATCCCATGTGACTATATTATCTGCAGCAGTGGGGGAAAGGCAGTGGCGGACTATCAACCATAGAAACGTGGCCGTAAAGGTCAAGTTGGCCTTCCTGAAGGCTCCCTTTGGCTCCATTACCCAATCAGCAGCCTCTCCATCAATAGACAAGTGCTGGGCCATCCACCTCTTGGTGGTCTCTCTCAGCGATGGCTCACGTAAGAACCGGCCCTATTTAACAATTTACCACCGGTAGTCGAACTCGGCGGTGAGAGGTGTCCTGGTGGTATCAACATCCTCGCCGTACAGATATCGGCGGATGGCTGGCAGGGAGATGTCGACCTGTATGCCGCGTACTCTGACATGCTCAAGTGGGGCCTGTTTGGCGGGGCACCGCCTCGATCTGTGATCGGAGAGTGGCCACAAAGAGGCAAAACTCTCGGACAACTCCTCACTGTACGGCCCAAAGAACGAGCCGTCCACTCATCGGTGTCTGGTGAAGGGTGTGATATCCGGCATGGTGGGAGACTTCCCGTAAGGACCCGCCTCTCCAGTGTAATGGTCCGTGTCATGACGCCTTTGTCATTTAGAACCTTGGCGTCTGAATACACTTGTATTGCCCGTCGACACACCACCGGTTGGGCTGGTCGGCAACCGGGGCAGGAACTCCAGTCGGTGAGCCAGGGTGGATCAGCTGTCAGCCTCATCTGCCGAGGTAGACTGTGCAGCTGTGGCGGTGCAGAGGCTTCTGCGGACCCGGAGGCTTCCCGACCAAGAAACTCCTAAGGAGCCAGACGCTCCTTCGTCTTGGGCAGCTGACCCAGAAGGTGTGCCGGTCAGTGTGCGTGCGCTCCTCATCAGACTGGGAGGCAGTGACTACGCCGGACGCCACCTTTTGGGCGTCGCTCTGGTTGCACGTGAGCTCGTGCTGAGAGCAGTGCCTGGGGCACGTACTCAGGATCATGCTCATCATCAGAGCCTATAACCAGTCGGGCAGAGGGGCGACAGATTTGGAACGCCCACGTGCGTAAACGCGATCTTGTTTGGTGCCATGAGAGGTAGTACCTGTAAAGAATCATTATTAGTACTAGAAGGAGCAAACAGACGAAAAAATGAGACAAAATACACATAAATTCAAAGCAGTAATGACAGCTCTGTAGTAGCAGAGGCACGACGGACCAGGTGACGGCCCGTCGTGGTGTCCGTCATGTCATACTTAACAATATAGACTCTAGAAGGAAAGTCTCTTGTACGACGTTGATCAGGACGGACCGTCGTGGATGTCCGTCAGTGGACACTTAGAAAAAGTATTGAGACCCTTAGACAGGGGTCTCTGACAACCGACGTTGTGCAGGACGGACCGTCGGGCATGACGGTCCGTCAATGTGTCCGTCAGTGGACACTTAGAAAAAGTATTGAGACCCTTAGACAGGGGTCTCTGACCAAGACGGTTGTGCAGGACGGACCGTCGTGGGCATGACGGTCCGTCACATGTGTCCGTCAGTGGACACTTAGAAAAAGTATTGAGACCCTTAGACAGGGGTCTCTGACAACCAAGACGGTTGTGCAGGACGGACCGTCGTGGGCATGACGGTCCGTCACATGTGTCCGTCAGTGGACACTTAGAAAAAGTATTGAGACCCTTAGACAGGGGTCTCTGACAACCAGACGGTTGTGCAGGACGGACCGTCGTGGGCATGACGGTCCGTCACATGTGTCCGTTGGTGGACACTTAGAGAATACATTGTGGGGTGTTGGGACGGACCCTATGACGGTCCGTCGTGGTTACGACGGTCCGTCATCGGGTCTCGTTCTGTCATTCAGAGACAGAACTGGGGATGCCACAATCAACCCAATGATTCAAACCAAAGACCCAACATTTCCCTACAGCTTTCTAACCCAAATACCTATCAAATTTACAAGGCTAAAGCACCCATTTCTCGAGTTTTATCAAGGCAATTTGTGGACTAATAACCTAGGTCAGACAAGTTTGGTCAAAGATCAAAGACCCACAAAGAAATATGCAAAGTAAATTAAAAACCAAAATGAAGAGTAAAAGGGTAGAGTTCAGAAGCACATACCTTGGAAGAGGAGAAAACAAAACGGAAGTGAGGCACCCAACTATGAAGATGAGAATCACAGCAGCAGACTCCGACCAAGAAAGGAGATTTGAGAATGTGGGGATTTTGGGAAGGGAAGGAAGTTGAAAAGGGAGGAAATGGGAGAAAGAGGGAAAGAAACGGTTGAATGAAGGGGTGGGGAGTTTAAAAAGGTTTAAAACTTTTAAAATTCCCCAGCCGGGTCGGGTCGGGTTGCTGGATAAAACGACGAGACCCCGATGACGGTCCATCACGGTTCCGTCGCATGTGCCCTAATTTTTCAAAGCAATAAAGAACGTACCTGGCACGACGGAGTCATGCGACGGTCCGTCACATGCGTGACGGTCCGTCGATGTATCCGTCAGTGAATGTGGCAGAGTAATTTTCTGCAGAACTTCCTGGAGATGTGCTACCTGAAAATTTAAAAACCCATTAGTAGAAAATGCTACCATTACTAGAAAGAAAACTATAATTTGGTTAGATGATACATATTGGGTTGCCTCCCAACCAGCGCCTGATTTAACGTCGCGGCACGACTGAGGACACTCGATTACTCAGACTTCATCAAGATGGTATGCCTCAATCACCTCATTCGCCGATTCCGCATGCCCTATATAGATTTTTAGACGTTGTCCATTCACCTTAAACGCACACCTTCCTTGTTTTCCAACTCAACCGCTCCATGAGGGAATAGTTGGGTGATCAAGTAAGGGCCAGTCCATTTGGACTTGAGCTTGCCCGGAAACAAGCGCAACCTAGAGTTGAATAAAAGCACCGAATCCCCAATCATAAACTCTCGTTTCTCAATTTTTAGGTAATGGTACTTCTTCATCTTTTCTTTGTAGAGGGCTGAGCTTTCATAAGCTTTTAGGCGAAATTCATCGAGTTCATTTAACCCATTTAACCGTTGTTCTGCAGCTTCGTTCCAGTCCATTTTTAACTTCTTCATAGCCCACATGTATTTATGCTCTAATTCAACCGGAAGATGACAAGCTTTCCCATATACTAGTTGGTATGGGGACATACCTATGGGAGTCTTATACGCTGTCCGGTAGGCCCAAAGAGCATCATCAAGTCTCGTTGACCAATCTGTTCTACTAACGTTCATTGTTTTGGACAAAATCTGTTTGATCTCCCTATTTGACACTTCAACTTGCCCACTAGTTTGAGGATGGTAAGGAGTGGCTACATTATGGCGAACCCCATATTTCTCCAATAATCCCTTGAACAATTTGTTACAAAAGTGGGATCCCCCATCACTAATAATTGCCCGTGGGGTACCAAATCGAGAGAATATATTCTTTTTCAAGAACGCAGTAACACTCTTCCCCTCATTTTTTGCGAGGGCGATAGCTTCCACCCACTTAGATACATAATCAACTGCTACTAAAATATACTTCATTCCATGAGAACTCACAAACGGACCCATAAAGTCAATACCCCAAACATCAAATAACTCAATCACAAGAATGGGGTTTAGAGGGAGCTCTTGCTTTCTTGAAATGCCGCCATCTCTTTGGCATCTATCACACGCTTTGGTGAACTCATGAGCATCTTGATGAATAGTTGGCCAATAGTAACCACATTGTAAGATCTTATGAGCAGTCCGGATACCACTATGATGTCCACCAAAGGGTGAGGAATGGCATGCCTCTAAAACACTCAACATCTCAACTTCTGGCACACAACGCCGAATAAGCCCATCAGCACAGCTCCTATATAAGTATGGTTCATCCCAAAAGAACTTCTTCACATCGTACATGAACTTTTTCCTTTGATGAAAGGACAAGTCCGATGGAACAATATCACTAGCTAAATAGTTCGCAAAATCTGCGAACCATGGAATCAAGTCTTGTGAGGCAGCCAATACATGCTCATCGGGGAACGTGTCATCAATATCAGTCTTATCCCCCAACTCTCTCATAGCTTCATCTTCTAGACGGGACAAGTGATCAGCAACTTGATTTTCGGTCCCTTTTCTATCCCTTACCTCAAAGTCAAATTCTTGCAGTAGTAATACCCAACGAATCAACCTCGGTTTCGCATCCTTCTTTGCCATCAAATATCTCAAGGCTGAATGGTCAGTATGCACTATAACTCTAGTACCTAGCAAATAGGAGCGAAATTTTTCAAAAGCAAATACTACTGCAAGGAGCTCTTGCTCAGTTACTGTATAGTTCTTCTGAGCTTCATTGAGGGCTTTACTAGCATAGTAAATGGGATGAAGGATTTTGTCCCTTCTTTGTCCCAATACCACACCAAGGGCAACCCCACTAGCATCGCACATCACCTCAAATGGACTGCTCCAATCCGGAGAAATAATGATAGGTGCTGATACCAATTTTTCTTTTAGATCGCCGAATGCTTTAAGACAGGATTCATCAAAATAAAATTTACAATCTTTCTCCAGCAGTTTGCACAACGGATGTGCAATTTTTGAGAAATCTTTGATGAATCTCCTGTAAAAACATGCATGTCCAAGAAAGCTTCTCACATCTTTTATAGAGATAGGTAGAGGAAGTCTCTCTATTACCTCGACTTTGGCTCGATCAACCTCTATGCCCTTTTCTGAAATGCGATGACCCAAAACAATACCTTTTTTTCACCATGAAGTGGCATTTTTCCTAATTGAGTACTAAATTGCAGTCTTCACATCTCTTAAGAGCCTCAGATAAATGGCTCAAACACCGCTCGAATGATTCACCAACCACAGAAAAATCATCCATAAAAACCTCAATAGTATCTTCTACCATGTCGGAGAATATTGACATCATACATCTCTGAAATGTGGCGGGTGCATTGCACAACCCAAACGGCATTCTCTTGAACGCAAAGGTCCCATATGGACAAGTAAAGTGGTTTTCTCTTGATCTTCTGGTGCAATAGAAATCTGATTATACCCGAATAACCATCAAGAAAACAGTACCACCCTTTTCCAGCAAGTCTATCCAACATCTGATCCATGAAGGGCATAGGAAAATGGTCTTTTTCGGTCCATGCATTTAATTTCCGGTAATCCATACACACCCTCCATCCAGTCACCGGTCTCATTGGAACAAGTTCATTTTTTTCATTGGGGACCACAGTCATTCCCCCTTTCTTAGGTACACACTGAACAGGGCATACACGATTGGATATATTACTCCGGCATCCAACCATTTAATGATTTCCTTCTTCACGACCTCTTGCATAGGTGGATTTAAGCGTCTCTGGTGCTCAATACTTGGCTTATGATCGGGCATTAGTTTGATTTTATGAGAAAAAATACCAGGAGGGATCCCAATAATGTCTGCAATAGTCCACCCAATAGCTCTTTTGAACCTTTTTAGCACTTTCACCAAACTCTCAACTTCTTGTTCATTCAGGTCTGATGCAATGATTACCGGCAATGTGTCACCGTTTCCTAAGAATTCATACCTGAGATGAGGTGGGAGAGCTTTTAGTTCTAACTTTGGAGCCTCCTCTATAGATGGTTTCGAGGGTGGAGACTCGCGATTCTTCATGTCTAGCTCATATTTCTTTGGTTTAAACCGAACATTACCACGATCAAGAGCAGCGACTAATGACCCATATTCTTCAATGCAATCATTATCAAAATTCATTATCACTGCCGCCAGTGCTTCTACACCTAGACGTTCTTCTATTTGTGTCTCGGGTGACTTACCAACTTTGTAGGATATAGCAGATACCGATTGGAGCTCACCACTCTGTCTCATGGACCTACAAATGTTGAAGGTCACTTCTTCATTGTTCAACCGAAATTTCATTTGCCCCTTTTCCATATCAACTAAACCTCTACCCGTAGCAAGGAATGGCCTCCCAAGAATAATAGGCACCTCAAAATCGACTTCACAATCAAGAATAACAAAATCTGCCGGAAATATGAACGACTCCACTTTTACTAGCACATCGTGGAGTATCCCTATAGGCCTTTTTACTGTTCGATCGGCCATCAGTAGCCGCATCGCAGTGGGCTTTGGATCACCCAAACCCAACTTCTTGTAAATCGAGAGGGGCATGAGATTTATGCTTGCCCCCAAATCACATAGTGCTTTCGCAAAATGTAATAACCCGATTGTACAAGGAATAGTGAACGCACCCGGATCTTCTTTCTTCTGTACTAAAGATCTTGTAGCAATAGCACTACAATGCTGCATTCTATCATCATCCTCAAAAGTGACCGATCTTTTCTTTGTAACCAGATCTTTCATAAACTTGGCATAACCGGGCATTTGTTCTAGAGCTTCTACCAAAGGGACATTGATAGAAAGCTGCTTCAACATAGTTATAAAACGCCGATATTTACCATCCTCGGTCTTTTTCACTAATCTTTGAGGAAAGGAGGGTGGTGGTCTAGGCATGGGAGTTACCTTTTTAGGCACTTCAGCATCTTTTTCAGTATTATCTTCTACTTCATCACTAGCCTCTACCACTTTATCATTATCTCTCATCACCTTTTCCACAATAGACGACATAGGTGGGTCAATGGTTTGCTTACCACCCCGAGTAGTAATTGCCATACAGTGTCCATCATTTTTCGGATTTTGGATAGTGTTGCTAGAGAGAGTGCCCGGTTGCCGTGTGTTCACAGTCGCAGATAATTGGGCCATTTGCAAGTCAAGCTGCTTAATCGATATTGCATGTGTATCGACTTTCTGCCCAATACCCGCTACATCACTCCTTAACTCTTTCGTGTGCTCATCACTAGCATCGAACCTCCTCATCATTTTGTTGCAACATATCCTCAACTCGCGCCATACTACCTCCACCATCCCTAGGAGCAACTTCACGATTTTGAGGAGGAACATAGGGCACACTCCTATCATTTCTGTTACCATAGTTACCCCTGTTGAAGTTGTTGTCGCGGTTGTAATTTCCATCACAGACATAATTACCCTCACGGTTATAGTTACCATAGTTCCGACCTTGGTTCCCTTGACCTTGGCGCCAATTCTCCTGATTGGAGCCTTGGGCATTTGGTCGGAAACCCCCCGTCTGATCATTTACTGCATAGGAATCCTCCTCATAATAATATTCATCAGTTGGTGGTGGTGGTTTAGACAAGTAGTTCAACGTATTTATCTTTTCTGCACCCCAGTGACATGTTTTAACACCAACCCAAGCTCAGTTCTCATCTGAGCCATCTCTTCACGAATCTCGTCTGTGGCTGGGTTGTGTGTGGATTGCACTGCAAATGTATTTCTCCCAGTATCTGACTTCCTAGTACTCCATGCTTTATTATTCCGGGAGATTTTCTCTAACTTTTCGGCAATCTCAGCAAGGACACTCCCCATAAGAACCACCTGCTATAGTATCCAATACCGCTTTATTATTATCATCCTGTCCCCGATAGAAGTATTCTTTCAGTGACTCATCATCTATGCGGTGATTGGGGACACTTCTCAAAAATGAAGTGAACCTATCCAAAGAACTGCTAACTGACTCTCCTGGTAGTGCCACAAAGTTGTTCACTCTGTCTTTGTGATTTAGTTTCTTGGAGACCGGGTAGTAACGTGCTAAGAAAACGTCCCTTAGTTGGTTCCAAGTGAAAATTGAGTTATAAGGGAGCTCAGTGAACCAAATAGCAGCCTCTCCCATCAGTGAGAGAGGAAATACTCTTAACCCTATTACATCCAAATTCAAATCAGGCCTCCCTACACATCTTTTACACACTGCCCTCACCTTAGCTATATGGGCATGTGGGTCCTCAGAAGGTAGCCCTGAAAACAAACCTCTAGCAGTGAGCATTTGCATTAGACTACTAGTTACCACAAAGGTGTGACCTTCTGGTAAAGGGGGCAAGACAAGTGGCCCATCAGAGTCTGCAATGTTATCATAACCTCTGTAGTATTCTTGAGGACGTGGAGCGGGATTTTGTCCCCTTTGTGCATCTTGACCAGGATTATCAGGTAATAATCGACCATGAGCATCAACTGGAGCTGGGATGTTCTGGTTTGGATCATCATCATTTATACCCAAGTTTCGATTCATATTGCGTAGTGTACGCTCTAACTCGTGATCGTAGGGAAACAAGGGTTCTCTTCCTCTCCGTGTATTTGGCATACAAGGAAGTTAGTTCTGCAAGAATAAAAAACAACAGAAAAAGTAAATTCAGGAAAATATTGACTAAACTTTAGTAAAAAGTTTAAGTTAATCTAAAAGCTACTTTTCCCGGCAGCGGCACCAAAATTTGATACGCTCAAACTTACTTCTCAAATAAGAAGTAAAGCGGTCTTATCAAGTAAAGAACCCAACTAATGAGGTTGGGATCGATCCCACGAGGAAAATAGTTCAGACTTAACTTTATTCTATTATTACTACTATTTAGCCAACTATTTTCCAAGAAAGAAAAAGGGGGGGGGGTTATTTCTAAATTAAAGAAAATGATTAACTAAATTAAAGTAAACAACTAACAGATTCAAACTTCGGAGTTTAATCAATTAATAAAAGTAACTAGGGCTTAAGTGTTCCCCACAGGTTCCTAACTTGATAACTCTAACTATAACAATTCTATCCTAGTATCTTGCATGTAAAGTGATAAGTTATGTATCTCTAAATCCTTGGTCCGGCATCTAGAAAATTTCACTCCGCACCTTGGTCCGGCTACGTGTGTTGCTTTACTAACCCTTATCTTTACCTCATATTAAGCATTGCATTCGGTATTTGACTAAGTTATTACCTCGTACCAACCAATACTAGCCTATTAGATAGTCTACACTAAATTTATGTTGATAATTCTTTTCCTATTATCTACCTCCTTGGTCCGACAAGTAGCATTAAGGCGAGTTCTAACGTTGGCCATCCGTTAAAAAGACTTCTACACGAAAGAATTATCAATACATGCAAGACACCATTCTAGAATTGTTATTTTAGTTAGATTTTACCTTATTATTCCCCCATGGTTCCCACAACCCTAGCTATGGAGTTTAGTTACCCATGGTCATAATTACACAATTCATATTTTTAATGGAAGAATTCATGTACTTACCATAATGAGAAAGAATAAAATCCAGAATCTAACTTGATTAATCAACACAAAACACCAACAATCAATTCCCGAAAAAGTGTATCAATTACTGAAATTAATTCTTCAATACTTGAACAAGAGAACTAAAAATTATCAAAAAGTCTAACCACAAAAATGAAGTTTTTCGAACTATTTATAATAAAAAAAAACCTAATCAATGAAGGATTCTATTTATTAAAAATCTGTCCAAACGCGTCTGGGTCGACGGACCTCGTGACGGATTGTCATGGACACAACGGACCGTCATGGCCTCCGTCGTCCCATACTTCACACAATCTTCTGCTTCTTTCTTCATCCCCCCGACGGACAAGTATGACGGACCGTTTCAAGCACGACGGTCCGTCGAGGGTGTCTGTTCCAAAACACTTGAACTTCTCAGAATTTGGGTACTGGGACTACTTCTCTGATCTTCACAACGAACAAGCAGGATGGACCGTCGTGACTATGACGGTCCGTCATGGACTTCCGTAATCCCACACTTGGTCAGACTTCCCCATCTTCCATCAGCAGTTTTTCTCCTCACTATGATGCCACCTATGGACCGTCACAGCCTCAACGGACCGTCATGAGCTCCGTAGGTGGTCTCTTATGCATTTCTTGCTCAAAAACTTCCGCGTTCATCCTTGGACAGATTTCCTGCAAACAAAGAGAAACTTATATAAAAATCAACACAAAAAGGCTTTCGACACACAATAAACTTAAGTAAAAGGCATTACAAGTACCGTGAAACCACGGTACATCAACTCACAAAGGGGCCCATAAAGTCAATACCTCACACGTCAAACAACTCAATTACAAGGATGGGATTTAAAGGGAGTTCTTGCCGTCTAGAAACACCTCCATCTCTTTGGCACCTATCACATGACTTGGCAAACTCATGAGCATCTTGGTGGATGGTTGGACAATAGTAGCCACATTGTAAGATTTTATGGGCAGTCCGGGTACCACTATGATGCCCTCCCACATGCGAGGAGTGGCATGCCTCCAAAACACTCAACATCTCAACTTCTGGCACAGAACGCCGAATAATCCCATCGGCACAACTCCTATATAGATATGGCTCATCCCAAATAACTTTTTCACATCATGCATGAACTTTTTGCTTTGATGAAAGGACAAGTCCGGTGGGATGATATCACTAGCAAAGTAATTTGCAAAATCTGCGAACCATGGAATCAAGTCATGAGAAGCGGCCAATACATTATCATCAGGGAAAGTATCATTAATTTCAGCCTTTTCACCCAACTCTCGCATAGCTTCATCCTCTAAACTGGACAAGTGATTGGCAACTTGATTTTTGGTCCCTTTTCTATCTTTCACTTCAAAGTCAAACTCTTGCAACAGTAATACCCATTGAATCAATCTTGGTTTTGCATCTTTCTTTGCCATCAAATATCTCAAGGCAGAATGATAGTATGCACTATAACTTTCGTGCCAAGCAAATATGATTGAAATTTTTCGAAGGCAAATACCACCGCAAGTAGCTCTTGTTTAGTCACAGTATAATTCTTTTGAGCTTCATTGAGGGCTTTACTGGCATAATAAATGGGGTGAAAGATTTTATCCCTTCTTTGTCCCAAAACAACATCAAGAGCAACCCCACTAGCATCACACATAACCTCAAATGGTTTGCTCCAATCCGAAGAAATAATGATGGGCGCAGACACCAACTTCTCCTTGAACTATCCAAATGACTTCAGACAGGATTCACAAAATAAAATTTACACTCTTTGTCAAGCAGCTTGCACAGAGGATGTGCAATTTTTGAGAAATCTTTGATGAACCTCCGGTAGAAACTCGCATGTCCAAGGAAACTCCTTACACCTTTTACCGAGATGGGTGGAGGAAGTCTCTCTATCACCTCGACTTTAGCTCGATCAACCTCTATACCGTTCTCTAAGATGAGATGTCCCAATACAATACCCTCTTTTATCGTAAAGTGACATTTTCCCCAATTTAGCACAAGGTTGCACTCTTCAAATCTTTTGAGAACTTCAGACAAGTGACTCAAACAATGATCAAATGAGTCACCAACAACAGAAAAATCATCCATAAATACCTCAATGGTGTCCTCCACCATATCAGAGAATACGGACATCATACATCTCTGAAAAGTAGCCGGTGCATTACACAACTCGAAGGGCATCCTCTTGAACGCGAAAGTTCCATAAGGACACGAAAAAGTAGTTTTCTCTTGATCCTCTGGTGCAATAGAGATTTGATTGTAACTCGAATAGCCATCAAGAAAACAATACCACCCCTTTCCTGCAAGCCTATCCAACATTTGATCCATGAATGGCATAGGAAAATGATCCTTCTCAGTCCATGCATTCAATTTCCGGTAATCCATATACACTCTCCATCCGGTCACCGGCCTCACTGGAACAAGCTCATTTTTTTCATTAGGGACCACAGTCATTCCCCCTTTCTTGGGCACACACAGAACAGGGCATACCGAACTACTATCAGCGATCGGATATATGACTCTGGCATCCAACCACTTAATAATTTCCTTCTTCACTATCTCTTGCATAGGTGGATTTAAACGTCTCTGGTTCTTAATACTTGGCTTATGATCAGGCATGAGTTGGATTTTATGTGAACAAATACTGGGAGGGATCCCAATAATATCCGCAATAGTCCACCCAATAGCTCTCTTAACCTCTTCAACACTTCAACCAAACACTCTACTTGTTGCACCTTCAAATCTGACGAAATAATTACCGGCAAAGTGTCATCTTTCCCCAAGAATACATACTTCAGATGAGGTGGTAGAGTCTTAAGCTCTAATTTTGGAGCCTCTTCAATAGATGGTTTCGCGGGTGGAGACTCCTGATGTTTTATGTCTAACTCCAATTTCTTTGGTTTGAAACGAAAATCACCTCTATCAAGTGCCGCAACCAATGTCTCATACTCTTCAATACCATTGCTCTCAAAATTCATAATCACTGCCGCTAGTGCCTCAACACCAAGGCGCTCTTTGATTAGAACCTTAGACGTACTCTCAACCCTGTATGATATAGCAGAAATCATTTCGATCTCACCACTCTGCCTTATGGACCTACAAATGTTGAAAGTCGCTTCTTCATTGTTCAACCGAAACTTCATCTGCCCTTTCTCCATGTCAACCAAGGCGCGACCGGTAGCAAGGAATGGCCTTCAAAGAATGATAGGCACCTCAAAATCTACCTCATAGTCAAGAATCACAAAGTCGACCGGAAATATGAACGACTCCACCTTTACTAACACATCGCGGAGTATCCTAATAGGCCTCTTCACTGTTCGATCGGCCATCAGTAGCCGCATCGTAGTGGGCTTTGGATCACCCAAACCCAACTTCTTGTAGATGAATAGAGGCATGAGATTTATGCTTGCCCCAAGATCACATAATGCTTTAGCGAAGTGTAACAACCCGATTGTACATGGAATAATGAAAGCACCCGGATCTTCTTTCTTTTGCACAAGAGACCTTGTAGAAATAGCACTACAATGTTGCATCCGATCATCATTCTCAAAACTCACCGACCTCTTGTTGGTGACCATATCTTTCATAAACTTAGCATAACCAGGCATTTGTTCAAGAGCTTCTATCAAAGATATATTGATGGAGAGTTATTTCAGCATAGTAATAAAATGCCGATATTTGCCATCCTCGGTCTTCTTCACCAATCTTTGTGGAAATGGTGGAGGTGGTCTAGGAACGGGGGTCACCTTTTGGGGCATCTCTAATTCTTTTATCGCTTTATTTACCAACTCACCACTAGATTATACTACCGCATCATCTCTTCTCACCTCATCTTCAACACCAGACGGCATAGGTGGATCAATGGTTTGCTTACCCCCTCGAGTCGTGACTGTTATACAATGTCCATTATTTTTTGGATTTTGGACGGTATTGCTAGTAAGAGTACCTGGTTGACGAGGGTTCACAGTTGACGATAATTGGGCAATTTGCATCTCAAGATGCTTGATTGAGACTGCATGTGCATCCACTTTTTGCCCAATGTTAGCTAAATCACCTCTCAACTCCTTGGCGTACTCATCACTTGCGTCAAACCCCCTCCTCATCTTTTGCAACATATCTTCAACTCGCACCATACTACCTCCACCATCCCTAGGAGCAACTTCCCCGATTTTGAGGTGGAACATATGGCCCACTTCAATCGTTTCTGTTTCCATAGTTACTCTGGTTGAAGTTGTTGTCGCGGTTGTAGTTTTCTTCATGAACATAGTGACCCTCTCGGTTGTAATTATCATAGTTCCGACCTTGATTTCCTTGACCTTGGTGCCAATTCTCCTGATTGGAGCCTTAGGCGTTCGGTCGGAAACCCACCGTCTGCTCATTTACTGCATAAAAATCTTCTTCATAGTAAAATTCATCTACCGGCGGTGGTGGCTTAGTCAAATAATTCACCGCATTCACTTTCTTTGCACCCCCAATGACATGTTTCAACACTAACCCAAGCTCAGTTCTCATTTGAGCCATCTCTTCACGAATCTCATCTACGGCTGGGTTGTGGGTAGATTGCACCGCAAAAGTGTTTCTCCTAGTATCCGATTTCCTAGTGCTCCAAGCTTTATTATTTCGGGAGATTTTCTCTAACTTCTCAGCGATCTCTGCATAAGTACACTCCCCATAGGAACCACCAGCAATAGTATCAAGCACCGCTTTGTTGTTATCATCTTGCCCTCGATAAAAGTACTCTTTCAGCGACTCATCATCAGTGCGGTGGTTTGGGACACTTCTCAAGAATGAGGTGAACCTATCCCAAGAAATAATTAGCGACTCCCCTGGTAATGCCACAAAGTTGTTCACCCTGTCTTTATGGTTGAGATTTTTAGAAACCGGGTAATACCTTGCTAGGAACACATCCCTCAACTGCTCCCAAGTATAGATTGAATTGTAGGGCAACTCAGTAAACCAAATAGCAGCCTCTCCCGTCAGTGAGAGAGGGAACACTCTTAGTCCAATGACGTCCATGTCCAAGTCAGGCCTCCCTACACAACTCTTACACACCGACCTTAGTTTGGCGATGTGAGCATGTGGATCCTTAGATAGTAGCCCCGAAAATAAACCTCTAGCGGTGAGCATCTGAATCAAGCTACTAGTTACCACAAAAGTATGACCTGGTGCTAAAGGAGGTAGAACAAGTGGCCCATCAAAATCAGTGATGTTAACATTTCCCTTATAGTGCTCTTGAGGGCGTGGAGCGGGAGGTTGTCTCCTCACATCACCTTCACCAGGATTGTCGACCAACGCTTAATTATGAGCTTCAACAGGCGGTGGAAGTTGCCGGTTGAACTCATCCTCAAGATTAGCCGAGTTGCATGGATTGTTCATTCTGCGCAGTGTACGATTCAATTCGAGATCGGGTGAAAGTATGAGTTCTCCTCGACTTCGTGTACTTGGCATACACTAAAACTAGACCTGCAAGAGACAAAAACAGAGAGAAAAAGTAAAATCAGGAAATTGTTGACTACAATTCAATAATGCGCTTAAAGTTAATCTCAAAAACCACTTTCCCCGGCAGCAGCGCCAAAATTTGATACACTCAAATTATACTTCCCTAAAGAAATATAAGCGGTCATATCAAGTAAAGAACCCAATTGTTAGGTTGGGGTCGATCCCACAAGGAAAATGGTTTAGAGTAGCAAGTTCAAATATTTGATGTTTATCAAGTGATGAGAGAAACTAGGGTGTAAGTGTTCCCCATAGGTTCATAACGCAGTAACCCTAGCTATAACAACTCTTTTCTAATATCTTGCATGCAAAGTGGTAACTTATGTATCCCTAATTCCTTGGTCCGGCAACTAGGGAATTTCACTCCGCACCTTGGTCCGGCTACGTGTATATACTTTACTAAACCTTACCTTTTACCTCATATTAAGCATCATATTCAATGTATGGCTACGTTACTACTTCGCACCAATTGAAACTAGCCTATTAGATAGTGTATACTAAATCTACGTTTATTAATTCTTTTCTTATTATATACCTCCTTGGTCCGGCAAGTAGCAACAAGGCGAGTTCTAACGTTGGCCACCGTTAAAAAGACTTCTAAACAAAATAATTATCAATACATGCTAGAATCTATTCTAGAATTGTTATTTAGCTCGTTTTACTTTGTTAATTACCCATGGTTCCCACAACCCTAGTTGTGGATTTACTTACCCATGCTAAGTATTACACAATTCATGATTAATAAACAAGAAATCACATACTTACTTTAAAAAGTTGAAGAAAACCCAGAAAATATCACTTGAATTAATGAAAAGTATTGTAAGAAACGATTTCGGAAAGTATAAGTATTTTCCAAAAACCCAAGTTTAACTTCCAATAACACAAGTCTCAAAAACAATAAAAATTCTAACCCCAAAAACGAGATTTTTAGTCCTATTTATAATAATAAAGTCCTAAAAATAAAAGGAGTTCAATTTAAGGAAAAGTTGTCCAAAACGCGTCTGCCGTCGACGAACCTACCCGAGCGACGGACCGTCAACAACTTCGTCGGTCCATACTTCAATTCTTTTTTAGCTTCCACTTTTCAACACTTTCTGTTACCATCGATGGACCAACAACACGGTCCGTCAGTGGACCTACAGTCCGTCGATGTCCTCCGTTCCTTCATACTTAGTAGTTTCTTCAAGTCGGGTACTGCGACTACTTTCTGTTACCACCGATTATTAGCCATGACGGTCCGTCAGTGGGTTGACGGACTGTTTCTCCTTCTGTAGCCCCACACTTGGTCATATTTCCCCGATTTGATTTCAGCTGCTTGGACCTTCAGTCAACGATCATCACCTATAGACCATCACTGGGTCGAAGGACTGTCGGTGTCTCCGTAGGTCACCACTTCTGCAGATTTCAGCATAGTCTTTGGCGTTTTCGTTCTGAACAATTTTCCTGCAAAACATAGAAAAACACATTAAAACTACTACAAAAAGGCCTTAGACACACACTAAATTTAAGGAAAAAGCATTGGAAGTACCGTGAAACCACGGTACATCAGCTCGCCAGGGTGTGTCAGACAGAGCCTGCTTTAAGGGGCTCTGGCAAGCGCGGCGCCTCAGGGTTTGTTAGATGGGATTTCCAACTTTTCTTCTCCAATTTTCAATTCTAAACCTTCTAAACTCCCATGTATATCATCCCAAACACTTAGGATCGCTAAAATCCTCAATACCAAATAGTTTAGACTCGTAAAATAACCCGGAAACATGAATCAAACAACCAAAGGTATACTACAACTCAACTAACATGAAATCAACGGTTTTTCATCAAGAACTAATGTTCATCATTCAATCTACTATAATTGCGCTGAATTAAACATATTGTTGTGTGGGTGGTAAGAACCCATTACGTAAATATCTCACATACCTCGATAGGGATGACCTCCGACAAATTCCACTCGCAAAACTTAGCGTTCTTGAAGGATTCTTGATCTTCCTCTTCTCTTCTCTTTTCTCCCAAGACCTAAGCGTAATCAACTTTTCTAAAACTGAATTAATGCTTAGTTTTACCCCTAATAAACCCCTTAAAACCAATTAGGAAATAGTAGGGTGAAAAGACCACTTTACCTTACTAAAATCCGGATTGGACTTTCCTCACTCCAACAACCCAACTTCCGAAAGGCATATATCCGTCATACGATGTCCAAAATGCCAAAACTTGGTGGCATTAGAAATATCTTTTCAAGGGCTTTCCAACCATATAAAGAACTGGCCCTAACGCATCCTGAATTAGAAGTTATGACCATTTGAAAATGACCAAAAACTTACTTTTACACTTGGGGAAATTTTCCAAATTTCTTTTATTCTTTAAAAAAAAAAGATTATTTTTAGTTTCTTTGTTTAATCCTAACTATTTTGGTTTACGAGATGTAAAAATATCTCCCCCTTAGGAACAATCATCCTCGAATAAGAAGTCTTTCCCTAAGCTAAGGGTAGTAACATCATTTCGGCACTTAACTAACAACATGAAGTAATAACATGCTTACACTACACCTAGTCTTATAAAGTGCTAAGAAGAGAATTTAGTACCTTGACCTGCATTCTCTCTAGATTTAAATAGACGTAGATATCTCTTCTTCATATCCTCCTCAGCTTCTTAAGTTTCTTGTTCAACAAATTAATTTCTCCAAAGGAATTTGACTTTTGAAACTTCCTTTGTTCTCAACTTGCGAACTTGATGATCTAAAATTTGAACAGAATCTCCTCATAGGATAAGCAATTCTTAACCCAACATTCTCACTTGGTACAATCAATGAAGGATCACCCAAGCATTTCTTCAACATAGACACATGGAATACCGGATGAACCGCTGCTAAATCTTGGGGTAACTCCAACTCATATGCTACATTGCCATCTCTCTTGGAGATTCTTAAAGGAACAATATACCAAGGACTAAGTTTCCCTTCCTTACCAAACCTCATAACACCTTTCATGGGTGATACCTTCAGGTACACCTAATCATCCACTTCAAACTCTAACGGCCTTCTCCTAACATCTATGTAGGACTTGTGGAGAATCTTTGACGTTTTCAACCTCTCTTGAATCACTTTCACCTTCTTCATAGCTTGGTGAACTAGATATGGTCCTATTAATCATGATTCACCAACCTCAAACAACCCAATATGAGATTTTCATCTTCTCCCATAAAGAGCCTCATATGTAGCCATTTGGATACTCGAATGGTAACTGTTGTTGTAAGCGAACTCAATGAGAGGTATGTGATCATCCCAATTACTTTGAAGTCGATCAAACAATCTCTCTACATATATTCTAAGGTTTGGATAGTACGCTCTGCTTGTCCATCTTACTGAGGATGAGAAGTAATGCTTAAATTCACCTTTGAACCCCAAACCTTCCTAGAAAGATTTCCAGAATTGTGTATTAAATTGTGCAATATCTGAAATAATGGAGACCGGAACTCCATGAAGTCTTACCATCTCTTGAAAGTAAAACTTAGCATAATCCTAGCCGAATAGGTAGTCTTTACCGGCAATAAATAAGATGACTTTGTCATTCTATCAATAATCACCCAAATAAAATCATTTTGCCTGCGAGATCTTGGAAAGCCTGTGATAAAGTCCATATTAATAATCTCCCACTTCCATTCCGTAAGTTCTATAGTCTAAGCCAAACCTCCAGGCGTTTGGTGTTCTACTTTCACTTGTTGGCAATTTGGGCACTTGGCAACAAACTCAGCAATATCTTTCTTCATGCCATCTCACCAATATACCTCTCTCAAATCTCGGTACATCTTGGTGGAACCCGGATGAATGGAATATCTGGAGCTATGAGCCTCATCTAAGATCGTATCTTGGAGTCCATCCACCCTAGGTACACACAATCTACCTTTGTACTTCAGTACACCATCTTCTCCTTGTTCAAAAGCCAATAATCTTTACTTTAGAACATTCGCCTTCAAATAAAGCAAAATAGGGTCTTGGCGTTGTTTCTCTTTCACATCTTACACTAGTGATGATTCAACCCCATTAGTCACCACTATCCCTCCTTCTATGGAATCCATAAGTCTGACTCCTACACGTGCAAGTCTTCGCACTTTTCTTCTTTAACATGTGCGCTACTCCCCATGGATAACCTACTTAAGGCATCAACAACTACATTAGCCTTACCTGGGTGGTAAAAAATACCCATGTCATAATCTTTGAGTAATTCTACCCACTTCCTCTGTTTGAGATTTAGTTCCTTTTGAGTGAACACATATTGGAGGCTCTTGTGATCAGTGAATATGTCAACATGAACGCCATACATGTAGTGACGCCATATCTTCAAGGCAAAAACAACTACAAGCAATTCTAAGCCATGAATTGGGTATTTCTTCTCACGAACCTTCAACTATCTGGTGGCATAAGATATAACCTTCCCATTCTACATCAACACACATCCCAAACCAACTCTCGTTGCATCACAATACACCACAAAACCTTGAGTACCCTCTGGTAAGGCCAAAAATAGAGCGGTAGTTAATCACTTTTTCAATTCCTGAAAGCTTTTCTCATAAGCTTCACACCAATGAAACTTGACTGTGTTTTGAGTTAACTTGGTCAAAAAAGACGAGATATACGAAAAACTTTCAACAAATATCCTATAATAGACAGCCTAACCCAAGAAACTCCTTATATTTGTTGGAGATGTGGATCTTGGCCAACTCTTAGTTGCTTCTATCTTTTGAGTATTAACTTTAATCTCATCACCGGAAACAATGTGGCCGAAAAATTCCATAGACTTAAGACAAAACATACACTTGGAGAACTTGGCTTATAGCTCCTTTCCTTTCAAAGTCTGAAGAACAATCCTGAGGTAACTAGCATGATCTTCTTCATTCGTTGAATAAATCAGTATGTCATCAATAAAGACGATGACAAACAAATCTAAATAAGGTTTGAAGAATTTGTTCATAATATCCATAAATGATACTGGTCATTTGTCAAACAAAAGGACATAACTAAGAATTCATAATGCCCATATCTAGTTCTAAAGGTTGTCTTTGGAATATCACATTCCCTAACTTTCAACAAATGGTAGCCTGATCTGAGATCGATTTTTGCTAAGCAGGAAGTACCCTGAAGCTGGTCGAAAAGATCATCTATCCTTGGGAAAGGATATTTATTCCTTATGGTCACATTATTCAATTGGTGGTATTCTATACACATCCTAAGGGAACCATATTTGTTCCTTACAAACAAGACCGAGCGCCCCAAGGTGAGACACTTGGTCGAATGAAACCTTTATCTCATAGATCTTTCAATTGTTCTTTCAACTATTTTAACTCTGTTGGTGCCATTCTGTATGGCGTAATAGAGATAGTAAGAGTATCTGGAATGATGTATATGTCGAAGTCTATCTCTCTTTAAGGAGGGACTTCAGGTAGATCATCGGTAAAGACTTCTGGAAAATCTTTCACTATAGGAACTGACTGAAAAAAGGTACATCAGCACTTGAGTCACTAACTCGGACTAAGTGATAGATACAACCCTTTAAAACTAACTTCCTCGCCTTAAGGTACGAAATGAAATGACCCTTGGGCACTACTAAACTACTACTCCACTCGAGTTCTGCAATCTATTGATGCATAACAGGCATGGAGCCAGTCCATACCTAGAATGACATTAAAATCTACCATGTTTAACTCTATTAAATCAGCCATGGTGTTCTTGTAACTTACAGAATCAAGACAATCATGATAAACTCATTCTGCTAGATTGGATTCACCAGGCATGGAAACACTGAATGATTCACTAAGTTGCTCAGGAATAATTTCAAAGTTCATAGCAACATAGTGAGTAACACAAGATAAACTCACTCTTGGGTCTAAAAATGCATAAACATTTAAGTCAAAGACTCGAATCATACCAGTAACAACATCGATAAATTCTCCTATTCTTGGCAATTATTGAAAGCATACAAGTTGTTTGTTCCTCCGCCAGCACCAGAAGTAGCTCCCCTAGGGGCAGCCCTGTCAAGTGGAGCATCTTATGAAGACTGAGCTATATTTACCACATTACCACCACTTTGCTTACTCTTTGGACACTCTCTCATGAAATGCCCGGTTTGACCACACTTGAAACAACCTGCAGAGCTTTCACGACAAATACCGAAGTGATTTCTGCCACACTTGGGGCAGACAGGAGGCTTACTATCTCTCTGCGCCACACTACCCTGTGAGTAGGCAGGTTTAACTATAGAATTATGTCCATATGGCTCACCCGTGTTCTTAGGTGTAGGTGCACTAGCAGAGGATAGAGCAAGACCCTTCTGTGTCTGTTTGAAGGATGACCAATTGACATCACTCTTCTGCTACCAAAACTCATTCCGTGTCTTAGCTCTCTTTCTCTTGAACTCCTCTCTATCCCTAAGTTTCTCTTTCTCTACCTGCTTCAGATAGACCATTAACCTTGAAATGTCCATGTCCCCAATCAGCATGGCAGCTCTGTCTTCTTTACTTGATGCCCGACCAAAGCCAGCAACAAACAATCTCATTCGTCTTCTCATATCCTTAACAATCTTAGGAGCATAGCGAGACAACTGGGTAAACTTCAACTTATATTCATGAACACTCAAGGAGTCCTGTTTCAGAGTAAAGAACTCTCGCACCTTTGCTTCCTTCAGTTCCCGAGGATAGAAATTCCCCAAGAAAGCTTCTTCAATACAAGCCCAACTCGAATGTGGTGCATCCAAATTTCTATTCTCCTTCCAATGATCAAACAATTTCCTAGCCACATTCTTCAGTTCATATGCAACCAGCTCAACTCTCTCAGCATCTATCATATGCATCACATTTAAGACATTCTTCAACTCTTCCACAAAGTTTTTCGGATCCTCAGTAGTGCTCGAACTAGTGAATTTTGGAGGATTCACTATTAGGAACTCACGGATCCTCGAGGTGTCAGCCTGTTCTTGTCGAACTCTCCTCTGTTGACCAACCTGGTTAGTCACCGCTTGGCTTAGCATCCGGATAGCCTCACGGAACTAAGCATTGGTAACTCCCCTTTGAGGTTGCACTTCAGGTGCATTAGGTACCTCCGGTACCTCCGGATCATCTACATTTCTTCTGGCTGGACGACCTCTGACTTCTCTTCGTGGAATCATGATGATCTGAAACACGCGCAGACACGAATTTGAAGGGGACGTTTTAGAGATAAAACTCTAACGCATGAAAAGAAATATGAAAGAAGTGAAGAACTTCCTAAATGTCGCAGCCTCATAATCAAAGATGTGACGCACTTCACACCGATGTCTACGACTCTACAGACACAACTTCATAGACTCCCTAGGATATTTGAACTCTATGCTCTCATACCAAGTTTGTCACGCCGCAAGCCTACACCCTGGACATGGCCGACACCCAATGACCATTCCTAGCCTTGAGCGAACCCTTGTCCTGACTTACGTAACTCAGCGGAAGACTTACACAATATTAAAGTTAGAACATTTTTCATAAAATAACTTAAATTAATATTATAGACAAAATGGCATTTTAATCTTAAAATGAAATATCTTAAATAAAAGAGACTCAGTTGAACTAACTGACTATCTGTCTATGAAGCCTCTATAAGTACTAAGATAATTGTTGGGACAAGCCCACAACATTCTTATAAAGAAACAAAACTGACCGAAATGCAAGGAGGCTCACTAATGACGTTGAGTGCTCCAATTGGATCAACGAGTGCGCCGAATGCTGATCCTAGTCACCTGCATGTGCATCATGATACGATGCAGGCCAACTGGCATCAGTACATTGAATGCACGACTATGCGAGTTGGAATTCTAAGACAAAACTTAAGCTGAAACAGGAGTAAGAAGGAACACTTACCTTGACTCTGTTCAACTCAAGAATAACTACTCATTTCAATATAATGCAATTTAATATTAAACGCAATATAAAGAAAAGTTGACTGGAAACATGCCGTAACTATGTACGTATATATGGATAAAATAAATCTCTGAGATGTATGTAAAATTACAAATAAATAATGTATAGGAAAATACAATAACTTCTGTGGGAGCTTCTCTAACCGACAACTATCACTTAAGAGCTATAGTGATGATACAACATTACTCGACCCACGCTACCCGACCATTTTAACCTTGCAGAGTATAGTACATGAACTTCCTAATGGATCCACTAGTATACCGTGAAAAGGGTTCATGTAAAAAGTATGACCCTCTTCAACCCATGATGGCTACATGATTTTCATGGAGACTTGAGTTAATATGAACTCGCATCCCCACATCGGTATTCAATACTACTCCATAAAATATATTGGCTATTATGTTTTTAAAACATACTGATTATGTGGTTTGAGATTACTGCTCAAAACATAGCTTTAATATCTCTCTTGGAAATCATAGTTTCCCTGCTTGCTTATTTATTATTATAAATTCAAATAGGAAAATTAAGTCCATTCTCCATAGCAGCAAAATAATTTCAGATAAATATCCATTATAATGGATACCTCAACAATCAATATTTCCCCTAACTACCTGTAACGACCGGATTTTGTCATTATAGAAATGTCAATGGGAAAAATTTGGGGCCGAAAAAACTTTTTCGTAGTACTAGGATGTTTCCAACCTTGTCCAGTTTGGAGGAAATTGGAGTCATCAAGATGTAGGAAATTTAGTAGCAATATGGTGGAGTAAATAGGAAATTGATTACATAATTGGTTACATCACTCGTTAAGGGATCCGTATGACTTTACAAAATTTATTTTGGATAAATAGACCTTCGGGAATCGACCATAGCATTAAGGCTACTTTTTTAGCGTAGTGGGTTAGCAGTATATTGTGAAATGCAGAAATTGAAAATCCCTTAGGATCTCCCTTCCTTGCTTTGTGTCACTGCTGCGATGCCGCTACAGCGGGATGGATACAGCTATAGGGGACGAGGAAGAGATTGAATTATATGATTTTTAGGATTTGTCAAGATGGAGCTCACTAGTTTGAAAAGTGACGTTACAGAAGCATTGGTGCCATTGCAGTGACGCCGCTACAGAGGGATGGGTCATCACTGAAGCGGGATGACGGGTTTTTAAATCATAAATAAATCCCTTAGACGACCTTATTTTGTATTTTTCAACTTTTGGGGTTAAGACGACCCTTGGGCTATTCCATCTCGTTTTCCACCATTCGTGAAGCTAGAGGTAACCTTTTCACTCCCCAAATTTGTTTTTTTGATCTATAGAACATTTTGAATTAACCCTAAATTGACTAGTTGGGGTCATGGGTTTGAACTATGGTTCATAATTTGTTAGTATTTTGGAAATTTAGTGCTTGTTTATTGATTCCCGTATATAAATTATTGTTTGTAGACTACGAACAAGCAGAACGAATCAGAAAAGGTAAGGATCAAGTTGTCTAGGGTTTCAAGCTTATTTCGAGGTAGGTGATGGTTGTTATTCTATGATTGTGTGATATACACTTGCTTTGCTTTGTTGTGATATTTTCGAATATATGTAAGTTGCAATATTGATCACAATTATTGAATTAAGATATATGAATATCGATACCATGGAATCATGACTTGAATTAGTGATCTTGATGTGTTATTGTGATTTGGATTGGATTGCCACGTTCCGACATGCTAACAGTTTGACTTTGGGTTGCGTGAAAGGACCAACTATGTGATGAAGCATGTGAATTGTGATGTTTATTCTTATGATAGTATTGAATATGTTGATATTTATGAATGTGTTATAATGTTGTTATTGCTTGTTTATGTTACACTAGTGGGATAACCGCGTGATCCTACCAGTACACGGTGGTTGTATACTGATTCTGCACATGCTCTTACTTTATTTATTACAGGGCATATTCACGCGACTGTTGATAGACCTCTCTTAAGATATTAGTGATGCTTCGAGTTCAAGGATGAGCCACATCGTTTGGGCTTCCATGGATATCGCTTTAGTCTATGTCAACCATTTTTGGACCTAGACCTTGTTTTAGTTAGTTAGATAGTTCACTAGAAATTCTTGTTAGATTTGGTTCTCGTTTCTAATTTTGGTACATTGACTTTCAGATTCTAGGTTTATCTTCCGCAATGTTAGTTAGTTATTAGATCTTTAATTGTTAATGGAACTTATCTTTGTTATTTAACTATCTTTTGTAACTTAAATGACTTAGTTTTTAGATTTATTGCTTTGGTTGGTGCTAGTAGTGGTTCTCCCACGGAGTTGTAGTGTGGGTGCTGATCACGACGGTCTAGACCGTGACTAAGCTGGTATCAAAGCCTGTGTTTATTGATCTCAATGTACCAAAATGAGTCAAATAGAGTATCGTAGAATGGTACGGAGATGCCTTTACTTTTTTTGGGAGGTTATAAGAATTTAGGAAATATCCATTTTCTTGTATCTCGTTTGCGTTATGAGTCAATTGGTATTTGGAGATTCAAATTGGTATTCAACATCTTTCACTCTTCTATCCGCAGATGGTTAGTATTAGGCATAGCGATGTTAGGTCGTAGCTCATGCGAAGGCTCATGTTGAGGAACCCGCAGCGAGAGGTCACGATCGAGGCAAAGGTAGAGGAAGAGCTAGGGAAATAGGTTGTGGGAGAGTGGCGCCTATTGTGAATAAGGTGCCAAATGACTATGTTTTGGTGAATGAGAACCCTCCTGTACATAACGAAGAGATAGAAAAGGAAGTTAATTTTCAGAATGTTGAGGAGGTTGAAAATGAGGAAGGAGGGAAGGCTGAAGCTACAAGAATCCCTCCCATGATCCATATTAGGTCAACAGATCATGCCATTTTTGAAACAGTTGGTTGGTCCAGGGATGATTCCACCTACTCAAGTCCCCGAGAATTCTCTTGTTGCTAACAATGTGCCCAAGCCGGTTACAGAGGTAGGTAATGATTCTTTCTTTCATCCTTTGTTGGGTTCTGTGATGACCGGTGATAAGTAGGATATGTTGACCAAGTTTTTTAAGCTCAAGCCCTCGACATTTATTAGTTCAGAGATAGAGGATGCTTATGAGTTCATATTGGATTATTATGAGAGATTGCATAAGTTGGGTATCGTTCACCATCATCAGGTTGAGTTCGTGTTGTTTCAACTTCAAGGTGAGTCCAAACAATGGTGGAGAGATTATATGGAATACAGAGCATCTACATTGACTTCATTTCTTGGACCCAATTTCATGCCTTAATTTTAGAGAAGTGTGTGTCTAGGTCTTTGAGAGATCGCAAGAAGGAAGAGTTTATGGCATTAGAACTGGGTAGTATGTTTGTGGATGCTTATGAATAAAAGTTTCATGCTTTCTCAAGATATGCTTCACAATTGGTTAACAGTGAAGAGGAGAGGATCCGGTTGTTAATTAAAGGTTTGGATTCTGAGCTACAAGTGTTATCCGTTCACACGACTTCTGCTGGAAGGAGCTTCAACAAAGTGACATATTATGTCAAGAAGGTAGAGGGGGTGAAGCGAGACGGCCATGCTAAAGCGTTGGCTAAGAGGGCGAAGAATTTTGGAAATTTTCAGGGCTCCTATACTAGAGGATTCAGTCGACCTACACTCGCGGCAGAGCCAATTCAGTCCGTCATACCCGCCTCTATCGATTACTATTCGCGATTCCTTCTAATAATTTTTCATCTGGTTAGAATGTTGAACACGTGACAGGTAGCAGACCATATGGAGGCCGCAATTGCTTTAGTTGTGGGGAACTTGGACACATGATGAAGAACTGCCCACACCATGTTCGCTTGAGTTCAGACAACAACCTTCTCGAGTAATTGTACTTGTAGGAAATGGTAATAATGGTAGGTTACTTCCACAAGTAGGAAGAGGAGAAAATTAGAGAGGTCGGGGAGGTAGAGGAAATGGTAACGGAGGTAGAGGTAACGCGCAACTAGGTATGGAGATGGCTCGTGCTGATGATAGAGATCAATATTATGCCCTTCTGGGAAAGAACAAGGCAGAGGTGTCTGATACAGTGATCATAGGTACTATTCTTGTCTGTGACCGAATGGCTAATGTATTATTTGGTCTGGGTTCCACTATGTGTCTGTGAGATTTGCCTCTGATTTTGAGATTTTATGTGATATTCTTGACGACACTATACGTGTTTTGACCTCGGTTGGCGAGTCAGTCATAATCACCTATGTGTATTGTGGTTGCCCTATTTTGTTTATGGATTTCAAACTTGGGCTGATTAGGTGATTTTGGATATGGCGGACTTCGACATAATCTTAGGCTTAACTTGGTTGTCTCCCCATTATGTTGTTCTTAATTCTAATACTAAGTCTCTGACTCTAGAAACTCCGGGAAGGGAAATATTAGAGTGGGAAGGGGTGTACAAGCCTAAGAAGGTTAAGATTATATCCTCCATTCGAGCTAGTAAATTAGTAGATCAAGGTTGTTTATCTTATTAGGCTCATGTTAGGGATGTTGAGATTGAAGCTCCATCCATTGGGTCTATTTCGGTGGTGTCCAAATTTAATGAAGTTTTTCCAAACGATTTGCCCGGCATGCCTTCGGATAGAGACAATGATTTTTATATTGACTCAGATCCTGGTACGCTCCCCATTTATATCCTTCCATATCGCACGGTTCTGACATAGTAGATAGAGCTGAAGGCTCAAATCCAAAGGCTCTTTTATAAGGGTTTAATTCGTCCTAGTGCTTCCCCATGGTGTGCTGAAGTTTTATTTGTTAAGAAGAAGGATGTGCATATATTACCGACAATTGAATAAGATCACTATTTGAAATAAGTAACCCGTGCCTAGGATAGATGATCTATTTGACAAATTGCAAGGTGTAGCGGTCTTCTCTAAGATTTATGTATGATCTCGGTATCATCAATTGAATATTAGGCCTGAAGATATACCCAAGATGACGTTTACGACTCGTTATGGGCACTATGAATTTTTGGTTATGTTTTTTGGGTTGACTAATGCGCCTGCAGCTCTCATGAGCTTGCAGAATGGAGTATTCAAGCCTTTTCTTGACTCTTTTGTGATAGTATTTATTGATGACATTTTGGTGGATTCGAAAATTGAAGAAGAGCATGTTAACCATCTTCGTATTGTTTTGGGTATCCTTGGAAAGCAAAAGTTATATTTAAAATTTTCAAAGTGTGAATTTTGGTTGAAGTCGGTTGCATTTTTGGGGCATGTGGTTTCAACAAAAGGGGTAAGGGTAGATCCCCAAAAGGTTGAAGCGGTTGATAATTGGGTATGACCTAGTTCGGTGACAAAAGTTAGGAGTTTTGTGGGACTTTCTAATTACTATCGTCACTTTTTTAAGAATTTTGCTTCAATTGCTACCCACTTGACCAATATGACCAAAAGGAGGTATCGTTTGAATGGACTAAAAATTGTTAGGAGAGCTTCCAAAAGCTTGAAACTCTTTTGACCACCACGCCCTTTCTAGCATTACGAGTTGAGGGTAAGGACTTTATTATTTTTTGGGATGCTTCACATGTTGGATTGGGTGTTGTGTTGATGCAGGATAAGAAGGTCATAACTTATGCCTCACGTTAGTTGAAGGTGACATAAATTATCCCACTCATGATTTGGAGTTGGCAGCGGTGGTATTTGCTCTTAAAATATGGCGACATTATTTGTATGGAGTTAAGTGTGAGGTATTTACTGATCATCCTAGTTTGCAGCATGTATTCACCCAAAAGGATATGAATTTGAGATAGCGAAGATGGATGGAATTACTTAAGGCTTATGATGTGACTATTCAATACCACCTGGGTAAGGAAAATATTGTGGCAAACGCTTTAAGTCAAAAAACGATAAGTATGGGTTGCTTATCTCACTTGAGTGGAACCAAGCGACTTTTGGTCAGGAAAATTCAGACCTTAGACTCTAAGTTCGTGCAGTTGGGCATTTCTGAAAGAGGTGGGTTGTTAGCTAGCATTGAAGGTAATTCCATGTTCATAGAGGAAATCAAGGCCAAGAAATGTGAAGATGGATATTTAGATGAGCTTATAACAAAGATTGCAATATGTAAGTCTCAAGGGACCACTCTAGATGTGGATGGTGTGCTCAAGTATAAGGGTAGAATGTGTGTTCCAATGGTTGACGATTTGATTTCAAGGTTGTTGGCAGAGGCTCAGGGCTAGCGCTATTTTATTCATCTAGGTATGACCAAGCTTTATAGAGATCTAAAATGCATTTATTGGTGGTCGGGTATGAGACAAGACATCGAGAAATTTTTGGCGAAGTGTCAAACTTATTAACAAGTGAAATATGAACATCAAAGGCCTGTGGGGCTACTTCAAAAGGTGCAAATTCTTGAATGGAAGTGGGAAAGGATAGCCATGGATTTTGTGGTTGGTCTTCCCAAGACATTGGGGAAATTTGATTCTATTTGGGTTGTAGTTGATAGGTTGAGCTAAGTCAGCCCATTTCATTTCGATAAGGGTGGATTACAACGCTGAACAATTGGCCAGAATTTATGTAAAGAAGATAGTGATGATGTATGGTGTGCCCATTTCCGTCATCTCAGATTGTGGTACCCTTTTCACTTCCAAGTTTTTGAGAAAATTTCATGATGAATTTAGCCCGCGACTTACTTTTAGTACAACATTCCATCCCAGACAGATGGACAATCAGAAAAGACTATACAAGTGTTGGAAGACATGTTAAGATCTTGTGTAATTGACTTTGGAGGGCATTGGGATAAGTTTCTACCCCTATGTGAGTTCTCCAATAATAACAGTTATCACAGGATCATTGATATGACACCACTTGAGACGTAATATAGGAGAGTATGTAGATCGCTCATATGTTGGTTTGGATTGGGAGATGTAAAACCTTTGGGGGTTGACGTAAGAAAAGACACTCAAGATAAGGTGAGGATCATTCAAGCAAAACTTCTAGCCGCGCAGAGTAGACAAAAGAAGTATGCGGATCACAAGGTGAAAGACATGGAATTCCATACGGGCGAGAATGTTCTTATCAAGATCACCCATGAAAGGGTTTATGAGGTTTGGTAACAGGGGTAAGTTGAGTCCTCGCTATATGGACCCCTTGATATTCTTGAGAGTGTAGGACCAGCTGCGTATAGATTGACGCAACCTCCTAATTTTTCTGGTGTAGATCATGTATTTCATATGTCTATGTTGAAGAGATATCATAGTGAGGACAACTATATCATTAATTGGGACTCAATAGTGCAAGACAAGGACCTCCAATATGAGGAGGCAAGGAGCTATTCTTGATCGTGATGTTCGGAAGTTGAGGACTAAAGAGATTAATTTCGTGAAAGTTCTATAGAAGCATCGTCCTGTGGAGGAAGCTACTTGGGAGAGAGAGAAGGATATGCGAGACAAGTATCTGCAAATTTTTTTCGAATCAGGTACTACCTTGTTCCTTTTCTAGCCTACTTGTCCTTAGTTGATCACAAGGGGACGAGTGAGGGGTAAATTGGTATATATTATAACTACTTGTTTCGTTGTAATATCCCGAAAATAACTTAGGTAAACTGGAGACTAACATTGTTTTCATGAGGTTACAAGGTCCTAAAATGGTTTTTAATATGATTATAAGGCAGTGTCTACGATTTTAGGTTAATCGGAAGTCAAACGTCAAGGGACGACTAAGACGTTCGACGACTAAGTCACCTATGTGCCTTATATGTGTTTTGATGTGTTTGTGTGTGATTCATGAGATTATGAGGTCCTTAAATAAGTTATAATGGTGTATATAGTCAGTGTGTCATGTTTCGTGAAGTTTGGAGGTCAAACGTCCAAGAACGTCCATGATGTTCGAAAGGTTTGCCTTGAAACGACCTTGTCTCTCTTAGCATATTTCGTCGAGTTTTACGTGTTATTTTTGGGTGAAATTTACTTGAAATGTCCTAAACTCGTATACTATAATATTTGGATTGGAAATGTCCGGGTGAAAGTCCCCAAGGATCATCCAAGGGTCCTTAAGGAAGGACCCTTTCCTTGAGCCAAGGTTGTCTTAGACCAGCCCCAAACGACTGAGGCAATTGATGGATCGTTGGCCAGTCGATGCCCCATAGTTGGTGGACGTTGGTCAATACGTAGTCTAGTGAGATAAATCTTCCAATGGCTAGTCTCTGAACCAATCGACGAACAGCCAGGATGGTCCATTTGTGGACTAACGACCCATCGGTGGGCAGTCGTTTGTGAGGTCTGTTCCTGCGCAGTTCACTGATAAGTCAAGGGTGAATTGGTAAATTCAACCCACATCCAAATAGTGTAACAACCCTAAAAATGAATAAGATAAATACTTAAAGTGTCAAGAATGCTTGCGATTAGACCAAAGTTCACACGGATTGATACGCGTAGAACCAGACCTTAGAACCCTTACTACGACCAAGCCAACTAACTTGGGGAGTTAGTTGAGCTTGGAAAGGTTGGAACCAACCATGTGAGGCTCTCGAAAACAAAGATTTAATCGAAAGAGTCTTTACCGGACTTTAAAGAACAAACTTTAAGTTTTGAGGGTCCAGGGGTAAAATGGTCTTTTCCAGTCCAAGGGTAATATTGTAATTTCCCTGAGGAATTAATTATTTAATTAATTAATTTAATTGAAAAGTGCATTCGTGTTGGGGCCACCCGAAGTGACCCATTTTCGCAAATGGGGTGTCACTCGGGTTCGAGCCCCACTAGAAGCATCAAGTTAAGGATTTAATTGTTGATTAAAAATCTGATTTTTGGTAAGGGCATAATGGTCATTTCACCTAAGCTAAATAAATCAGATTTTTATCAATTAAATTAAACCTTACTTTGAATAATTCAAACCTACACTCCTAATCCTAATAAACCTCTTTCACGTCACTCAACTCTCTTTCACGTCTCTCAACTCTCATTCTCTCACGCTCTGCCTAACAAAGAAACTCAAGAACTGTTTAACAACAATTGTTCTTCACACTTGAAGAACACACGAAAATTTCCAAGAAAAGTAAAGTAATCAAAAACGTCAAGGCAAAGAGAGGTTGTTCGTCGAGTGGTGTGTACGTTGAGGTGAATTGGGCGTGGTTTGGAGGAACTTTTGGGCAGAAACTTCTCGCTTGAACAACGTCAAAAGGCATGAATTTCTTCTCTCTTGGTCCCTTTCCCAAGAGGCCCCTTGCGATTTCAAAATATTCACTCTGAAACTAAGGTTGTTCCACTTTGCATGTCCTTGTCACTAGCTCCCGAATGAATTCGTAGGATGGGTATGTTGTGCTGGTAGATTTAGGCATGTATGATGTGTTTATATTAAATGCGAATATGTTTATGTGCGGAAATCACAAAGATGTCAATCAAAGTATGATCGAAAAAGGAGGTGTGTGTGCGTGCATGTGGACAGTGTGTTTGGCCACTGTTTTGGAGTCTTGTAAGACATGTATTTCTTGTGTATTTTATGTGTGAAATGTGTATACAATGTGATTTTTATTAGAATGAAATATGGTTGATTGAATAACATTCTTTTAGCCAAATGAATCTATGAAAGATACGCCTAAAAATGTGTTAAAATGATTTATGTATGCACCTTGAGAATCATGTGAAAATGTTGATGAAAATGAGTTGAAGAATGACTAAAATTTTCCAGATTTGTGCACTCTACAATGATGTCAAATTCTGGGTTTTTAAAGTAAAAATAAAATAAGTGAGGTCAATGGGAATGAACCCAAGACCTCACATGTTAAAGCATCTGAAAAAGAAAAAAAACGTGAAGGAGCTAAGGGAAAAAAATCAAACCCCTTAGCTACTGGTTTCGCGAGACAAGGGAAAAGAAAATGGGGCTGGGGGATTCGAACCTGGCTACTGGAATTCGCCACAAAGAAAAAGAAAAAGGGATGGGGGGAATCGAACTCACGAACTGGAGGAGAAGGAGGAGAGAAATAATTAAACAGATAAATGGGATGCATGGGATTCGAACCCACGACCTCCAGGCACGCCCGAAAAGGAAGAAAATAAGGAAAAAGAAAAATGCGAGGTGTGGGAATCGAACCCACGACCTTAAGGCTCATAAGGAGAGGCAAAATTAACTAAAAAAAATAAAGTGAGGCTGTGGGGGTTCGATCCCACAACCTCACTGCCACTCGCCTAATTTAATTAAAATAAAGTTAGGAGGCTGTGGGGGTTCGAACCACCACCTCACAGCCTCAGCGAAACTTAAGTTTAAATAAGAGGCTGTGGGGGTTCGAACCCACAACCTCCCTATGCAAGCGAAATTAATAACAAAAATACAAGAGGCTGTGGGGGTTTGATCCCACAACCTCTTGGTTAAGGCGAGAATGGGCAATTTTATGTTAATGAAAATTAAAAAGGGGTTGTGGGGGTTCAAACCACAACCCTTCGGCCAACCTAAGAGAAAAACTAAGTAGAAAATAATAATACGATGTTAATGTTGGAATTTAATTTAGAGTTCTAATGTTATGAATATTATGAATAAAATCAATGAAAAAGATAAATGATATTCGAATGATGCAAATTTGGGTTTCCTTGCCAAACTTCCGTATTGATACATAAGTCATACGTGAACAAAATATCCAAGAATAATGCCACCTACTTAGATCGAAATCAAGATCTTGGCATATATACAAGACACATAAGTCTTGTATCACATAATCTTAGGAAGATATGAATCACTTAGACGAAATACGAATGAAGTCTCATGGCTTGTATGTATAGACACATAAGTCTAGCATACGTTCAAAAGTAAGTGAACCTAAGATGTATGTAATGGAATAATGAACTTTGAAAGGTTAAATATGAGTGTAAGATACACTAGATGGCCAAGTGCATTGGCATATGATGAGACGAATAATGAAATGATGAGATGAACATTCACGTAACAAGAAGTGAGTAATTATGGAAAGCAAATGTACTAATGATAATGAATGTGGTGACAACATGATATGAGGCTAATGTAAATGATGAGATTGATCTCAAAGGAGCCTAAGTAAATGTTACCAAAACGTACTCACCTATGAGAGTGTAAGATAATGAAGAGACCAGTCTCTATGAACACTCTAATGAAGGTATTGAGCTTAACACACTTAATACTAATGATGAGATGAGAAATCATCTAATGAGCTATGATATCCTCATACTAGAAGTCAGCTTACATGACGTATGAGATGAATGAAATGAAACTTTATACTGAGCACCGATAGGCTAGCTATGAGCGGTGATGCCTTTTTTCGGGAAGGGCAAAGGTTCACGTAACTCTCATGAGATGAGACTGTCCGGCTTGCCGGGTATGGGTCTCCTTATATCTCATAGTCTTCGAACCTATACTGCCAATATAGGGATCTGGCGGGGTTAAATTCACATGTACGCTAGCATGTTATTGGGTCACTTTGGCCGGTGATTCCACCTCTTTTTGGTGTGGGGGAGACACTGGATTTCATGATGCTCACATGATATATTTCGGTTAAAGTTAAAGTTACCAATGAATGAATGAGGCCAGCCTCAAATGAAGCACATAATGAAATGAATGATACAAAAGGTGTTAGGATAGGATAATCAAGAGGTGAGCTAGACTCAGGTAATGACATTAGGTTATTCTTGATCATTGCACAGCAAACCCGATGAAAGTCTTAAACTACACCGTAGGTATAGCTGGTGTTCACACTGGCACATGAATGAAATGAAATGAAGTACGTATGAATGAATGCAGCAGACTCTGTGTTTGCTAATGAAGACTCCCTAGTTGAGGTCCCATATGTTGAGCCCTCATTTTGGAAAGTCTTAATGTCAAGTCCATGATTCCAAGGTTTCATGGCATATGAATGAACGATATGCAAGAAGCTATGTGTTATAGGTTATGTTCTATGATATGTGCTATATGTAAGATGTTATGTGTTGTATGTTGTATGATGTTTATGATGATGCATGTTACTCTCATGGCATGACTTTCCTAATCCAAATTTGGAAAGCTCACTAACTTTCCTAATCCAAATTTGGAAAGTTCACTAACTTTCTAATCCAAATTTGGCAAGTCCACTGACTTGACTTCCCATAATCATGTTGTTAGGGAAGACCTATTCTTTCTCATGCATGTCCTTGGTGTGTGCGCTTGCATATACCCATACTTAGTACAAGTGTGTACTAACCCTATACAACTATACTATTTTAGGTGCAGGCACAGGTGGGCGATAGAGCTACAGGATCATTGTTGCAGTTATCCGGACGTCCAGCATTCATCCGGAGTTGGTAGGTCCTCATGCTTTCGAGGATGCTACTGTTTTACATTCTAGCTTAGTTTTAGAGTTGAGATAGTGGAGCATGTTCCACTAGCGTTTCTTTCCTGTTTTTATTCAGACTTTGTATTGGGCCATTTTGGCAATTATACACTTAATACTTATTGATCTATTTCTTTCAGTTGCTTATCTCTTAATGTTAGATGGTTGATGGTGAACAATTATGAAATGATAAGAATGTTTAACAAGTATGTTAAGAAAACAAAAAGTTTCAAATTTTCCGCTAAAATTAACCTAGATGAAGTATGAATGACGTAAGTAGGCTTGTCTGCGACCTCTGAGAGGTCAATGACGCCGGTCTCGTCTGGGGTCTAGATTCCGGTCGTGACAAAGTTGGTATCAGAGCCAGGTTAAATTCCGAGAATAATGAGTTCACATCAACCACATTGAGTAGTTTCTAAGTCATGGTAGTGAAGTGAAACACTATCCTGAATTAGAGACTGCATGATGCGCAGGAAAACTTCCCTTTTTCTGATCTTATCATGCTTTTCCTAAAGTTTAATTTCTTGGTGTTATGAGCGTGTCTAACATCAATCTTTGTTGTTTTCAGAGAATGAATACTAGGAGGGCTTTTGGTCAGAGGAGAGGAGGTGCAGCTGCTGGGGGCAATCAGGTTCCACCCCAGGCTCCAGCTGATGGAGTGGCTATGCAGTTAACCCAGCTGGGTTGACTGATGCTGAGGTGAGGGCATATCTAGCCCAGATGGCGTAGGCCATTACTATGCAGGCCCAGGCTATGACTGCCCAGGTCAACCGGCAGGATATTCAGAGGGAGAACCCACCGGTTCGTAGCATGGTTGACAGGCTGAGAGACTTCACGAGGATGAATCCTCCTATTTTCACAGGGTCTAAGACATCAGAGGACCCCCAAGAGTTTGTGGATGAGTTGCATAAGATTCTGGTGGCTATGGGGGCCACAGATACTGAGAAGGCTGAGAAGGCTTCCTATCAGCTCAAGGATGTTGCACAAACTTGGTACAAGATGTTGCAAGATAGCCGAAATTTGGGTGGAGTGCCAGTCACTTGGGAGCTGTTCAAGACAGCATTTCTGGAGAGATTCTTCCCTAGAGAGATGAGGGAAGCGAAGGTTGAGGAGTTCATCAACCTTAAACAAGGCTCTATGACAGTTAGGGAGTATTCCCTGAAGTTTGTTAAGCTATCAAGGTATGTTACTTTCCTTAATATCTAATAGCAAGGATGAGGTGAGTACTGAAGTTTGTTAAATTATCTAGGTATGCTACTTCCCTTGTGTCTAACAGCAGGGATGAGATGAGCAGGTTCCTCACAGAAATCAATGGAGATCTAGAGGAGGAGTGTCGGTCTGCGATGCTTCATGATAATATGGACCTCTCCAGGTTGATGGTGCATGTCCAGCAGGTAGAGGACAGCCGTAAAAAGAGGGGTGTTTGTGATGCTAGGAGGCCTAAGCCTCAAGATCAGGCAGGTCCCAGCCATGGAGGCCACAAAAACAATTTTGGCGTCCGTGAGCAGCCCAGGTTCAAGAAGGGGCAACAGAGTTATAGGAACTCAAATTTTCAGAGGAGCACAACACCTTGAACAGGCAGACCTGAGCCCAAGAAGGTCAATGAGGTGAGATGCACCGTCCTAAAAAGAATTGTGCTTAGTGTGGCCGAGCTCACAGTGAAGAGTGCAGACAGGGCACTAATGCCTGTTTCGATTGCGGTAAAAGTGGACACATGGTTAGAGACTGCCCACAGAACAGAGGTCAGGCTGGAGGTTATGCTCAGCCTAGGCCTAATCCACATGGTGCAGCAGCAGCCGAGCCTCCTAAGAGGAACAGATTCTATGCCCTGAAGGGCAGAGAGGAGCAGGAGAAGTCCGCTGATGTGGTCACAGGTATGCTGCAAGTATTCTCAACTTCTGTTTATGCTTTACTTGATCTAGGGTCTACGCTTTCCTTTGTAACTCCTTTGCTTGCTCTCACTTTTGAGATATTGCCTGAAGTTCTGCATGATCCTATAGTGGTTAGTACACCTTTAGGAGAAAATGTAAGAACTGATAGAGTATACAAGGGTTGCCCAATAGTGATAAGTGGTAAGACTATGTGTGCAGACTTGGTTGAGTTACCCATGCATGATTTTGATGTTATTATTGGCATGGACTGGCTTCACAGTTGTTATGCTTGCTTGGACTGTCGTAGTATAGTGGTGAGATTTTGTTTCCCTAATGAAGAGGAGCTAGTCTGGGAGGGGTACAACTCGAGTCATCATAACCTCTTGATTTCGAACCTAAAGGCCAATAAAATGATGTCCAAGGGGTTATTATGTCATCTTGTGAGTGTTAATGATCTAGATCATGACATTCCTTCCATAGACTTAGTGCCTGTAGTGAGTGAGTTCCTAGATGTATTTCCTGATGATTTGCCTGGAGTCCCTTTCCCTCGAGAGATTGATTTTGGTATCGACTTAGAACCCGATACTAAACCAATTTCAATTCCTCCTTACAGAATGGATCCAGCTAAACTCAAAGAGTTGAAGCTGCAGTTAAAAGATCTCACTAATAAGGGTTTCATTCAACCGAGCATATCCCCTTGGGGTGCTCCATTGTTGTTTGTGAAAAACAAAGATGGAACCCTTAGAATGTATATCGATTATCGGCAGCTTAACAAAGTCACTATAAAGAATAATTTATCCACTTCCCAGAATAGATGATTTGTTCGATCAGCTCCAAGGGTCTAGTTTCTTCTCTAAGATTGATCTTCGTTCAGGGTATCATCAGCTTAGGGTTAGGGATGGAGATATCCCAAAGACAACCTTTCGTACCCGCTATGGTCACTATGAGTTTCTAGTCATGTCATTTGGTCTCACGAATGCACCTGCTGCGTTTATGGTTCTCATGAACAGGGTCTTCCGTGAATACCTTGACTTTTTCGTCATAGTATTCATTGATGACATTCTCATCTACTCTAAGACCAAGGAAGAGCATGAACAACATTTGAGACTAACCTTGCAAGTACTTAGACAGCATCAGTTGTATGCCAAATTCAGCAAATGTGAATTCTAGCTGAGATCAGTGACCTTCCTGGGTCATGTTGTGTCCGATCAGGGCGTGGAGGTGGATCCTAGGAAGACTGAGGCAGTGAAAGACTGGCCAAAGCCTCTTACTCCCACTGACATCCGTAGCTTTTTTGGATTGGCTGGTTACTACCGCAGGTTTGTGGAGGGCTTTTCTTCCATTGATGCCCCATTGACAGCTTTGACTAAGAAGAAAGACAAGTTTGAATGGACGGAGACTTGTGAGAAGAGTTTCCAGGAGCTCAAGGACAGACTCACTTCAGCCCCGGTGCTTACTTTGCCTAAGTGTGGTGAGAATTACACTGTTTACTGTGATGCATCTAGGGTTGGTTTGGGTTGTGTTCTTATGGAGGTTGGTAAGGTGATAGCCTATGCGTCCAGATAGCTCAAGGTTCATGAGAAGAATTATCCCACTCATGACCTGGAGTTGGCAGCTGTGGTGTTTGCACTAAGCTGTGGAGGCACTACTTGTATGGAGTGCATGTGGATGTATTCACAGACCACAAGAGTCTCCAGTATGTGTTCACACAGAGGGAGTTGAATCTACGTCAGCGGAGATGGTTGGATCTGTTAAAGGATTATGACATGAATGTGCACTACCATCCAGGTAAGCCTAATGTTGTAGCTGATGCTTTGAGCAGGATGAGCATGGGAAGTACAGCCCACGTTGAGAATGAGAAAAAGGAGCTGGTGAAAGATGTACACAGACTGGCCAGACTGGGTGTGCGTTTGGTTGACTCCACTAGTGGGGATGTTTCAGTTCATCCTAGTTCTGAATCATCCTTGGTAGTTGAAGTCAAGCAGGGTTAGCATCTAGATCCTGTGTTCATGGAGCTGAAGGACTCAGTACTGATGAAGATGAATGAGTCTTTCGCTTTGGGAGGTGATGGCATACTTAGGTATCAGGACAGGCTGTGTGTACCAGATGTGGATGATTTGAGGACCAGGATTGTTACAGAGGCCCATGGTTCCAGATATTCCATACATCCAGGTTCCACCAAGATGTATCATGATCTTAAGCAGATTTATTGGTGGGATGGCATTGTCGCGCCCCGTTTTTCCCGAAAAATGGGGCGCGACATAATGGCGACTCTGTTGGTGAATATTAGGTTCTTACCATTACTTGTTTCATGCTTGTTTACGTGGGGTTTACTTTATTTTGGTTATTTCATTATTTGTTAGGTGCTTACCATGTTTAGCTTATTTTGTTGGTTTATTTATCGTCTTTTTTCCATGTTCCACCCCTTTCCCTCCTCCTTATTTGTTTATTACCATGTTTCATCTTTACCATTTCCCCTTATTTGTTTTTGTACATGTTTTACCCTCTTTCCTTATTTGCATGATTTTTAATGTTTATATTTTTGCTTTCTTTTACATATTTATGCTTATTTATTTATTTATTGCTTTATAAACTTCCTATATGTTACCGCTTTCCAATCTAAATGCTAAGTGTTTATTGCTTTGATAACTGACATTCCGCTCATACTTCTCCCAATTGGGACCCTCTTCCTTTTTTTTATTTTGTTCTCGTGATGTTGTGCCTTTGCACCTCTCACAATTACTCCAATTCACTTCAAATACCCATTATAGAGAGTCGACATATGCGTGGACGTAACAGATAGTTTTACTACCGCGAAACCACGAGTCTCTCGCATAGAATCCCTTTCAAGTCCGTGTCAAGCCAACTCTTAAAAGTCCTAGTTAGGTCATACATGCTGCATAAGCCCTAGGTGGTTTGAACCTTTGTGTCAATCCACATAATTAGGTAGCCACCCTATCGTCTAAAGGGCCCCAACACCCTTTAGACAAATTGCATACTTATGTGTCAATGTGTTCATAATAATTAATCAAGCCAACTTTGCCAAAATGGAGTTTAGAAGTTGTTCATTGTTTTGTTTGCAGAGTCATGGATGAGTATGAATCCCCAAACCCTCAAATGGTCACAGAGGTGAATCAGAGACTTAAGAGTTAGTGGATGGACATGAAGAGAGATCGGGAAAGGGAAATTCATCAATTGTTAGGTGGCCTCACATTTCTAATCTTCGTCATGCCAAGCCCTCATCTGACTAGGGCGCTACTAGAGTTTTGGGACCCCGTGAGGATGGTTTTCAAATTCACAAACTGCAATTTGATACCAACAATCAAAGAAATTAGCGGTTTCATCGACCTACCATACCATGAGTGTGAAATGATGGTACCTTATAAACCATCATCAAAGGAATTTCTAAGAAGTATAGGGATGAAGTATAATCCAACATGGACTTCTTTAGACCTCGGATGTACTCATATAGATTTCTTATACTCACGATTTGGTCGAGATGATAGCTATTGCACTTTTAGCTATGAATTGAGTGCTCCTTTGAATAATAGGAAAAATATCGCTTAGATGCCTTCGCCATTGTCTTATTAGGATCCTTGGTTTTTCCTAAATCAATGGAAAGAATCGACACATGTTTAAGGTATGTGGTTCGAGACCTAGCTCAAAGAGGAGGTGAGCCTAGGAAAACTATAGTGTCCATGATCCTGGCAGAGATAATGAGAAGTCTGTCAGCATGTATCGATGGTAGAATGTTCTTCGAGGGATGCAACCTTCTACTTCAGCTATGGGCTATCGATCACTTCCACAAGCGGTCTGACGTGGTAGACACCTATCTTGGTCAAGGCAACAAGATTGATAACCATCCAAGAAGGTTGGCACGTTTCGCCGCACCTGTAGGATTTGTGGACTGGCAGATATTTCTGACAGAGCTTGAGAGCCACAGAATTCAATGGAAGCTCCATTGGTTGTCCATGCCTAATGCCATAGTAAGAGGGGACGACCGATACTTCATTGAGCTTATTAGCTTAAAGAGTGTCCAACCATATGCGCCTCTTCGAGTACTTTGCCAATTTGGGCAAACTCAAGTCATACCGCTTCGATCTGACATGGAGCAATTCAAGTATGAGTTTGGACTAGATAAACCACAAGTCGACAACATACTTCGACGATGGGAGCGTGTGTTGACCATTCCTATGGGTGCACGACAGGCTTTATGCACACATGAGTACCGCATATGGATCTTGATAGAGTCTGAAGTCCCAATATCAAGTGGAGAAGGATACCATGGGCTTGCTGATGAAAGGGAAAACATATGGGCACGGAGTGTGTTGAAAATGAGACAAGAAGTCCCTCCCATTACAAGAGGTCAATTGGCGCCAAGCTCTTGGAGTCGATACCTCCAAGATTTCAGAATCTAGGATGATTTCCCCTATGTTATCCCTTTTCCCTTAGTTTATTTCAGTTTTGTTTTTCAATTATGATGTATTTTTTGAATTTTATAATAAATGAAAAATATTTTGTTCCTTCTAATCTAAACTTCAATTGGCAAATAAGGCTTGAATTAACTATCGTGCATCACTTATGTGTCGCTTAGGCCTACCTCTGGCTCAACGAGGCTCTTTGCATTCAGGGTGTTTATCTTAAATAATGTGCTTGATATAACAACTTATACTTGCTCTAACTTGGGTTTTGCTTTGTTTTTATTTTTGTTTTACCCTTCCCTAATGGTTGATCTGTAGACCATGGTTTACCACACACGATCAAAGGTCTCTCTTCCTTCTCTCCCAACTGAGAATCGCAAAGGAAAGAGAAAAGTGACTAATGACAAGCCCATATGCAAGACTGTTGAAAAGAAATGTCTTTCAGATGAGTTAGTATTAAGCCTTGAGCAGAAAATAAAGAAGTTAGAAGAAGAAGTGTTGGATATGCGCGAGTGGGCCAAGTTGTTACTCTCCGCCAACCCCACTTTGGAGACAAACATGGATATGTCGCCTTTTGCAAGTCAAGCCACTCTCCAAAATAATCCTCCTCCAAATTACTCCGCTTCTCAAAATCAACCAAGCTCCATTCAAATGCTTCCAAAGAACATCCATTTTCCAAATCACCCATATCCTCCACAACACCATGTATATGCTCCTAAACCTCAACATCTTACTCCACACCCGCATCATACTACTATGCAAGCTCCTCGATACGAAACACCTTTGCACCAAGTTCCTTGGCATCATGCACCCCTCATGCCACTTTCAATCCTTCCATATTAAATGTCTCCTTACCAAATGCCTCCTCGGCCATATCAACAGCCAACATATCCTTGCCACAATGCCAAAGCCGTCACTCGACCGCATATTCGCAAAAACCTCTTCAAGGTTGAGGAGAGACTTCGCAAAACTTATACTCCTCTAACTGAGCCTATAGGCCAACTTTACGAAAAGTTGAGGGTTGATGGTCACATCGCTCCTATCAATGAAATAAAGATGAGTACGCGTGCATCATGGATTGAGCCCTCTAAAGTTTACGCTTATCATTTAGGAATGAAAGGACATACCATAGAAGAATGTTGTGATTTGAAAGACAAAATTCAACAACTGATTGATACTAAGGTCATATGCTTGGAGGACATTGCAACAAAGAAAGTTCAAATGTAACACACCAAAGTCTACTTGATCTAGTCTCCAAATAAGGCTTGCGCCATTTAAGTTCATGTTTTCCATATTTAGACACCCATGATAACATATGGGCGAATAAAGTTGGTTGAAATCTACCATTCAAATGTTGCTCAAGAATGTTCTCTTAATATCTCGCTCATGCTCTTTGAATTTGGAACTACGTAGGCGCTCCTATGGGGGTTCAGTCTTATCATAATAAAAAATTTCATTTTCCCCTTCTATTGATAACTGGGGCAGAATTTTTGAGAGAGTCTCAAAAATTCCATCAAGATTTCTCCTTGCACATCTCCATACTGGGGCAGAATTTTGAGGGGACCTCAAAATTGCTACAAATCAAGGCTGAGACAGAATCGTTCAAGGGGATCTCAAAATTTTTGACAACACTCCAAAGAATATTCTATCAGACATCAAAGGAGCACGCTGTGTCAAATCATGGATACAGATCAACCTACCCCCTTTAAACTAACTATTTTTCTTTGAATGCAGAAAATACAGGTACATATACAAAGGCAACTTCAACAATCAACATACTACTTTCGAGCCCGACAAACGACACTCGACCCTTCCAACAAGGCGGATGTCCAAGCTACTATGTACCCTCAATCAACTATTGTGCTGGCGAACTGCATTCTGCCCGATATTGCATCATTTGCTCCTACGCTCGATATCGCATTATGCTCAAAGAAATACATTATTGCATGTGCCCGATATTACATTTTGCCCGAAGAAATGCATCATTACATTGTGCCCGAAGAAACGCATCAGCATATGCTCGAAGAAATGCATCATTGCATGTGCCCGATATTACATTGAGCCCGAAGAAACGCATCATTGCATGTGCCCGATAATGCGTGTGCCCGAAGAAATGCATCATTGCATTGTGCCCGAAGTTTGCATAAGCCCGAGATTGTATCATGATCAAAGTTTGCATGTGCTCGAACAAATTCAAATCAAGCCACAAGTATCAACAGATTCCAAAAACAGATACGCTCTCTTTACTCATTACTTATATTTCGAAGGCGTCATCCTCCGAAGGCATCATCTTCCATGGCCTGCGGACTTCATGTCATGGCCTGAGGACTTATTTTATGCTTATCATGTTCCTAAGGCATCATAGTCTAAAGGCATCATCCTCATGGCCTACAGACATCATATCATGGCCTAAGGATTTAATTTCTGTCTATCATGATCCGAAGGTGTCATAGTCTAAGGGCATCATTTTCATGGCCCAAAGACAACATTTTCATGACCTGAGGATACATTTTGCGTATCATGGCCCTAGACATCATAGCCTAAGACGTCATTTTTTTCATAGTCTTAAGGCAAACATTCATGGTCGACATGGGAAATTGCATCATGTTTACATTTATAGCTGCTCTAACCACTCTATTTAAGTCATATTACAAGTTACAGCTGTGCAGATTACAGAGAAAGTCACCTTCTGAACAGCTGTTCCCCTGCTTACAAACAAAGGATCAGACAAATTCTTGGCTACTCGCATTATCGTTTCGCTACTCAGCTACCGTTCAGGCTAATATGAAGATATCATCGGACTCAACTTGCTACTGTGACCTACTATTTCTTCATCTAGGCTTGTCTGCTTAACAATAAGACATTTAGGCTAGTCCGCCTTACAATGCGGCATTTAGGCTCGTCCGCCTCACAATGTGACATTAAGGCTCGTCTGCCTCAAAACGACATTTAAGGCTCGTCTGCCTCAAAACGACATTTTAGGCTCGTCTGCCTCAAAATGAAATTTAAGTTTGTCCGCCTTATAGGATATTTAGGCTCGTCCGCCTTAAAACGACATCTAGGCTCGTCCGCCTTACAATGCGACATCTAGGCTTGTCTGCCTTACAATGCGACATCTAGGATCGTCTGCCTTACAATGCGACATCTAGGATCGTCTACCTTACAATGCGACATTTAGGCCCGTCCGCCTTAAAATGACATTTAGGCCCGTCCGCCTTAAAATGACATTTAGGCCCGTCCGCCTTAAAACGACATTTAGGCTCGTCCATCTTATAGGACATTTAGGCCCGTCCGCCTTAAAACGACATTTAGGCTCGTCGACCTTAAAATGACTTAGGCGTGTCCGCCTTTTAGGACACTTAGGCTCGTCCGCCTTAAAACGACGTTTAGGTTCGTCCGCCTTACAAAGGATGCTTAGCTTTTTGATTTTGCAGGTGTGATTGATTTGTCTTCTCGTCTCTCTATCATGACTTTCTCGCTTCTCCACCTCTCTCTTCTCGCTACTCTAATCTTATCCATTCAAGCCGATATCGTGCCTTCCGAATACCTTAGCGCTCTTTCAACTTTTAAGAGTTTCGTTTGCTCTTGAATCTAGAACTACACACGACCTGATTCTCGTATAACCTGAGATATGTAGGCGGCTTAATACCAAAGTCTTGGTCGTACCCTTTTTTAAATCTACATCGTTTCAATTGATCCAATTGACATCTCTCGCCGGTCGGACAAAATTGGCTACTAAGTCAACGTTGGTTGCTCGACAATTCATTCTTCATTCTCAATCAACCAAGGGGCAGCTGTTGACACCCAATTTTGACCAACCTTTAACCATATTTAGGAATACTATTCGATTAAATACATATTTTAAAAAAATATTTAAAGTTTAGAATATTAGTCCATTTTGCTTGAAAATTATATATTCTAGTATGTTTACTTAATAAAATTATTGTAAATTTATTAAAATATTTTAAAATTATTACTGAATTTCAAATGTTTTAAAATTTAAGTGATTTTCAAATATAAAAATATTTTAATATATATAGTATTTTAATCAAATAGTAATTCCTAAATTTTCCTCAAAATTATTTAAATCCTAGCCTATTTTATTTTAATTTTCTTTCAATTCTAGCCTATCCAATTCAAATTTTATTTCAATCATAACCACATTTTCATTTTTCAATTCTAGCAAATATATACTTTTTGGCCAATCCAATTTGATTTTAAGACTCCATCTTTTAATCTCATCCATCCATTTAATTAATTAAATCCTAGATCAAATCCTAACCTCCATCTCTATCTAATCTGACGGTTGAGATCAATTTTTCCAATCTCTCTCTTTAACACCAAAAACCTAAAAAAAAATAATTCACTCTCCTCCCTTCCTCCTCTCTTTCTCCTCTCTCCAGCCGCCGCTCTCTCTACTCACCATTTTCCGGTGAAGGCTGCCAGAGCCAGCACCGCCTCCTCTCTCCCCTTGCCTCTTCTCCTCCGTCTCCTTTTTCCCTCCGTTTGACCAGCAGCCGGCGAGGATCACCGCTGACTGGTGGAGCTGCCAGCGGCAGCAGCAGCGGGGCAGCAGCCTCACGAAAGCAGCAACCATCTCCGGCGCCTCTCCTCCCCTTTCTATCCTTCCCTCTCCAATCTCCCCTTCTTCTTCTCCTTTTATTTTCTTCTTCTTTTGCAGGGACAGCTGAACTCCAGCCGCTTTCTTCTCCGGGGAAAACAGCTGCAACCCCACGCAGCAACTAGCAGCCGCTCCGACGGACCAGCAGCAGCTCTAGAACCAGTCAGCTCCAATCGAACAACCAGCAACAAGCAATTGCCAGCAGCAACGAGCCAACAATAGCAACAGTTGCTGCTTCGATCAGAAAATGGGAAGCAAATCAAAGATAAGGCGGATCTCTCAGATCCGCCCTAGGTACGACTTTCTTTATCCGGAATTCAATTCCTCATGAATGTGGCTACTTGTTCTTGAAATATGGTGTTATAATTGATACATGTGATTTTCTAGTCCGTTTTACTCAAATTGCTTTTATATAATACTATTATGGTATTTGCTTTGACTAAAATTCTTCCCCATTAGTCACACTTCTCTTGCTCATTTGGTGAAATAGTTGCATCTTTGATCTGTTGCCTTAATTCTTCACATGTGATGTGTTGTTAAAAGTTGGTGTATTTCGTTTCATCCTAGAATTTAAATAGATATTTCTATATGGTTAGGTTGACTGATTTTGAGTCTGTCTGATCTTCAAAATCTATAAATTTTGTGGGTATTGCGTTATGTCTCTCATTGATATGTTGCCCTTGTCTAATTTGGAAGAGCCTATTATGATTAATTGGGAGATTTTTTTTTAAAAATCCGTTAATGAAGTTTGGTACTCTCTTATTCATGATAACTTGGTAGGGTTATTTGAAATAGAACTTATTTGACTAAATTAGTGGAACATGCCCATGAAATTATGTTCATAAATATTGCTCGTATTTTCCTTTCATTTATTTAATTATGTGTGTTCTTGTTTGATTATGGCAATCTACCATTTCAAATTATGTTCTTTACTTGTCACATATTGTGCTGCTATGGCTAGATTTCCTTTTACTTTATTCAATTGGTTTTCTTATATTTTTGTTTTATTATTACTTTTTTTTGGTAATAATAATAATAATAATAATAATAATAATTTCTTTTGGCTCTCTTAAAATAAGAATAATATTAACTAATGTCCTTTTCCTTTAATGTTTGTCTAGATTGATTCTTAAATATTTATTTACGGTAATTTATTATTAGGTAAAGATTTGACCTTAAATTATTTCCTTGTCATATTTAGTTGCTTATATATTTGGCAATAAGACTTGTATAAATCTGATTTTGGCTCCTTTGAAATAAGGAAAATAATATTAATTGATCCCTTTTTCCTTATTTGAAAATTGACTGATTTCTTATATGGTAAAATAATATTATTTTGTCTCTTCTTTTGTCTTACTTGTTTATATTTAGTAATAACCTAATAATAATAATAATTAGAATATTTTCTGATTTTGGCTCTCCTTGAAAATAAGGAAATTGTGATTTAATTGACTCCTTAATTTATTCTATTTTCCTTATTATGGTCCCCTCTTCTACTATATAAACAATACCCCCTCCTCTCATTCACTAATTCATTCTCTCTTAACACAAGGGCTAGACTTCTTAACTCTCTCATTGCTCTCTTGCTACTCTAAAAAATAAATTAAGATTCCGGTAAAATATTCAAGAGCTCTCATTTGCTATTTTGCTTTTGTTCGAATAAAAGTTGGATCAACTTATTTCATTGCTACTATTCCTTTTGCTTAACCGGTCAGTATTCTTAATGAGCATTTTACTATTAGTCAGCCCTCTATATTTTTTAAATTTTATTTTGCATTTATTATTATTGTTGTGTGTTGGGAACAAAAAGAAGCATTCCTTATCCTTTCTATCCATGTTTGTTGATATATCTATGCCTACGTTTTGTCCCTTTTATCTCTTATTTGTGTTATTTATATATGTATATCTGAGAGTAACTTGTTACTATAAGTGCTCTATACTACAATTATTTTTCCATTGTATGTGTGTTATCTTACTTATTCTAGAAGGTTTTGAACTCAAAGTTCAAGATGATGAAGAGTGGCCTACAAGAAATTTCGGACAAAGTTTTGTTTATCTTAATGTTGTATATATTTTTTCATCTGTTATTTTTATTACAATATGTGTATAACTCTAAAGCAACTCATATATTTGAAACAATTCGGGGGATCGCCAAGGGAGGGGGAATTATGTGTTAATCATCTTTTTTTTTTTTTTTTTTTTGCAAACTTATTTGTGTTAGAAGGCATGCCTATAGGTTCATAATTTGTTTGATAAAAGTTTTATATGTGATAAAGTAATTTTAAATCTAACCATAAAAAATAAACAATAAAAATAAATCAAATCATCTTCGCTCAATCATTTAGTTAATTTTGCCCAATTAATGTTTGAAGTTAATTTTATCTAATTTGGCATGTTAAATAATTAGTTATGACTAATTTGCTAAAATGTTAGGTAAATAATTTGTGTGCATTTTAGTTAGTCATTGAATAAATCATGTCTATAGAATTTATGCATTCATATGTCATTTGGAGTTAGAAATCATGCCTATATGTTTCATTTAAATGTGTTGATTATTAAAACACTTAGAACTCATGTTTATAGGAATTATCAACTAATTTTTTAGCATGTTCATAATTGATTTGTTTCTTTACTTTGTCATTTTTAGTATGTTAAACACCTAGAAATCATGTAAATAGGCTTGTAAATTTCAGCATATCAACAACTGAAGTAAAATTCGTTGTGCATATTTTTGACACTTTTTGAAATAAACAATTCCTGTTGATTTATTGCATCTAATAAATTTACTACCTCTTAAACATAATTTCCGCATTAATAAATTAATTTTCTATTATAAAATGCTCAATTAACTAATTTTTGCATGTTATACATTGTTTTCAAAATAATTTTCTGCTACTACTTCTTTCTAAAATAATCTTATGCATTAAATCTATTGTTCTTGAAATAAATTTTCTGCCTAATTAAATAAAATTTGTTGTTAATAATTTTTTATTATTATTTTAAAATAATATGTACATGTGAGATCACATTCCTTTGCTACTTGGAAAGAAAATAAAAGTTATTATGTCACTATTCATTGCTCACTTTAAAATTAGCTCAACATTAAAATCTACTTCCATGTCATATTTTGCCTCATGATTAATTTTTGTTTTGCTATTATAACTTTGTATGTCACACACTTGGCATGAAACCTTTCATAATTATGTGTTGTTTGCAAGCATGTCTAATTGATTTTTAGAGGCCAAATTGAGACTTGTATTGCTAAAATGACCGTCTTGTTTGCCTTGTTTATTTGATTTGGTGTCTAGGAGGGCCTTATATTTTATTTTGTCTAAACCCATCCTTTAAGAGTTCAACGCCTCTTGGACATTAAGTTGGGACGATTAGGCACTTCTTAGGTACGAAATGCATGCGGTGGTTGGGTAGGGGTAGTTGGCCCTATGGAGATGATGACATCGACTCAGGCTTGAAAGACAAACATTGGTTTTGTCTGTCCCTATACGGCAGCCTATCGGAAAAATAAAAAAGAAAAGTCGAGTGTTGATCCAAAAAGTCTCTTAGAGTCTCCTCTCCCTTCTATCCCTTTATTTGTTTTGTTTAAATTATATTTGTTTGGGGTAGATAAAAAAAAGAAAAAAAAGATAAAAATTATTTGCTCATTTATTTGTCTCTTTTCTATCTTCTCGTTTATCTCTTTATTAACTGCTTAATATACGTTTTATTGTTATCACTTAGACTCGCATGCTTAAGTATTAACTAAAATAATAATATGAGTTAATTGTTTTAGATAAATTCTTATCACCTTGCCTTCGCATGTTAATTAATTAATTAAATAGAAATGATTTTAATTGTTGATATTTGTTATCACCTAGCCTTTCCTTAATTAATTAATCAAAATAATAAAATAGTCTCAATTGTTTTATTTTTGTATCACTTAGCAAGCATGCTTGTTAATTAACTAATAAATGAAGTGACCTTAATTGCTACTTGTAACCCCCACATAAAAATGCATGAGATACGACCGGGACCCACATTTGTGGACCTTGAGGGATGCCTAACACCTTCCCCTCGAGGTAATTTGAACCCTTACCATGATCTCTGGCTCGTTGACCTTAGCTAGACTTAGTTAGGTTAGATAGGTGCCCTAACGCGCCTTAATTCGTTAGGTGGCGACTCCTCAAACTCCAAATCCCAAAAGAGTTGTTAGGTCGTGCACAAAACCCATTTTTTCTGAAAAATGAGGCGCGACAGGCATGAAGAAGGACATTGCAGAGTATGTGGCCAAGTGTCCTCATTGGCAGCAGGTCAAGGCAGAGCATCTTAAGCCTGGCGGTCTTACTCAGATTATTGAGGTTCCGACTTGGAAGTGGGAGGCCATTAATATGGACTTCGTGGTTTGTCTTCCGAGGACTAGGAGGCAGCATGACTCCATATGGGTTATTATGGACATATTGACTAAGTCTGCCCACTTTATCCCTGTGAAGTCTACTTATAAAGCCGAGGATTATGCGAGACTCTACATTGATGAGATTGTGAGCTGGCATGGGATTCCTTTGTCTATTATTTCAGATATAGTAGCTCAGTTTACTTCATATTTCTGGAGCTCTTTCCAGAAGAGCTTGGGCACGCAGGTGAAGCTTAGCACTACCTTTCATCCTCAGACTGATGGGCAGGCAGAGCGCACCATTCATACATTGGAGGACATGTTGAGAGCGTGTGTGATCGACTTCAGAGGTAACTGGGATGACCATCTGCCTTTGATAGAGTTCTCGTATAATAATAGATATCACTCCAGCATTGGGATGGCACCGTTTGAGGCACTGTATGGTAGGAGGTGTAGATCTCCAGTTGGGTGGTTCAAGGTTGGAGAGTCATCCATTTTGGGTCCAGAGATCATTCATGAGGCCTTAGAAAAGGTCAGAGTGATTAAGGACAGGTTGGCTACTGCTTACAGTCGGCAGAAGTCATATGCAGATAACAGAAAGCGGCCCTTAGAGTTTGATGTTGGTGACCAGGTTTACTTGAAGATATCACCTATGAAAGGGGTGATGAGATTTGGTAGAAAAGGGAAGCTGAGTCCGAGGTATGTTGGGCCATATGAGATCCTGCAGCGTGTGGGTGAGGTGGCCTATGAGTTAGCATTGCCTGCGGAGCTAGATTCTGTTCATCCAGTCTTTCATGTCTCTATGTTGAAGAAGTGCCTAGGTGATCCAGCATCGATTCTACCTGTTGAAGGTTTGGGGGTTGGTGAAGACTTGTCTTATGAGGAGGTACTTGTTGAGATCTTAGACAGACATGAAAAGCGGCTGAGGAACAAGGAGATTGCCACAGTGAAGGTATTGTGGAGAAATCATCTTGTTGAGGGTGCTACGTGGGAGGCTGAGGCCGACATGAGATCCCGCTACCCTCATCTATTAATATCTTGAGGTTAGACTTCCTACTTTTAAGTCTATGTTTCCTTATCTCTCCGTATTTTGTTGCTATTGCTTGACTGTGCATAGTGATTTTGTTATGATCTGACTGGCATTACGATGTGTATTGGTAGTGTCATTCGGGGACGAATGTTCCTAAGGGGGGATAATGTAACAACCCTAAAAATGAATAAGATAAATACTTAAGGTGTCAAGAATGCTTGCGATTAGACCAAGGTTCACACGTATTGATACGCGTAGAACCAGACCTCAGAACCCACAACTAACTTGGGGAGTTAGTTGAGCTTGGAAAGGTTTGAACCAACCATGTGAGGCTCTCGAAAACAAATATTTAATCGAAAGAGTCTTTACCGGACTTAAAAGAAGAAACTTTAAGTTTTGATGGTCCTGGGGTAAAATGGTCTTTTCCAGGCCAAGAGTAATATTGTAATTTCCCTGAGGAATTAATTATTTAATTAATTAATTTAATGAAAAAGAGCATTCGGATTGGGGCGACCCGAAGTGACCCATTTTCGCAAATGGGGTGTCACTCGGGTTCGAGCCCCACTAGAAGCATCAAGTTAAGGATTTAATTGTTGATTAAAAATCTGATTTTTGGTAAGGGCATAATGGTCATTTCACCTAAGCTAAATAAATCAGATTTTTATCAATTAAATTAAACCTTACTTTGACTAATTCAAACCTACACTCCTAATCCTAATAGACCTCTTTCACGTCACTCAACTCTCTTTCACGTCTCTCAACTCTCATTCTCTCACGCTCTTCCTAACAAAGAAACTCAAGAACTGTTTAACAACAATTGTTCTTCACACTTTAAGAACACACGAAAATTTCAAGAAAAGCAAAGTAATAAAAAACGTCAAGGCAAAGAGAGGTTGTTCGTCGAGTGGTGTGTACGTTGAGGTGAATTGGGTGTGGTTTGGAGGAACTTTTGGGCAGCAACTTCTCGCTTGAACAATGTCAAAAGGTATGGGTTTCTTCTCTCTTGGTCCCTTTCCCAAGAGGCCCCTTATGATTTCAAAATATTCACTCCGAAACTAAGGTTGTTCCCCTTTGCATGTCCTCGTCACTAGCTCCCGAATGAATTCGTAGGATGGGTATGTTGTGCTGGTAGATTTAGGCATGTATGATGTGTTTATATTAAATGTGAATATGTTTATGTGCAGGAAATCATGAAGATGACAATCAAAGTGTGATCGAAAAAGGAGGTGTGTGTGCGTGCATGTGGACAGTGTGTTTGGCCACTGTTTTGGAGTCTTGTAAGACATGTATTTCTTGTGTATTTTATGTGTGAAATGTTTATACAATGTGATGTTTATTGCAATGAAATATGGTTGATTGAATAACATTCTTTTAGCCAAATGAATCTATGAAAGATACGCCTAAAAATGTGTTAAAATGATTTATGAATGCACCTTGAGAATCATGCGAAAATGTTGATGAAAATGAGTTGAAGAATGACAAAAAATTTCCAGATTTGTGCACTCTACAATGATGTCAAATTCTGGATTTTTAAAGTAAAAATAAAATAAGTGAGGTCAATGGGAATTGAACCCAAGACCTCACATGTTAAAGCAGCTGAAAAAGAAAAAAAAAACGTGAAGGAGCTAAGGGAATCGAACCCCTTAACTACTGGTTTTGCGAGACAAGGGAAAAGAAAATGGGGCTGGGGGATTCGAACCTGGCTACTGGAATTTGCCACAAAGAAAAAGAAAAAGGGGCTGGGGGGAATCGAACTCGCGAACTGGAAGAGAAGGAGGAGAGAAATAATTAAACAGATAAATGGGAGGCGTGGGATTCGAACCCACGACCTCCAGGCACGCGCGAAAAGGGAGAAAATAAGGAAAAAGAAAAACGCGAGGCGTGGGAATCGAACCCACGACCTCAAGGCTGATAAGGAGAGGCGAAATTAACTAAAAAAAAATAAAGTGAGGCTGTGGGGGTTCGATCCCACAACCTCACTGCCACTCGCCTAATTTAATTAAAATAAAGTTAGGAGGCTGTGGGGGTTCGAACTCACCACCTCACAGCCTCAGCGAAACTTAAGTTTAAATAAAGAGGCTGTGGGGGTTCGAACCCACAACCTCCCTATGCAAGCGAAATTAATAACAAAAATACAAGAGGCTGTGGGGGTTTGATCCCACAACCTCTTGGTTAAGGCGAGAATGGGCAATTTTATGTTAATGAAAATTAAAAAGGGGTTGTGGGGGTTCAAACCTACAACCCTTCGGCCAACCTAAGAGAAAAACTAAGTAGAAAATAATAATACGATGTTAATGTTGGAATTTAATTTAGAGTTCTAATGTTATGAATATTATGAATAAAATCAATGAAAAAGATAAATGATATTCGAATGATGCAAATTTGGGTTTCCTTGCCAAACTTCCGTATTGATACATAAGTCATACGTGAACAAAATATCCAAGAATAATGCCACCTGCTTAGATCGAAATCAAGATCTTGGCATATATACAAGACACATAAGTCTTGTATCACATAATCTTAGGAAGATATGAATCACTTAGACGAAATACGAATGAAGTCTCATGGCTTGTATGTATAGACACATAAGTCTAGCATACGTTCAAAAGTAAGTGAACCTAAGATGTATGTAATGGAATGATGAACTTTGAAAGGTTAAATATGAGTGTAAGAAACACTAGATGGCCAAGTGCATTGGCATATGATGAGACGAATAATGAAATGATGAGATGAACATTCACGTAACAAGAAGTGAGTAATTATGGAAAGCAAATGTACTAATGATAATGAATGTGATGACAACATGATATGAGGCTAATGTAAATGATGAGATTGATCTCAAAGGAGCCTAAGTAAATGTTACCAAAACGTACTCACCTATGAGAGTGTAAGATAATGAAGAGACCAGTCTCTATGAACACTCTAATGAAGGTATTGAGCTTAACATAGTATAACATGATCACCTAATGTCAATAGAAAAAATACTTACTTTCACATCACTTAACACGTAGATAGATATGATCATACTTCACATAATCAACTACACAAATCATCATAATACTTCAAGTAGTGCTGACAATGCCATGATCATCATAATACATAAGGTAACACCGACAAGGCCACATCATTTACAAGTAAAACACATAGCACCGCCACCATAAGTGGACCATACCAATCACAACATAATTCAAAAGATACATTATATAAAATAAAGAGAATTACGGCAGCGTATTACCAATCCATTCTCTCCACTTCAATCCTTAGCTAAATCATCCAATTCGATACCAATAGGCCCTTACCCATGGCCATGATCATCAATTCAATACATAAATCACAATAATCAATGAATTTAGGTCAATTCAATATGTATTTATCAATCTAATACAACCTATACATCAATTGAATACAATTCTTATCATTCAATAGCCCATAGAAAACTACACTAGAATTCATAAGCATTAAGACAATATCAAGTCAACCTCAAAGTAGTCAAAAACTACGGTTCATCAAGTACATGGGTTCATAGGTTAATTGTGTTGAAATCATCTAATTAACAACAATTCAATAAATACATAATTCTTTAAAACCTTTAATGCAAGAACCCATGAATAGATCATAAAATTGGACAAGTTCATCGTTAGAAAACTTTAGAAATCTCTTTGAATTTTGGGCTCCTTGATGAATAGAGTTTCAAGGATAAAAAACCCATACCTCAATGATGTTAATCCACGAAATTTATGAAGAATCACCACTTAAATCTCCAATCCAAGATCTTCCTTGAGTTTTGGCTTCAATGGAGTTCTAGAGAAAATCTAAGACAATTTGGGTTTTAATTTTAAAGAATAAATTCGTCTAGATATTTAGGACTTAGATAAATTCTTAAAATACCCAAATTACCCTTAAGTAACCGCCCAAACTCTTTGTCACGATCGAAATCTAGATCCCAGACGAGACCGGCGTCGTTGACCTCTCAGAGGTCGCAAATAAGCCTACTTACGTCATTCATACTTCATCTAGGTTAATTTTAGCAAAAAATTTGAAACTTTTTATTTCCTTAACATACTTGTTAAACATTCTTATCATTTCATAATTGTTCACCATCAACCAAAGGGCATAACTCACTCATCCTAACTTAGAATCGCGCAAACTCGGTGACGTTGAAAAGATAATTCCAAGATCTTTCCAACTATATCTGGAAGTGCATCTAACTCATCCTTAACTAGATGTTATAGCCGTTTGACATTGACCAAAAACTCACTTTAACTTACTTGCCAAATTTCCAGATTTTTAATTTCTTTCCAAAAATATTTTTTACAAGAAAATGTACATACGACGACATTAATTTGGTGGCATTTGAAACAAATATCGGAATATAAAAAATTGTACATACGACGACATTAATTTGGTGGCATTTGAAATAAATATCAGAATATAACATGACATTTAAGAAGAAAATGTCATAAAATAACGACATATGATATCAAATGTCGTAAAAATAATGACATGTGGTATCAGATATCGTAATAATAATGACTTTTTATCTAAAATATCACTATGATAATGACATTTATTGTAAAATGTCGGTGTTTTTAGAGACATTTAGCAACAATGTCATTTAAATGATGACATTTGCTGAAAATGTTGAATATAATATGACATTTATTATAAAATGTCATTGATTTTAATGACATTTAGAAAAAATATCGCTTAAATTATGACATTTAATATATATGTCGAATATATTAGGACATTTACTGCAAAATGTCATTGATTTTAGTGACATTTAGAAAAAATGTCACTAAAATAGTGAAATTTAGAAAATAAATGTTACTAAAATAGTGACATTTATTTCAAAATATCATTGTTTTTAGCGACATTTAGCGAAAATATCATTTAAATGATGACATTTGCTACAAGTATCGAATATAATATGACATTTACTACGAAATGTAATTAGTTTTAGTGACATTTAGAAAAAATATCGCTTAAATAGTGACATTTAACATAAATGTCGAATGTATTATGACATTCGCCGCAAAATTTCATTGATTTTAGTGACATTTAGAAAAAATATCACTAAAATAGTGACATTTGTTGTAAAATGTCATTGATTTTGGCGACTTTTAGCAAAAATGTTTCTAAATAGCGACATTTAATAGAAATGTCAAACATATTATGACATTTGTTGCAAAATGGCGTTGATTCGAACGACATATAGTGAAAATTTCGTTAAAATAGTGAATTTTTTCATACAAATATCGAATATATTATGTCATATGTTGAAAAATGTCGTTGATGTTAATGACATATGATGAAAATTACTATTAAATCCAGGGGCGGATCCACGTGGGTTCATGAACCTCTCGGCAAAAAACATTTTATCTTTCTTTCTTTTTTGCTTAAGTTTTTTTAGTTTTTTTTTTTCATTTTTGTTTTTCAAGTTCTTTTTAAGTTTTTTTTTTACTTTTAAAACCGTGCTAAAGTGTGATTTTAAACCCAAAAGAATTCAAGGTTCCCATTTCTAAAGGCTTATTTACACGTTTATACTTTTATTTTTCGAACCCGTTAAACGAAAATCCTGGGTCATGCACTGACTAAAATATTATTAGTTGCTAATTACGGATATTTAAACCTAACTTTTAAAATCTAATTATTTTTTAAATAATTATTTATCAATATATATGGATAAATTTTGACCAAATTTGCCCCCTAGATTATATGATTTGAACAAATATACTTTATGATAATAATATGTCATTTATACCCTCATTGTTATTAAAATGACTCAACTTTAATTTTTATGAGCAAATGTAACTTGAGTTCGTTACAATACCCATTGTGGAAGAAGAAATAACATTTTCTTGTTATTTTAGAGAAGTTGAAAGATCCCTAAAGATCGATGTATTTGTCAATTAAATCTCCCCTTCGTGTAATATAAAGCTACATAAATGAATACTATTAGGCACCTCTCATTGGCCAAGGTTCCTATTTATCTCTTTTTTTCCTCACTTTAATGATGATTTTTTCTATTTGTTTATTTTATATTATTCTAAAAATGAATGTGACAATTGCCACCCCATTTATTCATATTCTTTCATATAAAAAAATTAATTATTTTTATTTTCGTTACTCCCGTGATTTTTTATAATCATAGATCTTAAATCATAGTAAAGTGCATGTTTATGAAATCATTTCAAATTCCATACTATTTCCTATAAAAAAAAAGGCATTAGAAATTTTGTTACAAAAGAAATGATAAATTTTTAGGGCTCGTTTGGTTTGAATTCTAGTTATGTTGGGATTAGTTATGTTGAGATAAGTTATACTAGCATAAGTTATTCTAGGATAAGTTATGATGGAATTAGTTTTTATTGCTTGTTTGGTTTGTCATATTCAAACTAATATTCATTGTATAATTTTTGAGAATAAGTTGTTTGTTTACAAAACTACCCTCACCTTATATTTTTTTTTTAACAATTTCTTTGGAAGCATTAGTTATTCATTCTTAAAAAATAAAATTTCCATCGTATTTATCTTAAATATTTTTGTGTATGCATTTCCATGATTGTGCCGTATATTTTTAAAATTAAAATTTCATCTTATTCAACTTACAAATTAAATTTTCATCTTATTTAGCTTTAAAATAAAATGTTCTTATTTAGCTTAAAATAAGATTTTCATCTTATTTAGATTAAAAATAAAACTTTCATTTTTATTTAGTTTGAAAGTAAACCATTCATTTTATTTAGCTGAAAAATTAAGATTTTCATTTTAAATTTATTAAAGTAAATGAAAATTTATTATTAAAGTTATCTACATTTTAGTTATAGATAACATATAATTTCTCAGTGAGTAATAAACAATAGAGTAATAAACTATATAATACATTCATAAATAAAATTGTAATTATAAAATATAAATATTTAATAGAAAAACATATTTACCATAAAAACAACGAATAATTAAGGTTGTGAATGCTATGATAAATATTGTAAAAAATTATGTTAATATGTTCGAACGTAAAAGTGGTGTATAAAAGAGAGTTTTAGGGAGTATTGTTGTTGATTTACCCATCTTATCCCATGGTAACTTATCCTGGGATTACTATAGCTCCCCCACGGGAGAGATAACTTATCCCTTGACTAATTGTTAATCTCAGGATAAGTTATCCCTACCTTTGCAATCAAACATTGAATTAAGGAGTCGTTCGGTAGGCTGCATTACAAGAAATATTCCATGTATTTTGGTCAAAATCATCCTAAACTATACCTCAAACTTAAACTACATCCTTAAAATATCATTCTTAGCAGGAAATATCCTTCAAGTATTTAAAAGTGAAAAACAAATATCCTTCTATTTTAATTTATTGGAAAACTAAAAAATCCCACAAAAATTAAGTCATTCCATCCTAATTATTATTCTTAGCAACGTCAAAAATATTATCGTGAACTTTTTTGATTATTGAGTTTAGCATCACGCAAAATCTTTTAATTTGACAGTTCTTTTTATTTATTTTGCATGTATTTTATATTTAAAATATGATTAGTTGAAATATATTTCTTCTCAATTTAGTATACTAGAAACGGCGTTTGTTGGAGACTTCCGCTTCTAATAAAGTAGAAAGAAACTCAATGTGAGACATACTCAATATTTTGATCACTTCAATATCACATTGGTCCAAAACATTTATTGATCTAAACACAATTTGACTATATAAAAGGTAAAGATAATTAAGCTCCAACTTTTTTCCGTTACTAAATGAAAAAAAGAGCAAATCATGTACCCTCACATCTTTCAAGTATTATTTTATTTCCGTAAGCAATAATGTCTAAGATTTTAAATATTTTTTTTTCAGGAACTTCATATAGCAAGTAATGAAATTATGCAGGAAAACTTTTGTTGATAGTCATATGAACTGCTCATATTTTTGTAGGATCCCTTAGTTTTTTGACGATATCTCACATAAGGATGAAAATTGCTCACTTTTAAATACTTGAAGGATGTTTTCTGCTAAGAATTATATTTTAAGGATGTAACTTAAGTTTGGGTATACTTGAAGGATGTTTTTTGCCAAAAACTCGGTATTATTTAGTACTACGTTTGGTAGGAATTTGGGCTTATGTATAACATGAATTAGTTATACATCCTACATGGTATTATAGGATGTATTTGGAGGTATTAGTAATACATAGGATATAATACCATGGATAAGTCTATGTAAAGACAATAATATCCTTCAAATCATTTTAATTATTTTATTTATTTTCTTGATTTTATGTTTTATATTTGTACTAATAATTTATTTAAATAAATTTGCTTACAAATTGTTTAAAGAGAGTTGTTTGTTACAAAAATAGATCTAACAAATCAATACAAATTTGAAATGAGGGTTATTTAACACTAACTAATTAAAAAGATAAATATATCACTACATGAAGTTTGTGATCTTAATTGAATATATTTTTGTTTATGTATATAAATATATATACACACTAGCATATGACTTGGAAATGTTTGATTTTGTAAAAGCAGATTTTTCTCTAACTCGAGTAGCAATAGATTTCCACAAACTCTATAATAAGATTAGTAAAAAAAAATCAATGATTGTTTATAATATATACTACTAAAAAAAAAGTGAATACCGACCTCAATTTGAGGTCGTTATTTCCGACCTCCCGTGGTTGGTATTCTTAAAAAGTATAAAAAACAATTCTTTAGAAAACCGACTACAAATTGTCAGGTTTTATGCAAAATAAAGCGGAAAAATCAAATTCCGACCTCAGGAGGTCGGATTTTTTCCCTGAAAAATGAATTACAATAAAAATCAATCTCTTGATGTCGGTATTAAATGAATAAATAAATAAAAATATTTTATTTTTTCTTAATTAAATATCAAAAAATAAAATTAAGAAATATGTTGAATTAATTTTATTTAAATTGTCTTCCGGGGTACGATTTTGTGTAAAATAAAAATCAAACAAATCATAATACTGACTTCTGGAAGTTTGTAAAATTAAATAGTATGTAAAAATTAATAAATTCATATTTTCAACTAATTTTAAATAAAATCGTCCTCCGAATGACGGTTTTATATAAGTTAAAATATCAATTAATATAAAATATCAAACTTCTTATGTCAATATTATTTAAATAACATGATTACTTTGTATTTATCTTAAAATTTAATGAACTTAATACCTCATGTTATGACATAGAGATGAAGAGCTAACATATAATTCATGAAATGCGAGATAATACTCGTAGAAATGTCAGCATAACAATTAACAAAATTTTATATTTATAATTAATTATTTAATTATTTGTATGTATAACCTTCAACGTCTTATCTCATTTTATGAAATAGACAAAAGAACATCGTAAGTTACTTTATAAAGAAAGTTCTATCAAGATTATTACATTCGACTTGAATGGAGGTCAAGTGTAGTGATCATATCGTAGACAATGTCATGTAAAGGATAACTTATCAGAGTATGAAATACGTTGATTATATACTTCTCGAGTAGATTAACAAATCAAGTCCTATATATTAGTGGTTCAAATATGATATATATTATCAATTATACATTTAAGGAGATTTATATATTAAATTTGATATTGATAAACTTCAGTTGAACGGTAAAATTAAATTTATATAATTAGAAGGTATATAGTTTAAATTTATAAAATTAAATTGACTAATAAAATTAAATTTAAAAAATTAAACTGCTATTGATTTTGTCACGACCAGGGAGAACCCCCTAAAAGTAACATGGCGTACTTGACCTCTCAGAGGTCTTATACAAGCCCATAGTCATCATTCATCGCATTGTCATAGGTAAATTTAGCGAAAAATTTAAAACTTTTCATAGCACATCGTATGCTATAAACATCACTTCATATATATATAATATAAGTCACAACACATAGTTAGACTCTAAGTCTCTTTTGCCATCTTAGACTCAACATCAATAGAGTAGAATAGGGACACGACCCTTCACAACATAAAATAATAACTAAGCTATTACATATACTTTAAGATTAACTTTACATAGGAAATCCTTGAATCATAAGGACCCCTTTCTTGAGCTTGGGAAACATCTATCAAACCCTTTACTTTAGAGACATCCTTTAAGCATGCATAACCTACACTTTGTGTAAAAAGGTGAAGAAGAATGGTATTAGTACAAGAATGCACTAAGTATGACAACCATGCATTTAAAGAGGACATTTTACTTTGAAAACCATGCATCATGCCTTTTAGTAAAATTCATAAAACCTTGATACAATAAGTACAATATAGCTCATATACTTATCATAGGCATGGAAACTATTCATAACATCACATAAAGCCACATAATTCATTTAAGGCACCTTTATCATATCCATTGTATTATATTATATTTTACCTTAAGTCTTTAACCCCCAAGGAACCCTCTAATAACACTTGGTGCAATCCATGAATAGTGTCTCATTCCACTACCACACTCAAACATTACCTTAAGGTCACCAAGGTGTACATTTCCATGACCTTCATTTACTTAAACATAGGCATTCATAGGTACATAGCATATCCTAAAGAAACCTACTCCACATATGAACCAACATGTTCCATGAACCACATATAAGACTCACTTCAAGACCACATGCAAGTCAACACTACCAACAACATCATAATAGACAAAAGTCAACAATAGCACACTTGGACTTCATTTCATATAGACATCACAAAACCTTAGTCATAATCTCAATCTAAACCTACTAGTGCAATGTACATGTGAAGTCCCATAACCTCACACATACGTAGTAAACCTACAAAGAGACTACAAGCCTTAACATTTACTTCATACATCAATATGGCAAGTATAGACAACTTCATACATATCAAGTAAGAATTCATCATACAGTCAATAAGACCAACATTATGAACATAAGGTAAGACCTCATCATATAGACTCAATAGGATTCATACCATGCATATTAACATAACAGTTAGACAATACTACAATGTAATGCATAAGGAACATAAACATATACATAGTCATATACATAGAGAACACCTTCCTAGAACTCCCTTCAAGAGCTACTTGTGCAATGCATAGGTGAAGTCACATACCCTCACCTACACTAAGAAACTTCCCTTAGGTTATCCTAGTTAGGGTCCATTACTTTAATTCCATTGTCCATTTCACTTTAGGGAAATCTTAGCCTTAACCGACAAGAAGACCATGTAAGCCAAACATGGAATTTGGTGTCATCCCCTTACACCAAAAGAGGGTATCTTACTTTCCAAGGTAAGACATGAGTATCATGCTAGCATCTTAGGTGATATCACTTGCTAGATCTTATGGGTAAATATGGTTATGGAAACTTGGAGGTATATATGGAAACCCTCTTTATGCCAATTGGGCATTATAGTTATCCACCTCGTGAGGACTATGGTGAACAAGCCTTCCCTTTGGTCACTTTGGGAAGGGGCACCCCTCATCATCAAGTTCACTCGATGCTAAGCTAACTTCCCTTTATTGAAAAGTCTTTATTAACTTTACTTCATATAAATGGCTTTAGGAGGTATAAATCCTCATATGCTTATCTCATAGGTTATAGATGAGAATGTCCTTTCACTAACCTAAATCATGTGAGAAAACCTTTCACATGGACATAGCATATTCAAGCAATATCTAGTTTAGAGTACAATTGAGAATACATTTCAAGAGACTCCCTTTTTACTAGATTATCATACATTCTTCATTATATGCATTTATGTGTGTGTATGTGTACTTACATGAGAAGACCTTTCACATAAAAACATTTAGATACTACACACATGCATACTTCATTATATCATATTCTTTCATGTTCATAGCTTAATCATGCATTCATATTCATATTCATAGAGTAATCACCCTAGGAGTTATTCTATCAAGGTAGACATGTGCAATGTATAGGCAAAGACCCATACCATTTCCTACACTAGTACACCTATCAAGTCATCCTAGTTAAGATGCATTTCATGCTTCATGGACATATACTTTACATGCATAGTAGTAGACAATAGTGCATATGATAATTATCCTTTCATTAGACACCATAAACCTATACTACCTATAACCATGAATGAGGTGTGAGTGTGTATACATTGGTCAACATGATCACATAATGTCTATCAACATCACATTGAGGCAGCCACCCTCTTAAGACCACAATGCACATTCATGCATAGAGAACACACTGCATCATAGCATAGGAGACGAGACATCTTCAACATTGCATCCAAGACTCCTAACATTGGCGAAGATCACACATTAAAGTAGGGGTACATAGGTAGGAGTCATTCACCATTAGAACTTCATCATTGGCAACACATAGACCAAACCTAACCCTAACAACTTCATTCAAACGTTGAAGACATCGTTAGTACCTAGAACATGATACTAGATTAAGAGACTAGGCATAGTACTTCACAATGGGTGATCATCATAACCACACTTCATAATTTATAACTTTCCTTAAAGACCATAATCAATACATATAGAGAATGACAAGAAAGTAAATACCGCCACCATAAGTAGACCATACCACACAATGCCATTCAAGGCCAATTCTGTAGTAAGTAGACGATTCTAGATCAACTCACCAAGTTCTGAAAGCTTTGATCATCATTGACCAATTCTCAAAAATTCATAACCAATTGACATAGATGAATATAGAACTAAGCAATTCATTAATATCTAAACATAATTCAATCATCATCAAATCAAGATCACAAGACCCACATTATATGCTAATTTGAGAATTTAGGAGGATCATGGGTTCTTCGTGGAATTGGATTGAATTTCATCTTAAAATAAGTGATTAATCATGTATTCATCATTAGAATGCTTTTGAAATCATTTTGACAATGAACCCATGACTAGATTGAAAGATAGGAATTTTGATCATGAATTCTCTTTGAAAAAACATTGAAGGAACTCCTTAGATGGAATCTCAACTAAGGATGAACGATTATCATACTTTACTAAATGAAAATACCACGAAAAATTGGAGAAGAAACAATGAAAATCAAGCCCCTAGCTTGAACCTTGAGTTTTCCCTCCAATGGAGGTTTGAGAGAATTTGGAAGAGAAGAGAGTTTTGGAATTTTGATTTTTTATTGGGTGTTGGGGTTTTGACTTAGGAAAGGGGTTAAATATGTCATTAAAATAGTTTATAACCGACTACCAAAGTTACCAAAACACCCCCATACTTATTGGGACTTTTAGACATGTCCAACTTGACTTTAAGATGACACAACTGAATCTGCAAAATGGTTGCGCGTCATGGAGGCAACTCCTAATTTTGCCTCACATAATTTTTGAGGCAGTGATCTTCGTATAGGGCTCGCAAAGCACATGCACTTTAAGTTCCAGGCGCGCGACGTGTGAGTGGCTCCACATTCTGGTTTTGCACGCTGCCTTGGGCAGCTTCCTTGTCCAACGTTTAGGTCCTCCTCGGGGACCCTTAGGCTGGTCCTCAGGGAATCGTACCCGAACATTGTTACCCTAAACATGTATATTATGGTCCTAGGGTCACCCCTGTTGTTTCAACAATACATAAAAAAAAAACAAATATACAAGGATACACTAGCACGTCTAAAGACTATCTTTCGAACGTCTTGGACGTTCTTGGACGTTTGACCTCCAAATCACTTTAAATCAATCATACATATTGTAAAACACTTCATTAAATTATTATTAACCTTTTTATGCACATGTGAGGCTCTAGGATCATTACTTCATTTTGAGAGACCTTACAATATCCCCTACTTGGGAACATTCGTCCTCGAATGACACTAGAGACATTTTAAAACACTTTCAAGGACTTAATGACCCATGTAGAAGCTAACAACATTGAACACATCATAAAATAATAGTCAATGCACCAAACTTACAAGGAACACTAGCTTCATACCATTTTGCACTCAATGCTACACAAGCAAGTAAAGTCTTCATTCACTAACTTTTTAATGCATCAAACACATAGGTACTCTCATGTTCATAGGAGGAACATCATTCTCCTAATCATTAAATGACCTTTACATATTATTTCATTAAGAGTTCAATACGCAATGACCTTTTAATCACACATAGTCATGCTCAACATCATCACTCAAGAAGCAAACACGTAACTCATACTCAATGCACATGGATCATGAGTATTTTAAACCAACAAGGATCTTTACCATTTAGTGATAGTACTATTAAGGTCATACTTAACATCATCATGTTTTGTTATGTTTAAGGAGGAATGTCCTTCTCCTTAACATACACACATGTTATCATGAGTTCATAAACAAGTAATGCGCGAAGGTCTATTCATTTTAAAGAAAACTCCTTCACTTTTGACCAAAGCATGCTCATACTCTCTTCCCAATGAAGTCAACATGGTAAATCATACCACATACATCACAATAATAGGAAGTCATTACACATTGTTTCGAGTCCTAGCATGGCACTAGTTTTCATAAACATGCATTAATTAGGGAAAATTCTTGCAGTTTATAGGCACACATCAAGAGCACTAGCTTAACATACCAACACCTCTTAAGAGTGAGCCTACATTAATAATTCTCAAGTCATAAAAGTCACACATTTTTAAGAGACTCGTCATTATTCATTTAAGGGAGACTCAATTTCTCATTGATGGCTTAAAACACCGCACATTCTAAGTGACATCAAACATGCTCCTTACATTATCTCATGAAGTTAAATGCACAGCTAACATATCAAGATGCACAATCAACATGAGGAAGCATGAATTTGATCAAAAATCCTTTTTGTATGCAACTAAGAGCCTTCAAAACATGCATAACATAGTGTCAATTAAGACATGCATAACATATGGAGAACACTAAACTTATACTTTTATGCAAGACTCCTATCATAAACAAGCTACTAGTAACTCTTTAGTTTCAAGCTCAAGGAAAAGAAGGACAAGATAGGGATATCTACCACCTTACTACTCACATCATAATCCCCTACTTAGGGTAAACCCATTTAAGAGCAACTTGTCTCAACCTTAAGAAAACCTTAGCTCACCAACCTTAGCAACTATATACACCATCCCTCTCTTGCGATCCAAGTTCATGTACACCCTTCATCAACATCACCTAAAAGTGATTCTCAACTTAGAGAAGTTCAAGGGAATTCAACGTAGGATCATCAAGGGTACTAAAAATTTTACTATCTAGGCACATGATCCCCCAACTGGGGTAAGCCTAATCACTTAATGCCCTTACACACCAAGGTCAAGTCAAGTCAAGACCAACCTACATACTCCTCACATAAGAAGGGTTAACATCATTGAGGGTTCCCACTCCTAATCTAACATCAAGAAGCCTACTAACTCTATTATCAAGGGGTAGTACCCAAGAATCCCCATTCCTCTAAGGCCAACACCTAAAGGAAACACATAAAAATATAGCTAGGTCATACTACCCAACCACATGAGGCCTTTAATATACCATGAATACCAAGGGTCATGAAAACCTTAGGGGAACAATAGAGGAGACTTGGCCATAAAGTCCTCTTTCTTTTCTTTCAATACTAGGGCAAGGTAACTTCTAGGTCATTTCAACCCACATCATCACCTTTGCAGGAAACTTCCAACCAATCAAGCCTAGGTACAATCTAAGCGTCTCCTAAAGTGGTCATACTTAAGGTCAACCTAAAAAGGCAACTAACCACTTTAAGGTAGGTCAAAATCAATTATCTCCTCCTCTTTAAGGTTTAAGGGATGCACACTACCCTCTAGGTCAACCTTAGGGCAAAACATAATTCTAATCTATTGAACAAAACCATTTTTTCCCTTTTTCCCCAGTGTTAGAATAGGTTCACAAGGGAACTAATCAATTAAGCATAAAGTTTCTCCCATTAATTAGCATACTACAATCACCTTACAAGGTAAGCACACTAACTTCACTTCAACGATCAAGCCTACACCAAAGACTCCAATCCAAACAAGGCAACTATGAAGGATCACACACATCAAAGGGCAACATTTAACCATTACACATATATAAAGGCAACATGCATCTTTAGCTATTTATCATATTTCATCAAAGCATTTCAAGTCTAAACCATGACATTACATTATCATCCTATCAAAGCATATAGCAATCTATCATTCAAAAAGGTAACTTCATTCAACTATAGCAACTCTTAACAAGCTATAACCATACCATATCATAAATTCTTACATAGCATGTCATTCCTCATAAATTACATATATAGCCATAAATGGCATTACATCAAACATATATTCAAAAATTCACCTTCACACATACTCATCAAGCCATAAACCAAAATAAGCTTCACAACTCACATTTTCTCTCTCAAGCATTGAGATACCATCTCATCCAAGCAATCACATCTAAAAGACCATCGGACAAGAAAACATAAGAGAGATATCATTAGAGTTAAGTTCTATGGCACGACATGAGAATAGTGAAGAAGGGAAACTCTATCGTCCTATAGCCTCTCGCTCATAGATGTGTCGCGACTCACCACCGATAAACGAGACTCTACTAGACGTGGCAATATGAGACTTTGGACCCTTAAACCACTTTTATAACCTCACGCTCTGATACCACGTTTGTCACGACTAGAAAGCACCCCCTAGAAGTAACATGACGTACTTGACCTCTCGAAGGTTTTATACAAGCCCATAGTCATCATTCATCGCATTATCATAGTTAAATTTAGCGGAAAATTTAAAAAATTTCATAGCACATCGTATGCTAGAAACATCACTTCATATATACAAAATATAAGTCATAATACATAGTTAGACTCTAAGTCTCTTTTGTCATCTTAAACTCAACATAAATAGAGTATAATAGGGACACGACCCTTCACAACATAAAATAATAACTAAGCTATTACATATACTTTAAGAATAACTTGACATAGGAAATCCTTGAATTATAAGGACCCCTTTCTTGAGCTTGGGAAACATCTATCAAGCCCTTCGCTTTAGAGACATCCTTTAAGCAAACATAACCTACACTTTGTGTAAAAAGGTGAAGAAGAATGGTATTAGTACAAAATGCACTAAGTATGACACCAATGCAAAAACATGTATTTAAAGAGGACATTTTACTTTGAAAACCATACATCATGCCTTTTAGCAAAACTTCATAAAACCTTGATACAATAAGTACAACATAGCTCATATACTTATCATAGGCATGGACACTATTCCTAACATCACATAAAGCCACATAATTCGTTTAAGGCACATGTATCATATCCATAGTATTATATTATCTTTTACCTTAAGTCCTTAACCCCTAAATAACACTTGGTGCAATGCATGAATAATGTCCCATTCAACTACCCACACTCAAGCATCGCCTTAAGGTCACCAAGGCGAACATTCACATAACCTTCATTTACTTAAACATACGCATTCATAGAAACATAGCATATCCTAAAGACACCTACTCCACATATAAACCAACATGTTCCATGAACCACATATAAGACTCACTCCAAGAACACATGCAAGTCAACACTACCAACAACATCATAATAGACAATAGTCAACAATAGCACACTTGGACTTCATTTCATATAGACATCACAAGACCTTACTCATAATCCCAATCTAAGTCTACTAGTGCAACGTACATGTGAAGTCCCATAACCTCACACATATTTAGTAAACCTAAAAAGAGACTACAAGCCTTAACATTTACTTCATACATCAATATAGCAAGTATAGACAACTTCATACATACCAAGTAAGACCTTCATCATATAGTCAATAAGACCAAGATTATGCATATAAGGTAAGACCTCATCATATAGACTCACAGGACTCATACCATGCATATTACCATAACAAGTAGACAATACTACAATGTAATGCATACGGAACGTAAACATATACATACCCATATACATATAGAACATCTTCCTAGAACTCCCTTCAAGAGCTACTTTTGCAATGCATAGGTAAAGTCGCATATCCTCACCCACACTAAGAGACTTCCCATAGGTTATCCTAGTTAGGGTCCATTACTTTACTTCCATTGTCCATTTTACTTTAGGGAAATCCTAGACTTAACTGGAAACAAGACCATGTAAGCCAAACATGGAATTTGGTGTCATCCCCATACACCAAAAAAGGATATCTTACTTGCCAAGGTAAGACATGAGTATCATGCTAGCATCTTAGGTGATATCACTTGCTAGGTCCTATGGGGCAACATAGTTATGGAAACTTGGAGGTATATATGGAAACCCTCTTTATGCCAATTGGGCATTATAGTTATCCACCTCGTGAGGACTATGGTGAACAAGCCTTCCCTTTGGGAAGGGGCACTCTTCATCATCAAGTTCACTCGGTACTAAGCTAACTTCCCTTTATTGAAAAGTCTTTATTAACTTTACTTCATAAAAATGGCTTTAGGAGGTCTAACTCCTCATATGCTTAGCTCATAAGTTATAGATGAGAATGTCCTTTCATCAACCTAAATTATGTGAGAAAACCTTTAACATGGACATAGCATATTCAAGCAACTGCTAAGTCAGTTCATGCAACAACTCAAGAAGTCTCATTAGTATGCAATACTCAGGATAGTTAGATATCTCAAACACTAAAATTGAATGCCTACTGCGATTCAGATTGGGCAGCCAGCCCAAACACTGGGAGGTCAGCGACAGGGTATGTTATTCAACTTGGAGGTTCATTAATCTCTTTGAAATCGAAGAAGCAACACACAATTCTTCGCAGCTCAACAGAATCTGAATATAAAAGCATGGCTGCAGTTGTATCTGAAGTCATTTAGTTTGTTGGATTCTTACAAGATATTGGGTTCAAGGTTCCCATTCCTATAGATCTTTTCTGTGACAACAAAGCTGCAATACAAATAGCTTCACATCCCATGTTTCATGAACATACAAAACACATTGTGTTTGATTGCCATTTTGTGAGGGAAAGGTTCCAGAGAGAGTTGATCAAACCTGCACATCTGGCGACTACTCTGCAGTTGGTGACTTACTTACCAAAGGTCTTGGAATGGCACAACATCACTTCCTTCTATCCTAGCTTGGGGTTCTAGATGTCTTCCACCCTACAACTTGAGGGGATGTATTGAAATAACTATTCCTTATTTCTATTACTTGCGTTAAATGTCATTATGATGTAGTTAACAGAATTTGTTACAGTTTGTTATGAAGGTAGTTATATAGAATCTTCTACAAGAGTATTATCTGGACCTATAAGTACTAAGCCTCAATTGTGATCGAGATAATTTTACATTCAATAAAAAGTTATCCGCTCTTCTCTTTCTAATATCTTTGTAGCACCTTAGAGAACTCATCAATGGTGGATTTATCCACCATAATTCTGCATACAGAATTCAAAATTAACAGGATTACTAGCCAAATTGGGAGTTATAGTCAAATCGAGAATAAATTATGTGCACAAGTTCCAATACTCTACCTGCAACTGAAGGTCAATGACCAGTCGGAATAATTGCAGGCATCATGAATCCACACAACTGAATAAAAAAACTTAGTAGTTCGATTATTAAGTGAAGTTAGTAGGCTCAATGAGGAGGGGGGCAATGAGTTTGAATTTATTACAATCGATAAATATGATAAGGGAGGCATATGACGAAACTGCATGTGATGAGTGCGTCGAGGTGGTTCCACTATTTTAGAGGTAACTTGTTGAGCAGCCTAGTGAAGTGTGGTTACTGGTGGTTACTGCTTAGTTATAATTTGTTAGGAAAAAAGAGGTTGAGGGTTTAAAATGATCTTAAGCAGATGGAGAAGGATACGAAGAAATTGTGAAAACAACTTAAAGAGAAGTTTGAAATCTCAGAGTAGGACCACTAAACTAGCTGAAAAATGATTGGACATAACTAGATTGAGATTTCTGTATATGCAATGCCAGGATTAACATATTACTTCTGAATCAAACAACTTAAGAATGAATTCACAAAAAGAGAGAACTTGAGCTGAAACGTGTATCAGAAGACAACTGAAAATAAAAATCTTCGTAGCTACAACTGTTTTGAAAGAGTTTTTGTGTATGTTTCATGAAACTTTAGAATTATTTAGGTGTAAACATTAGTCCATCCAGCAGCCTATGTATAATTACATTTAATAGAGCATAGAGAGCTGAATCTTCATAATAAAAACATAGAACGGACACTAAGTACAAAACCTTATTAAGGCTTGATAAAAATTACGAAAATTCGACCGGTTAACAAAATAATATTGTTAAGCAAATGTAAATAGGAAAAAGTGTTGAAAGTGCAACCTATCAGAGAAAACTTGACAAATTGGTACACGTACATCATGTAAGTATTCATATCAATTCTTCTATCGTGATAAGGACATGCCCTTGTACATTCACTGCATCAATATAATAACATGAATTAAGAATATGAAGCTTTAACACCCTCTGAATCTATGGGAAATCGGGACGTGAAAGTTGGTCGTAATTACAGAGGAAATTATCAAAGTATTCAGTTCACCTAAGATGAAGAAATAGAAGGAAAAAGGCCAAGTGATGTCATTATTAAATTCTTTGGGAAGGCAACATATAAATCGTCTAAAATGAGTAGACATCTCAAATAGACAACAAAGAGTCACGGTCAAAAAAGGTCCAGATCAAAGAAAAATAGATGAAATCGTAAAGTTATATCCAGAATTGGGCTAAAGTTAGGTGTTCCACAAAGCAATTCTTAGGTACAACATAAACTTACATTGAAGAGAAGAAAACTCAAAGAATGTGTCGCAATATTATCAGTAGCAGCGATTAGACCAGTAAAAAGCAAGTGAAGATGAGAAGTAAGAAGACCATGATGAGACCTGCGGTCAAAACAAAGAGGCGTTGATTCCTTTTTATAAAGCTTAAACAGAACAGTGACGTACACACTATTTATTGCAAACAAATCTGGAAAAATTTGAGAGAGTACACTGCTGATCTTTGTTGTTCTCAACAAAAACAAATAATTTTATACGATAAAGCTTGAGTCAAAGCAAAAATGACTCACTCGGACCAAAAATTACTCGAGTCTGCAGCACATAATTCAATATTTTTGGGGCCTTCAAAGGAGCGGTCTTATATACTCATCAAAATTAGTGAAGTAAAAGTCCAAACATCAGCATAGCTAGAATTGTTGATACGTATTATGAAGCTTATTAAAAACAGAGAACAATATTCATAAGAAATTCAATTCATTTTTCTATCATTCTAGTCCTTTGTGCTTTCACTAGAAAGACAATTGAGGGAACTGCATCTTCTGGGCAAAATGAACGACCTTCTGTGGTCATCAACAACTTGGGACAGCCACATGACTATGATAAAAACGAACTAGGCTTTGGTGTAGTAGGTAAAATACTTCCTTTACTACTTGTGAGCTTGGCTAATAAAATAGCACTGTAGCATATGACAATTTCTTTATCGAAATGGAAGAAAGGCTAGAGAAAATGGAGTTACCTTTGTGTGAACCATTTGAAGTTAAGACCAAGAAACAAAATAATACCAACATTACAGGTTTCTTGATCGCTATCCACAAATGTAACATCAAGTGAGTAAAGCTAATGATAAATTTTACATTGCTAGAAATTATTACATGATTTTTTATAGCATCATGACACTGCTGATGTTGCAAGTTTCCATTGCCCAAATCCAGAAGCTAGAATATGAATAAGGAAATAAAATTGCGGCTCAATTTTATATCAAGTAAGAAGGGTTGTCAACTGATGCTGCAACGTAGGAGTAACTTAATCTTCTACAAACTAAATTTCCTAAATTTGATCCTCGAGGTCAAGGATATAATATGAGGGAAGCACTTCCATCTAAATATCAAGCAAGAATCTTGGTAAGAACATCGACAAGTTGATTTTCTATGGATGGAAATCTAACTGAGAGATCTCTGCGAGCAACAATATTGTTATTAAAGAAGTGACAATGGACTTTCACATGCTTTCTATGAGCATGAAAGACAAGATCAATAGATATATAGGAAACACCAATACTATCACACCAAATCACTGGACATAGTTGTTAGCATGATAAAAATCTAAATAATTGTATATATTAATGTAATTAGATAGTATATAAATTAGCATGATCATATAGATTTGTTGTTGAATCAATGGAATAAATATTGTGATAGAATAGCGGATTTGGAGAGATTGAATAGCAGATTTGTAGAGATAGAATAGCTGATCTTTAGGGATAGAAATGACGGATCTTTAGGGATGTATAATCTTTATTCTCTCTATATAATGGAAAGACTATCACTTTGAGAGACATTCAGCAGAAAACGGACATGGTATTAGAGCCTTCTCTTGGCTGTCTTGTTTCATAGTCTCTGTGGTTCCTTCTAATTTTTTTTTTTGAACATCTTGGTTTTTTGTTGATTGTTTGTCAACAATCAGTCCTACCACCTAGGACTTTTGCTCTTGGTCATTCTAGTTGATTTCGTGAGTCTGTAGTTTTCATAGCTACTCAAAAGCATGAATTCACATCACTTTGAATCCTTCGGTGTTCGTTTCACTGGAAAAAATTATTCTTCTTGGGAGTTTCAGTTCCAGTTATTTGTCACGGGCAAAGAACTGTGGGGCCATATAGATGGAAGCGATCCTGCTCCTACTGATACAACAAAGCTACGTGATGGAAGATTAAAGATGATCGGGTGATGACATAGATTCTAGGGTCAATTGACCCTCTTATTGTTCTTAATCTCAGGACATATAAGACAGCCAAGGCCATGTGGGATTACTTATAAAAGGTTTACAACCAAGATAATAGCGCAAGACGCTTTCAGCTAGAGTATGAAATTGCTAATTACTCTCAAGAAGGTCTTTCTGTTTAGAATATTTTTCTGGATTTCAGAACTTATGGCTGAATTTACTGATATTGTCTATGCCAACATACCTACTGAATCTCTATCAATGATTCAGGGAGTTCATGAGCAAAGCAAGCCAGACCAATTTTTGATGAAATTACGCTCTGACTTTGAGAGTGTTCGCTCTAACTTGATGAATTGTGACCCGTCTCCCTCTTTGGATGTTTGCTTTAGGGAATTACTTCGTGAAGAGCAACGTCTTGTCACACAAAATGCTTTCAAGAAGGAAAATGATGTCACTGTTGCATTTGCTGCTCAAGGTAAAGGAAAGGACAGGGATATGAGTAGAACTCAATGCTATAGTTGCAACGAATATGAGCATATTGCTAGCAATTGTAGCAAGAAGTTCTGTAATTATTGTAAACAACAAGGACACATTATCAAAGAGTGTCCCACGCGCCCTCAAAATCGTAGGTCAACGCTTTTCAAGCAAGGATAAATGGTTCCACTATTGATAACTCATCTTCAGGACAAGTTCTTACTCCTGAAATGGTTTAACAAATGATCGTGTCAGCCTTTTCAGCATTGGGATTACAAGGTAATGAAGTTACATCTAATTTTTGGATTGTTGATTCAGGTGCTTCCAATCATATGACCAACTCAACGAGCATCCTAAAAAATGTTCGTAAGTTTCAAGGTCCATCACAAATACAGATTGTCAATGGTAGTAATTTACCCATTGCCAAGGTTGGGGATATTACTCCAACTTTCAAGAATGTTTTTGTTTTACCAAAGCTATCAACTAGTCTTATTTCAGTTGGACAATTGGTAGATGATAATTGTGATGTGAATTTTTCTCGAAATGGTTGTCTTGTGCAGGATCAGGTGTCAGGGTCGATAATCGCGAAGGGGCCTAAATTTGGACGATTGTTTCCTATACACTTTTATATTCCTCCTGTTCTATCTTTTGCTTGTACTTCTACTTCTAGTAAGACTGAGATTTGGCATAAGCGTCTAGGACATCCAAATTCTGTTGTGTTGTCTCATTTATCAAATTTTGGTTTATTGGGAAATAAAAATCAATTTCCAGTGGCTTCCGTTGATTGTTCTACTTGTAAATTAGGCAAAAGTAAAACTCTTCCTTTTCCTAATTTTGGTAGTCGTGCTACTAAGTGTTTTGATGTCATTCATAGTGATGTTTGGGGAATTTCACCAATTATTTCTCATGGTCATTTCAAATACTTTGTGACATTCATAGATGATTATAGTCGGTTTACGTGGGTGTAGTTTCTTCGATCCAAATCTGAGGTATTTTCCATGTTCAATACATTTTTGGCTTAAATTAAGACTCAATTTTCTACGTGCATCAAATTATTAAGATCTGATTCTGGTGGAGAATATATGTATTATGAATTCAAAAAGTTCTTACTTGACAAAGGAATTGTCTCACAACGCTCTTGCCCATATACACCACAATAAAATGGAGTTGCTGAACATAAAAATCGCCATCTTTTAGATGTCACTCGTACTTTCTTGATTGATTCCTCTATACCATCTAAATATTGGGTGGAAGCTTTGTCTACTATTGGCTATTTAATTAATAGATTGCCATCTAAAGTGCTAAATCTTGAGTCTCCATATTTTCGTCTTTATCACCAAAATCCTAACTATAGTGAATTTTGTACATTTGGTTGTGTTTGTTTTGTGCATTTGCCTCCTTCGCAACGCAATAAACTTTCTTTAAAATCTACTAAATGTGCTTTTATGGGTTATAGTACTTCACAAAAAGGTTTTATTTGCTATGATCCATGTTCTTACAAATTTCGTATTTCTAGAAATGTTGTTTTCTTTGAGAATCAGTATTTCTTTCCTATGATTGTCGATTCATCTTCTGTTTCTCCTGTTCTTCTACTGTTGACACCCAATTTTAACCCTCCCCGATAAATTAATTAATGAGCTTCTGGATTCTAAACGATTTAAAATAACTAGATGTATTGAAATTAAAATGTATTTAAAAGTTATTTTAAATTAACATCATCACCTGTATAGTTTTTAGACAAATAGCTATATTTTACATAATTATGCATATAATTAGTATATTTTTAAGACTATTTGAAATTCGCCTCAAAAAGATTTCATTTGTCTAAATATCTTACTAATTAGCTTAATTATATTTTTTGAATTAATTATTTTATAATTACGTCGATTATTTTATTTCGTTAGAATCAAGAAGTCCTACATTAATCTGTATTAATTCATCTATCTAGCTACCAAGTTTCGTAATTCGTTTGGACAACCATTTTATAATTCAATTTCTAGTAGCCCAAATAATTTAAAGTTACCCAGCCCACATGAATTCCAACTCCCAGCAGAAGCCCATTTTCAGCAGCCCATTCATTTCCCTTCCCAGCCGTCCAACCCGTTTTCTTTCAACCCGACTACAGACCCACGTTCTCTTCTTCTCCTTCGATGAAGCAGCATGAGGCAGAGAAGAGACCCAGAACCCGATAACGCCTCTCTTTTCTTTTGCTTTCACGCGAGTGGCGACCAGACGCGAGGAAATTCCATCAATTCGATGGAGCAGCAAAGCAGTCGCATGAGCGACACCCCTCGCGTACAGGCGGACAACTGATTTTTTGTCTCTTCTTCAACGTCCTTCTCATAGCTGTACGGAAAAGCAGTGATGGCAGCGCGCGTTCCCGTCCTTGGGGTCTTGAGATCGAGCCACGTCTCACCCCAAGGACATCCGGTTTCATCTCAGCCATCCCCTCTCTTTCCTTTTCTGGAATAAGATCGTTTTCTCAGGAAAAGGGTGTTGATCAGAGTTGGGAAATTTTTTCAAAATTCAAACCTGGGATGCTAATACGATTTTGCCCTTATTCACCAAACCCTAATCCTTCTCCTATATATATTATCTTTTGTACACTGTGAAAAGGAGGCAGAATTTTGAAGTGGAAAATTTGATCTGAAAATTTTATTGAATAGATTGAGTGAGAAACAGAGAGAAGGGGCGGAATTTTTTTTCTTGAGTTGAAAATCTGAGAGAAGTTAAGAAAAGAAATTGGAAAGAGTGACTCTTTTTTACTGATACTAAGCATAATAGAGAATCAGTCCTAGTCTAGCCTGATTTCCTCTGTTTTTCGCTCGGCATCAGCTCGTCAGGAGTTGAGATTTCGTCTGTTGTCCTGTTTGTTGTGCGTATTCGAGTCTCGTGGTGAAGGTCGCTACCTCTTTGCTCACCCAACCTCAGTTCATTGCACCCAAGAAAGGTAACATGTTTGCTCTAATTTTCTCTTCATCTCTTTGATATTTGTCTCGTTAGTGATGGGAAATCACTGCTTCGATTGTTTGTTGGTTATGGATACTGTGAAGTTAGCATATGTAGCGTATTTTTTCCTTCGTTTGCTATTGTGGTTTTAGTCGTTATATTCTTGTTCTTTGTATTTGATTGAAATTTCTTAGTTTTCTCCTGTTAAGTTTCCTTGAGTCTCTTTACTGTTGACCTTCTATTGTTTCATTGTCATAGTTGAAAATATTGAATGATTTCTCCTGTAGTTTAGGTAGCCTGCTTAAATATCCACTCGCTTTGTATTTCTTTAACTTCTCATATCTTGTCCTGGGTATCCTGCGATATTGTATGAATATGTTAGACGTGATTTCAAACAAGTGGAACCCTTTTGTGTTTAGATTTTTCTTCCCTGCTTACCCGTTATATGTGACTAGTTCCCTAAAACGCTTTGTCCAGTCTTCTCTGTCTTTTTCTATGTCTAAATCAGATCGTTTTCTTTGGAAGATTAATTATTCGAGCTTTTGTTTTCTGTAAAATTGTTTCCAGCTCCTCCCTGAATGTTTTCTTCTATCTATATTCCTGTCCGACTTTGTTTTTTTTGTTCGGAGATGCTAAGATTTATGGTGTCGATTGCTAATTGCAAGAGTCTGTCAGGCAGCGCTTTGAATGAGAGTAAGTATTCACCATTAGTGTCATATATTGCGCAGTATGATTCAAAGATGATTTAATGTGATTTGTTTTTGAGCTTAAATTGTCTTGCTTATTTTATTTTATTTTATTTTCTAAAACAGTAGTTAAGATTTTGCTCTCAAAGTGATTTAGTGCTTATGATTAAAATCGTCTATCTATTGGTTTCTTTCGAGCCCGTGATCATTGTGCTCGCCTCGAGTTAGTTTGTTTTGCTGGATGGTCATGATACTTCTATGTTCTTCTTTTGTTGAAATATCACTCTTGCTTCTTTCATTGGCTGACGACATCGAGATATAACTAATAAACGTGTGGGTATACAATTTGATAGCTTCTCATGCTTGGAGTAGAGTCTTTCGCCTCTTAGTTTAGCACCTTGAATGAGTTCTTCTCGAATTAATCATGTGGTTTTTTTTGGAAAATAGAAGAACTGGGAGTATTTTATTTAATTGTGCATGCTTGTTGACAATCAACTCTTTTCTGGCTTGAATTATAGCTTTTGAATGTCAAACGTGGGAATTTTAGATGCTATTTAATTGGTGACAAAGGTGATTAACTCTTTGTATTTATTTTTCTTAATTTAGTATTTATTGACTTCGTCTTGCCTACACGCCCCTCTCAAGCTTCAGGCGTTAATCTTCCTTTTTGTTTGTCACTGTGAGGGCCCTTTCCTTATTGCATTCATATGATATTGCCACTAACATTAATTGTCGTGCATTTAAAGCTGCTTTGAGTTGGATAGCGTTACTTTTTGAATATTAATTAAATTGGTTTGTTTGTCCATTATTTATTATTAATCCTTATTTTATTATTTATGTTGCATGTAAAATCCGTGTGAGTCCTCATGGATTCCTTTATCCCTTGCATCTTGAGAGAGTCATTAAGACTCACTTCCTATCAAGTCAACAATCCATAAAAACGACGGACAGGTCCCGAAGTTTAAAGAATTGAAGAAAGTCGAAGAAGTTGGATTGGAAGACCCCTTTTATTTTCATATTTTGTATTTTTGTTATCTTTGGGCCTAAGCCCTGTTGTCTTTTCCTTTTCGTATTTAATATTTATTTTGTATGATTAGAATAGGACAGGTACGAAGATAAATGGGTTAAAAAACCAAAATAGGTGGGTCCAAATTCTGGTCCAGGCGGACAGAAAACACGGGTTTGGACCCAAATCTCTCTTCCTCTCTCTCTCTCCCTCTTTATGTGCTTTTAATTATTTATTTGATTATCGTTAGCCTTAAGGTTAGAAAATCCGAATCCCGCAAACGCCGTATTGTTTTAAAGACTTAAATCAAGTTTAAGTAACTTCAAAATAATAAATTTTTGAAAATTAGATAGTAGATGCAAGTTAAGTTTTCATTTCTCAAACAACTCTAAATAGTTTTATTTAAGTTAAGTTTTAGCCAAATTAAGTTAGTTGTCGGATAACCGTATTAAGCGGATATTTTAGGTGCCTAACGGCTTCCTAAAATATAAATAGGAATCCCTGAACCCTTTAAATGTTTTCACTAGATTTTTCTCTGTTTTAAGTCTGTTGAAAATAAAAGGTTTTCTTAATTTTCTCAAAATTAAGTGGCGACTCTAAAAAGTCGAAAATATATAAAAAAAATTATTTTTCCAAATAAAACAGAAATGGCGACTCTGCTGGGGATTAGGAGGATTCTAACCTTAAAACTAATTTACTTGGCTATGTGTAAAACTTGCTTATTTGCTTTCCTTTATTGTTTTGATATATTGTTGCACTTTCACGGCATTTTTCCGCCAAACGGCAAATAGTATGCATTAGGAAAAATAAAAGTTACGTGGCTTTCCACGGCTTTCTTCAGAAATACACAAGAGTTTCATTTGGAAGTATCAAACGAATAGTTGGAATACGGTCATTCGACGTCATTTGGTAGCTTCACCCCGTAGTTTGTCCGACTCGGGTAACCGTCAACTTGAAAACTATTCTAGTAAGCCTAAGCTAGAGCGAAACCAAAACCAAAATCAAGTATTAGCCTAAGTCGGCTTAATACCCAAGGTGTATTAAGTCCATTTAGTAGAAAACCGCCAAAATTGTGTCTAAGGTCTTCGACCTGACGACACATTATTTTATGTGATATTTGAATGATGTACGTGTGAAATCAATTTGGGGTGGGTAAAACTAACTAGCTTCTGTTTTGTAGTATGGACTGTTTTCCAAAGTTTGACATGATCATAGCGGCGCCACCCCAACTCAAAATGTGGCATGACAATCTGGACGGCGATCATAGAAGAACTCTCAATAAATACGTGGGTGCTCTGACAGAACTGATCAACATGAATGGTTGGCCAGAATTGGTTGAGGTCCTCACAGGTTATTGGGATAGCCAACGAATGGTGTTCCGATTCGGAACCGCCGAAATTACCCCGACTTTGGAGGAAATCAAAGACTGCATAGACACGGTAGGCACTGGTATAGAAAGGAAGGCAAGAAAATAAGAAGACATCTTCATCCCTAATAAGCCTTCCGTAGAAGATATTGCGGACTGGTTCGAGTTGGGGAAAGACTTTGCCTACTGGTGCCAAGAATCTCATGTAGCATTCAGAGATCTTTACATACGATTTGTTCATGCAAGCTTCTACGCCACTTATAACCGAAAGTTCAATGTCTCCTACAGAGAATGGAACGAAATTCGTCCTCTAGCATTTGCTGTAGCGTTGCTGGGAACGATGGTCTTTCCACATGGTCCAAGTTTGAGCATCAATACCCGAGTTATAAAACTCGCGCATACTTTGTTCAAAGGGTATGAGAACCAAGGGAAAACGAAGTACTACCCTATAGCTCCGGTCATCCTGTCCGATATGTATCGAGCCTTGTGAAAATGCAAAGAAGGGCATCGATACTTCCAAGGATGCAACCTACTCCTTCAGTGGTGGATCCTCAGCCACTTGGCAAAGGGTGCTGGGACTCAAGAGCTGCATACTCTTGATAAGAGGAACACCCTTAAAGATTTGAACGACATGTTGTACTGGCGGAATATGGGCAATTGGAGAACAAGGGGGAGATGGGCTAAGATTTTCTCCGAATTGAGAGAAGATCTCCAATGGATGCTTGACCGCTTCATCTCCAAGAAAGTCGTTGTACAGAGCCGCAGACATAATGTGCTTCCTCTACCAGGTATTCGGGGAATTCGCCGTTACGCACCCTTTCGAGTCTTACGACAGTTTGGGAGGAGACAAACTGTACCTGAAGAGGCGTACTATGGCGCTTATGTATACGATATCGGGACGATAGGGTGCATGACGCAACCGAAATGTTCATAGAATGGAAAGGTGCCAAGCGGATGGATAAAACTACCATCGCTCCAGACCGATTTAATGCTGGGTACGATAAGGGTTACAAAAATGGTTGAAAAAAGACATACAAAGTATCTCCTCCCCAACCCCGCGCAGCTTTCGCAGCGTGACAGACAAAGAGGCCAAGGCAGTGGCCGAGCTACAAGAGGTAAAGAAAGAGGCCCAAGAAGTGTACGCTAAATTTGTTGAGAACCAAGACACTCTTGAGAGGACGACTCAAAAGGTGAAAATACTGAGGCGTAGTTATGATGATTTCGATACTTGGGTCGAAGAGAAAATTGAGAGTATGCGATACGAAAGCTTGGAAGACAAGGGACGCCTGGGTGAAGAATTATTGTTGATGCTGAGATGTATGTTTCAGCAATACAAGACTCAGGGGGACAGCGACGGAGCAGGACCATCAGGCACAGCATAGTCGATTTTGCCCCTGTGTGGGTTTTTATATGTATTTACGTTGTTTTAGCCCCTGCGTGGGCCTGCCGTTATTGCACTCTCAAATGGCCCCTGCGTGGGTCTGTCTTTAATGTTTTATCCTTTATTCTCTCCTTTGTGAACATTATTATTCATTTGTGAAATTTATTTGGGGGGGGGGGGAATTGTTTATTTGGTTCAAATTCACGCGTACATCATTGAAATGTGCTAGGCCTACCTTGTCACAAAAGGGTCCCCCTGTATGTTTTAGAACGCGGTATATGTGCTATTAACTGCTTGTGTGTTATGTTGCTATGAATAAGGATATTGTAAACCCACTCCTTTCGTAAAATTTCCAAATATACAGAAGTCACTATCCCAAAATGTCCGAAAATTTCTCACTCAAAAGACACCTCTCGTACCACAAATCCTAAAGAGCTACTCTACTGTCTCAGGAAAGGCGAAATCGCCGCTATGGACAAAGGATAGGGTATTCAAGCTGAACGAAGTGAAGAAGAGAGGATCAACATGCAAAAGCAGCGCGGAAAGCGTCTGTACGAATCACTATTTCCCCCCGAGAGCCCCGAAGAGGAAATCAACAAAGAAAATAATAAGGAGGAAAGTTATGAGGAGATACTTGCCCGCCCACCTTCTTTCGAGGGACGTCTAGCAAACGGAGACAGCAAATTTTCTCTCAAGGCATATCCGCACGAAGGCCGGAAGAAGATAGAGGTCATCTCGTGCGCTCTCGTTTTTGAACAATATCGGTCTAGGGGCCTGATAAGACCCATTAAGAAAGCGTCCCCCCAAGTAGGATTAGGAGATCTCTGCAAGACGTGTGAATGTCATCCCAGGGAGAAAGGGCGTACAATAGAAGAGTGTATTGGGTTTAAAAACGCAGTCCGTTGTTTATTCGGTATGGATAGTACTCCTAATACTTGGGGCGACAACGTCATCCTTGCATGTGATGAAACACGTCTTGACATACCGGTCACAGAGAGGACCAGATTCTTTCATTGTTCATTCACTCCTTTCAAGAAAACAATGAGGAAAATCTACTCGGATTTAGTTTAGAATGGCGTCTTTACCCATTACTACAAGAATGTGGACATGCAATATTCTCTTCAGCACGAAATCCGAAAGAGTTGTCCCTATCATCATCACGCCACAGACCACAATATTGAAAAGTGTCTCGACTTTCGTCACGACCTCGAATCCCTCATCGGCATGGGAAATATTCAAGTTGAGACTGTTCCCCGTGACTAAGATGATAAAGAGAAGAAAAATGACTGAGCTGGAGTCATTAGTTTTATTTTTAAGATTTGATTGTCTTTAAGTTTCCTTGTAATCCCAAGGAATGAATGAAAAATCAATGTTTTATTTTCTACTCGAACTACGTTGGGCCTGACTTCTCCTTGTGAGATACGTAGGCAGTCTTCCAAGGCCCGGCCTCTATCTTTAAAAAAAAATCATTCTCCCCTTTCGTATTACAAGAAGATACAAAGATCAGATCAACGGACATTGAAGAATAGCTGCAAGAAGACCATAGCTCAACGTGATTTAGCCTTTCTGAGACAGTGTCAGATTAAAAAACAAGCAAACTCCTGCTTGTTAAAAAATCTGTTTCCGTCCTTACTCGTGGGTTGAAGATATCCTCAAACATAGCAACTTGTGTGTTTATTTGCTCTATGTGTGATATTATGCATTTTGTATTCTAAATCCAAACTGACAAATCTGCCTTTGAGTTGTTTTCCTCTGCAGGTATTTTGAACTGATATGTATTGATTAAGCTGGCAGATCATCCTTACTTCACCAGATCAAAAGGTCCCGCAGATTCCTTCCCAGGGCAAAATTCTGATAAAGGAAAGACGATTATGGGAGATAACAACGAAGAAGCAAGCCTCACTGACGTTGTGGTGGCTCAACCCACCATAGCGGACCAGAACGAATTGATTTTGCAATTGATGCAGCAAATTTCAGAAATAAGAATAGAAATGCAAAGGAGACAGGATCTGCCTCCACCGGGTTTTGCTGCTAATGCTGCGGAGGGAAGGCCTCTTATCTACTTCCCGTCATCGAACATGGATCCATCTCAAGGCGTGCCGCTCGCTCAGAATCCTCTGCTATAGACCCAACTACCCAGAATCCGCAATACGCTTCAGCCTCTTACCAAACTCCACCTCCTCCTCAAAACAACCACCCCCAAATGCCCTCTCATCCTCAAAATACCCAACCTCAATCCGCTCCACCACCGCAAAACCAAAGTCAAAATCTGAATCAGAACACTTTTAATCTCAGACATCCCACCACCATTTAAATCAGAACACCAATCCTCAGACTTACCCCCAAAATTACCAAGCTGCCCAAAATGCCCAGAGTCCTTCCGTAGCTCCACCCTTACCCAAAAGGACCACTTTCCAAATCCCCGTCCCTGCTGAGCACGACGTGCGCGGTTTTGAGTTGGACCACTAAGAGGAACAGGAAAGAGAGTGGAGGGAGAAGGAGGAAGCAAAGATAGATATAAAAGAGGAGATCAAGAAAGCCATGAAGGAGCTCTAATGCATCCCTGATGCCGCCGGCCTAAGTTATGAAGATTTATGTATTCATCCGAATCTTGACCTTCCAGAAGGGTTCAAAATCCCAAAATTTGATACTTTCGGAGGAGTGGGGAACCCTATGGCTCATTTGAGAGCCTACTGCAACCAGCTTGTCGGAGTTGGTAGGGATGAAGCTTTATTGATGCGGCTTTTCAACCGAAGCCTGTACGGAGAAGCTCTTGAATGGTTCACCTTGCATGAAACCCGGCAATGGCCCAGCTGGAATGCTCTGGCAAAGGATTTCATCGAGCAATTTTCTTACAATGTAGAAATCGTTCCTGATCGTTACTCTTTGAAGAAAATGAAGCAGAAATTAACCGAGAGATACAGAGAATTCGCTTATAGGTGGAGAAATAAGCGGCGAGGGTGAGACCGCCCATGTCTGAGAAAGAAGTTGTTGAAGTGTTCGTGCGGGTGCAAGAGCCCGAATATTATGATAGAATTATGATGCTCGTTGGAGCAAAGTTTGTCGAGATAGTCAAAATTGGTGAAACTATCGAAGACGGCTTGAAAACAGGAAAGATAACCCGTGTAGCCTCGTCGCCCGGATCTTTTGGGTTGTTGAAGAAAAAGAGAAGACATTGCCGCTGTTTCATATGAGGGGAAGAAAACCCCCAGAAGATCCTCCTACTCCCAAGGTCATTCTCGATTTTCTCAAAACTCCTACCAAGCTAATCAGAAAAATAATCCTCCTCCAGTCTACCAAAATCCACCTCCAATTTATCAAAATCCATCTCCCACTTACCAAAGTCATTCCCCATTGTATCAAATTCCATCTCCTCACTACCAAGGTGTTGCTCCCAACTGTGTCAACGTGCAGTCAAGCTACCGAGCACCCCCTCCTGCGTATCAAGTCCAAGCTCCACTGTATCATAATCTCCACCCGAATTACCAAGTTCCATTGCCAAACTACCAAGCCAATTCATATCCCAGAAATCAGGCTCCACGTCCGAACAACTGAGGTTATCAACAAATGCCTCCCCCACAAGGAAGTTATGATACCCCTCGGACCCGGTTCGAGAAGAAACCTTCAAGGAATATCACCGCGCTCGTAGAAAGCCGAAAAAAGTTGTACGAGCGACTGACTGCGGTCGGATATATCCACCCTATGGGGCCCAAGCCCGTGGATATCAATTCAAAATTCTATAGGCCAGATCAGAGATGTGCTTATCATTCCAACAGTGTTGGGCATGATACTGAGGAATGTATCAACCTCAAGCAAAGATTCAGGATTTAATTGACCAAGAGGTGGTCTCTCTCCAACCAGCTGCACCTAACGTCAACACCAACCCTTTGCTGAATCATGGAGGCGGCAACGTTAATATGATAGAGACAGATAACGACTGGTGTGTGATAAAAGTGATAACTCCAATCATTCACGACGAGTTGGAAAGGGCTGTGGCTTCGTTAAGCATCAAAGAGAAGAAAGAGTTCGTTATTTTGACACCCGCAAAGGCTGTTGCCTTGGTGCCATCAAAAACTCTGATCAAGCCAAAGTTCTTGATTGAAACTGCTGCTGCACAAGGTATGACCCGATCTGGAAGATGTTACACTCCTGAGGAGCTTGCTCTCGGAGGTCAAAAGAGGGATCAGGCTAAAAGGCCAATAAGCTAAGGCGAAGCGGAGGAGTTCTGGAGAAGAATGCAGCCGAAGGATTATTCTATTGTTAAGCATTTGGAGAAGACTCCAGCCCAGATTTCTGTGTGGGCCTTGTTGATGAGCTCACAGTTGCACAGGAAGACTTTGATGAAGTCTCCGATAATACGTATGTACCCGCGGGCACAAGCAGCGATAACGTGGCCGCTATGGTCCACCAGGTTAATCAAGGGCATCGAATCAGCTTTTGTGACGATGAGCTGCCTTTTGAAGGCAAGTCCCACAACAAGGCACTGCATATCACTGTCGTCTGTCGCGAAAAGGTTATCAATCGCGTCTTAGTAGATGATGGATCTGGTCTGAATATCTGCCCGTTGTCGACGTTGCGACAGTTACGTTTTGACTTGGGAAAACTGGAGCAAAACCAAGTCAACGTGAGAGCCTTTGATGGGGTTCATAGAGATACGTTGGGAGCAGTAAATCTGGTTATCCAAATGGGTCCGGTAGAATTTAGCGCACAGTTCCAAGTCTTGGACATTGACACCAGCTATAACCTTCTTCTAGGAAGGCCTTTCATTCATATGGCTGGAGATGTGCCTTCTACTTTGCATCAGATGATGAAGCTCGTTTGGAAAAATGAAGAGTTGGTTATTCATGGTGAAGGGAGTCACTCCGAAAGACAGGCGCCAATCATTGATGAGGTATCGTGAGGTACAGATTTCTACACGGTGGAGCTTGTAAATGCCACCGGTGAAGACTTGGCCCCACATCCTCCTATGTCCGCCGTGTACAAGATGATAGCCACTGTGATGCTGCAAAATGGTTTTGAACCCGGTTTCGGATTGGGAAGAAATTCCCAAGGAATTATTGAGCCTATTCCGGTCCCCATCAAAGGAGCAAGATATGGTTCGGGGTACGTCCCCACAGATGATGATATGAAGGTGAAGAAGAAGAATGATCAAGCATTGACTAAGCCAATTCCTCATCTGTATCAATTATTTCCGGTTCGAGAGTACGCCGAGCCCGATGACATTGGGGAAGGAATCTGCGGCCTTTTCGAGAAGATCGATGTTGTTATTGAGGAAGAGGTCGAGCTAGCTGGAATCCATGATGCTGAGCCTGGGGAGATGCTGCAGAATTGGACCTCCACGCCGATCCTGATTCCCCGAACTCCTTGGTAGAAGGGCATCGTTCATGCATATTTAAATCGGTGGTAGTCCGGAAGAGGCCCAAGACCCACCATTTTGCATTTTATTAATTGCTTGCATTTTAAATTTCCCTCGTGATGTTTGAAAAAGGCAATATGTCCTTTTGCCATGGACAAAGTTTGCATTATTTCCCATTTTGAATGAAAGCCTCTTTTATTTAAATTTGGTTTATTTACTTACCTCCTATATTTTACTTGTCTAACTTTGTCTATTTATGGTTTCAGTAATATAAGTTTTAAACTGTCAATGTCGTGTCATGTCACGAGCTGAACGAACAAAGTGAGGCAGGTGATGACGAGGTTGATGATTACGAAGAGGGAATTGAGGCATCAGAGTATGTTGCCTAAGAATTTCAACAGTTTGAAAATCAGCACAAGCCGAATTCAGAGGAAACTGAAACTGTAAATCTGGGAGACCAAGAGTGTGTCAAAGATGCCAAAATCAGCGTTCACTTGAATGAAACTCAGAGGAAGGATCTAATTCATTTACTCATCGAGTACGTTGATATGTTTGTCTGGGAAGTCAGCGACATGCTAGGGCTGAGTACCAATGTTGTGTCTCACAAATTGCCGATTAATCCGGGATTCAGTCCGGTTAAGCAAAAAACTCAAAAATTCAAGCGTGAGTTGAGTTTAAAGATTAAAGAAGAGATCACCAAGCATATTGAGTCTCGATTGGTGGAAGTGACACAATACCCGACTTGGTTGGTAAATGTTGTTCCGGTCGCCAAAAAAGATGGGAAAATCAGAATTTGTGTCGACTACAGAGATCTCAATAAAGCCAGCCCGAAAGATAATTTTCCATTGCCGAACATTCATATTCTGATCGATAACTGTGCTAAGCATGAAATGCAGTCGTTTGTGGATTGTTACGCAGGTTATCATCAAATTCTGATTGGACGAGGAAGATGCAGAAAAGACAGCTTTTATTACACCTTGGGGTGTATATCATTACAGGGTGATGCCATTTGGCCTCAAGAATGCTGGTGCTATCTATATGAGGGCTATGATGATCATATTTCATGACATGATTCATAAGGAGATTGAGGTATACGTGGATGACGTCATAATCAAGTCCCGCGAGAGTTCGGACCACTTGATGCATTTGAAGAAGTTCTTTGATCGTTTGCGTCGTTACAACTTGAAATTAAATCCCGCCAAATGTGCTTTTGGAGTTTCAGCCGGAAAGTTGTTGGGATTTATAGTCAGCAGAAGGGGTATTGAGCTCGATCCTTCTAAGATTAAAGCATTCAAGTGTTACCTCCGCCGAAGACGAGAAAAGAGGTGATGACTTTCTTAGGTAGGTTGAATTACATCAGTCGATTCATAGCTCAATCAACCGTGGTGTGTGAGCCTATCTTCAAGCTGTTGAAGAAAGACGCTCCGACAAAGTGTACTGAAGAGTGTCAGACTGCTTTTGATGCTATCAAGAACTATTTGTCAAATCCGCCAGTATTGGTTCCTCCGCAAGAAGGGAGTCCTTTGTTGTTGTATTTGTCCGTGTCAGATAGTGCATTTGGATGCGTACTCGGTCAACACGACGAGACAGGGAAGAAGGAAAGATCTATCTATTACATAAGCAAGAAGTTTACTCCAAACCAGTCTCGTTACACTCTGTTGGAGAGAACATGTTGTGCTTTGACTTGGCTTGCTCAGAAGTTGAGGCATTATTTGTCTTCTTATACTACATATCTCATCTCCAGAATGGACCCACTGAAGTATATTTTCCAGAAGGCAATTCCGACCGGAAAGCTAGCTAAATGGCAAATGCTGTTAAGTGAATTTGATATCGTGTATGTGACTCAGAAGGCAATAAAGGCACAGGCCTTAGCTGATCATCTTGCAGAAAATCCTGTTGATGAAGAATATGAGCCGCTTAAGACCTATTTTCACGATGAAGAAGTGTCATTTGTGGGTGAAGATATTTCTGAAGCTTATCCTGGATGGAGACTGTTCTTTGATGGAGCGGCAAATCACCAAGGTAAGGGTATTGGAGCAGTGTTAGTGTCAGAATCTGGTCAGCACTATCCCATGGCAGCTAAGCTCCGATTTAATTACACAAACAACATGGCCGAATATGAAGCTTGTATTCTTGGTATGAAAATGGCTATCGACATGGGTGTCCATGAGCTGTTGGTTATTGGAGACTCAGATTTGTTGATTCATCAGGTTCAAGGAGAATGGGCCATGAAGAACCCGAAGATCATACCGTACGTGCAGTATATACAGAAGATGTGCAAAAGATTTCATAAAATTGAGTTAAGACATACCCCCAGAATACAGAATGAGTTGGCCGATGCCCTTGCCACCATCGCTTCTATGATTAAACATCCGGATACTGATTATATTGATCCTCTGGATATAGAGTTGAAAGAACATCCAGTCCATTGTTCACATGTTGAAGCAGAACCAGACGGTTTGCCATGGTATTTTGATATAAAGAAGTATTTGGAGTTCGGGAGTTATCCTGAAGATATAACATCCAACCAAAAGAAGTCGATACGCTGTATGGCTCTCAATTTCTTTCTAAGTGGAGAAATACTTTATAGGAGGACTCCAGATTTGGGTCTTCTCAGATGTGTTGATGATGTTGAAGCTGCAAAACTTATTGAACAGATACATGCCGGAATTTGTCGCACGCACATGAATGGGCTCACTTTGGCAAGGAAAATCCTTCGAGCAGGTTATTTCTGGATGACTATGGAGAATGATTGTTGCAAGTTTGTGCAGAAATGTCATAAATATCAAGTGCACGGTGACCTGATTTGAGTACCGCCTCACGAACTCAATGCTATGAGTTCACCTTGGCCGTTTGTAGCTTGGGGCATGGATGTCATCGGTCCGATAGAGCCAGCCGCTTCTAACGGACACAGATTTATTTTGGTTGCCATCGATTACTTCACCAAGTGGATGGAAGAAGCTTCTTACAAGTCGGTAACCAAGAAAGTTGTAGCTGATTTTGTTCGCAACAATTTGATATGCAGGTTTGGAGTACCTAAATCCATCATTACTGATAATGGAGCGAATCGCAACAGTCATTTGATGAGAGACATATGTGAGGAGTTTAAGATTACTCACCGAAACTTAACCGCTTATCGTCCTCAAATGAATAGAGCCGTAGAGGCCGCCAACAAGAATATCAAAAAGATTTTGAGGAAAATGATTGACAATCACCGAGGTTGGCATGAGATGTTACCATATGCTTTATTGGGTTATCGGACGACTGTCAGAACGTCGACTGGAGCTACTCCATATTTACTAGTATATGGAACAGAAGCAGTCATACCTGCTGAAGTTGAAATACCGTCTTTAAGAATCATCCAAGAAGCTGAGTTGAGTAATGTTGAATGGGTCAGCAAGCAGATTGATCAGTTAACTTTGATCGACGAAAAGAGAACGGTTGCCGTTTGTCATGGTCAACTATATCGACAGAGAATGATTCGTGCTTTCCACCAAAGAGTCAAAGCGAGAATTTTTGAAATCGGGCAGTTGGTACTTAAGATTATTTTTCCTCATCAAGACGAGTACAAAGGAAAGTTCGCACCGAATTGGCAAGGACCCTACATGGTTCGCAAAGTATTATCTGGAGGTGCTTTGGTCCTGTCGGAGATGGATGGCACCGCATGGCCTAAACCGATCAACTCAGATGCCATCCAGAGATATTATGTGTAAAGTTTCAGTTTGTATTTCTGTCATTTACTTGTAATTGTTCTATTTTGCTTGTATTTGCTTTGTTTAAAATTTATCCCTCTTGTAATGAACTACGTCTGACCTGAATTCTCAAGAATGAGATACGTAGGCGGCCTATGTCGGCCTCGGTCAACCTCTTACCCCCTTTAATTAATTCTTTATATTTTGAACTACGTTCGACCTGAATTCTCGAGAATGAGATACGTAGGCGGCCTATGTCGGCCTCGGTCAATTTTATTTGTAATTTTTTATTGTTGTTACCTTTGAGGGGGAACTACGTTTGACCTGATTCCTGCCTCAACGGGATACGTAGGTGCCACAAGGGTTCGTTCATATTCCCGTAAGATTTCTATTCCTCTTTACAATAGAAACTGGGACATAATTTTTGAGAGGGACTAAAAAATTCTCAAGAAGAAGATTTTCCTCAGCAAGTCAAGACTGAAGAAACTTCAAGATTTGCAACTGGGACAGAATTTTCGAGAGGATCTCAAAAATTCCAAGATTTACGTATCGACAGTCGTAGATAAGCCAAAATTTGTATCTGGGACAAAAATTTTGAGGATGACCTCAAAATTTCAACTTGGTTTTCGTCGACAATTTAGAGCGACTCTGAATGCTTCCTAGCGAATAATCAGATATACCTCCAAACATCAGACCCAAACAAGTCCGCTAAGCCTAACATGACATGATACTTGGCAGTAGCCCTTTTCAAAATGCTACTTTTTGAAAATTTATTTTTCTTAAAATTTTATATTTGCATTTCATTTGTTTCGGCAGAAAACAATTTGTCTTATATATCAAGAGTTGGGAGATCAGGAAGATCAATCGGAGATAGCAGGACGAGTTTCAAACAAATGAAAAATCGACACAGATCAGTCCGTTTTAAAACTAACAATTTTCTGTGGATGCAGGTTTATAGCTTTGATCTGAAACCAGCGAATTCCTCCGATCGATGAATATGGAAAAGTCAAGGGAGGGGAAAGCTCTCCTAAAATTAACAGTGTTTCTGTAGACGCAGGAATTATTTTATATATTGCTTATACCGGAGATTTAGGAATGTGGATGGTTTATTTCAGTCAATTTCCAACAACATGAAGGCTATAAGGAACGTCCGGATGGATTCGAAGGTGAATCAAGCAAAAATCTCAAGAAAGAGTTTACGGTTTCTGTAAAGGACGTAATCTACATCATAATGTCAGATATGATATTATACATTACCCAAAGGGTTCATTTATTTTATTGTCGATCAAGACGATATACTATCTGGAAGTCATTTTCCCGTTATCGTCAATTAAGGCGATATGATTATCTAGAAGGCACGCAGAAGATCACTGTGTTGCTCAATTGAAGCACTATCTTCATTCGATACCAGAGAAGATCATGCATCGCGAGTCAATATTCATGCATTGGGAAAGACCATGCATCGCGAGTAAATATTAATGCATCACGGAATATCATGCATCACGAGTTAATATTTATGCATCGCGAGAAGATTTCATGCCTCGCAGAAATTATGCATCGCGAGAAGATATTCATACCTCGCAGAAAGTTATGCATCGCGAGAAGATATTCGTGCCTCGCAAAAAGTTATGCATCGCGAGTTAATATTCATGCAACGCGGAAGATCATGCATCGCGAGTTAATATTCATGCATCGGGGAAGATCATGCATCGCGAGTTAATATTCATGCATCGCAGAAGATCATGCATCGCGAGTCAATATTCATGCATCGCGGAAGATCATGCATCGCGAGTCAATATTCATGCATCGCGGAAGATCATGCATCGCGAGTTAATACTCATACATCGGGAGTTAATATCCAAGCTTCGCGATAAGATATTCATGCCTCACGGAAAGCTATGCATCGCGGGAAGATTTCATGCCTCGCAGAAAGTTATGCATCGCGAGAAGATTCATACCTCGCAGTAATTTATGCATCGCAGGAAAATATTCATGCCCCGCAAGAAGTCATGCACTTCCAGAAAAGGAAATCGTGCATCTCAAGAGAAATATTTATCCATCGGCATCGACTGCATTTTTTTAATTTGATAAAAGTAAACATCAAGAAGAACATCAAAAATGACATCAAGAGAAATATCAACACAATGCATCAGCTTTTATTTATTTCAACATCAAATGAAGAGTACATTGAATATTATATTGCAAACACAAGACATAAGCTTTATTTGCTTGACGCAAAACCAATCGAGTTGACGTCAAATATCGAGGAGAACGATTAAGTGTCGACACGGTAAAGACACTGTCTCTCATTTAAATTACATTTTTTATGCTGACGAGTTTTATCTCAGTCCTTGTCGAGAGCATCCGAAAGGATGAATTCTCCAAAACCAAAACCACAGCTGCGAACGACATCAAAAAGGATGCAGCACAACGTGAAACTTTTTCTTAGCAGCGAACTGGGACACAGTCCAAAGAGGAATGTCAAACTCTTAGGATGCGAGCAGAGGAGCGACTTCCACCACAATCAAACCACACCCCTTTGATAAGGCATGTGGGTTTTTCTTTTGCTTTATCAGTTTCAGTTTTGCATCCGGATTTTTTTGGTCTACCGAAAGCAAGTTTCCAATTTGAGTGACAATGCGCCAAGAGCTTTGGAAATTATGTCCGTGTAAGTTTTTAATTATGGGTGTGAAGCGCGCCACATTCATGGATAAGAGGTTACAAGCCTCCTTTTCATACTCGACTTTGTTTGTCACTTATCAAGAACCAAAGGTTATCTAGCATAATGGATTTCCTTTTCAACCGATCAAGTCGAACTACAAGCAGCCTGATTCCTAAGGTTTAAGGATATGTAGGCGAGCTCAATGTTGAAAACTCGGCTGTATTCCAATATTCTCTCTTAAATCTTATTCTCGAGCATCTTGGTACCGCCATAATCTGGTATCGAGATGACTTTTGATTTCTTTCAAAATCATTCGTTAAATCAAGCGTATCGAACTACAAGTGGCCTGAATTCTCATATAGCCTAAAATATGTAGGAAACCCATTTTTGGGGTTCGGCCATAATTCCTAAAGTCCGTACCAAGTCCTTTTGATAAAGATGAATGCGTTGTCGGTCAAAATTGGCTGGTCAATATCATTTTCCTCGAATTTCTTGCATCAATCCAAGTAAAATGAGGGACAGTTGTTGACACCTAATTTTAACCCTCCCCGATAAATTAATTAATGAGCTTCTGGATTCTAAACGATTTAAAATAACTAGATGTATTGAAATTAAAATGTTTTTAAAAGTTATTTTAAATTAACATCATCACCTGTATAGTTTTTAGACAAATAGATATATTTTACATAATTATGCATATAATTAGTATATTTTTAAGATTATTCGAAATTCGCCTCAAAAAGATTTCTTTTGTCTAAATATCTTACTAATTAGCTTAATTATATTTTTTGAATTAATTATTTTATAATTACGTCAATTATTTTATTTCGTTAGAATCAAGAAGTCCTAAATTAATCTGTATTAATTCATCTATCTAGCTACCAAGTTTCGTAATTCGTTTGGACAACCATTTTATAATTCAATTTCCAGTAGCCCAAATAATTTAAAGTTACCCAGCCCACATGAATTTCAACTCCCAGCAGAAGCCCATTTTCAGCAGCCCATTCATTTCCCTTCCCAGCCGTCCAACCCGTTTTCTTTCAACCCGACTCCAGACCCACGTTCTCTTCTTCTCCTTCGATGAAGCAGCGTGAGGCAGGGAAGAGACCCAGAACCCGATAACACCTCTCTTTTATTCTGCTTTCACGCGAGTGGCGACTAGACGCGAGGAAATTCCAGCAATTCGATGGAGTAGCAAAGCAGTCGCGTGAGCGACACCCCTCGCGTACAGGCCGACAACTGATTTTTTGTCTCTTCTTTAACGTCCTTCTCATAGCTGTACGGAAAAGCAGATATGGCAGCGTGCGTTCTCGTCCTTGGGGTCTTGAGATCGAGCCACGTCTCACCCCAAGGACATCCGATTTCATCTCAGCCATCCCCTCTCTTTCCCTTTCCGGAATAAGATCGTTTTCTCAGGAAAAGGGTGTTGATCAGAGTTGGGAAAAAAAATTGAAATTCAAACCTGGGGATGCTAATACGATTTTGCCCTTATTCCCCAAACCCTAATCCTTCTCCTACTGTACACTGTGAAAAGGGGGCAGAATTTTGGAGTGGAAAATTTGATTTGAAAATTTTATTGAAAAGATTGCGTGAGAAACAAAGAGAAGGGGCGGAATTTTTTTTCTTGAGTTGAAAATCTGAGAGAAGTTAAGAAAAGAAATTGGAAAGAGTGACTTTTTTTTACTGATACTAAGCATAACAGAGAATCAGTCCTAGTCTAGCCTGATGTTAGAATCTGCGCGTCCACTATCAGTCAATGGACAAGGTCCCTTGACACGCAATTTGTAAATATAGCACACAATAAATGCAGTAAAAGAACAGAGGAGTTTTACGTGGAAACCTCCTTGCTCAAGGGAGTAAAACCACGACCTGTCTCACAGGATTTTCAAAAACAGTTTCACTAATCTTCACAAGCAAAAGGAAACCGATTACAAAAATGTGAGAAAAAGTTTTTAATCTCACTATCAAGCAATAGCACTATTGCTTGATGAGCCTAAGTAGATATTACTCTACCCACTAAGTTATCACCCTAGACAACTTAGACTTTTCTAAGCAATCTCTCAGATTACCGACTAAATCACTAACCTAATAATGATTTAGAATTTTAGATCAACCACACTGATTCCTTTATAGATTAGGATCAGTTTACAATGTAAGATCTGAAGAAAATATTCTAAAACAACTACACAATGTTCGCCTGAGTTCTGGTTGTTCTTGAAAGATTCGTCTTCTTGATTTTCTTGAGCCTTTGCAAGAGTTCTTGAATGTGCTTTTTAAAGTTGCAAAAACTACCAAGAAAAGTAATGAAAGATGACTTTGTATAGACAAGTCACTTTCCTTAAACCCATGCCATTTGTTGGAAATTTCTGACGTTTCTGACCCAGTTGGAAACTGTGCACCAACCTTTTGTACTTTCTCCAACTGGCAGTCAACGAACACTTCATATTGAGAACCAGGTACCTTCACATGGTCCCTGAGTTTGTTACATATCAAAACTGCAAACAACATTTTTCCCCTTTTTGATGATGACAAACAATACTCCAGGCTCCACTCCAGCTTCAAAACAAGTTCCCCTGAATTACTTGTCAACCCTCCTAATAGAGAAAACACAATATAGTATTTGTATTCCCCCTTACAAACATGTCCAGTCCAGTCACTACACAATCATGTTAAAATTTCCCCCTTTTGGCATCATAAAAAAGAGATAGAGTAAACCAACAGTATCAATAATAATGTCAGAGAAGATCATAGCCTTTTGGCAATCAAACATAAAAGAAAGCATTCGACAAGAGATATTAGCCAGAACAACAGGGGAATAAGATAAATAGCATTTCAAAAGTAACATTCAATACATTAACAGCAAACTGAAATTCAAAGGACGAAGAGATAAGCCACACAAAGGAAGACACAGAAGGACTAAAGGACAGACTATGAAGGGGGAGGCTGATGGGAAAGGGACTGAATGATGAGAGTAAGTCTAGCATTTGCATCATCATTATCCTTTATTGCTTTCTCTTGTAAAGCAATGACTTTGGCCCTCAGTTCTGCATTTTCCCTTTTTAGGGCTTGAACTGCCTCGGCACCAGGTCCCTCAGTCTGCGCAGTGAGTAGTTCGGCTTTAAGAATAGCAATTTCTTCATCCTTACCACTCAGCCTCATAGTCAGTTATTCTACCTCATGCTTGAGCTGGTCCTGGTCTTCAATGAGTTGAGCCATTTTGCTCTTGGGATTTCCCTTCCCTTCAATGCACTCACATTCGACCAAGGTAGTCTCTGAAAAGGCTTGCTTCACTGTACCTACCTTCCCAAGACCAAGTGGAATGTTAAAGTATTTGAATACTTGAGTGAGAAGGTATCCATACCCCATACCATGTATCCCTTTCCGCTCAATAACAGTCTTGTAGATATGCTCAAGCATGAGTCCTGGAAGATCCAGAGGTTCGAACTTGCACAACAATTCCATAACATAAAGATCAGCAGAAGTTGTTGAGGTCCTCTTTTCTGTTCGAGGGAGGAGGATTTTGTTGACAAATTCAAAAACACACTGATATTCACTTTTCATCACTTTCTTAAACAGCCCTGCGCATTTTGTAGTAGGAAGTTTTGAACACAATGTTACAAATTCAACAGAACATGTCTTCCCTACCACAGACCTGGTACCTTCACAAGGTACCCCAAGGATCTTTCCCAGCAGGGGCTCGTCAAGATGAATAGCAATGTCGTTTACTCTGGTATTGATACTTTCATCTTCCTCAAATTGAATGTTGTAGTAGAATTCACGCACTTCCTCCTCATGAAGAATGGGAGATGTGTAGCTGAAAAGATGTATCCATGACAGAATCTCAACCATGTCATGAAGTGAGTTCATCCCTGGAAGATTAATTACCCCCATATCAAAAACCCTGCCAGCCAGCACAGATTGCTTTCTCTGAATGTCAAGAATCTCGTGTTTGTTGACCTGCTCGTCATTTACATGCACCTGTGTACCCGGTCCCTGTGACCTTTTCCTTTTACCTTTAGCAATCTCCTTTGTGGATTTTGTTTTCTCAGCTTTTTTCGTTTCTTTTGGCTTTGATTTTCCTGACCTCTTCTTCCTATATCCCTTTTCTGTTTCTTCAGCAGACACATCGACCACACCAGACTCAGGCAGTTTAAATTTGACACTTTGAAGGTTCTAGCACTCCTGTTTTCTGCTGTAGACTTCGCACTAGCTTTTAGAGCATCAGCCATCATCTTTTTGGCGTCAGATCTAGTAACAGGTCTTCTTTTAGACACTTCTCCCACCACTTACTCTTTTTCTTTCGCAGATACAGTTACATCTCTCTTTTCAACCTTCCACTGTGTAGGTTGGTCATCACCTGCTGAGTCAGAGGAATCACAGGATGGATATCGCCCAAAATCTGGAGTTCTATCAAAGATAGGTTGGGTCTCTCTAGGTTCTTCATTTTGAAAAGCTTCACTTTCCTCAACCCTGACTTCCTTCGCATCAAGCTAACTCTGATCACCAATTCTTCACTCGCAGCGAGAATATTTGACTCAGAAGTTTTGTTCCTTGGTAAGTCTCCTTCAAAAAGAGCATCTGAAAGCATTTCATGATGAGGACCAGGTCCAGCGGGAAGACTTGGAGTGTTCAGATCTATGGAGTGAAAAGGATTTTTGGGAATATCTAAGCGAGAACTTACTTTTGAACTTGTTGGGAGATTAGATTTTGACCCTGTGGATGACGGAGAGTAGAAAGAAATCGGGTCGATCTCACTAAGTACTGTAAGCATTTGCTTAGAAGCAGAAGAAGGGTCCGACATTTTATCAAGAAGAAGGAGATGAGAAGAAGTAGTGAAAGACGAAGAATGAAGTGAGTGAAAAAAAAATGCAATTTAGGGTTTTTCGACAGAGAGAGAGGGAATATTGCAAGAAGAGTGATGAATTAAGAGGGTTTAAAAAGAAAACGAAGCGGTGCCAGGTCCCTATTGATTTGACGCGTCGCTTGAAATTAAGCGATGGGACTAACGGTCAGAATAACCGATGACTGACACATGGCTTGATCAACGGTCACTTTATCTCAGTTTAAAATTAATGTATAGAATGCTAACCTCGACTAGGACCAGGTCCCATAATGCAGTTTTATCACCATTCCTCAACTGTTCTGGCCATGTCTTTGCTTTGCTAATCCTTTTATGAATGTATACCTGTAATAGGTACAACAGTGATCTATCTTAGATAAAAATATTGACAAAGAGGATACCTGCACTACAAATTTAGCCATCAAGAAAATTTCATGATTGAATGACTTTGAAATCAGTTTGAAGTCATCATGCCCAACTTCAACCTATTACTCTCAAATTGGTCTTTGCTAAGAGCTTTGGTGAAGATGTCTGTGATTTGTTCCTCTGTTGGGCAATATGTAAGCACAATGTTTCCCTTTTCAACATTATCCCTCAGAAAATGATGTCTAACATCAATGTGCTTGGTTCTCTTGTGATGAACAGGATTCTTTCCCATACTGACTGCACTAGTATTGTCACACATAAGAGGTATTGCTTTGATGCTTACTCCGAAGTCCTCTAAGTGTTGTTTGATCCATAACAGTTGTGAACAACATGCAGCAGCTGCTACATATTCAGCTTCAGCAGTTGAAAGAGCTACTGAATTCTGTTTCTTCGTTCCCCATGAGATAAGTGAAGAGCCAAGAAAATGAGCCATCCCTGAAGTGCTCTTCCTATCAACTTGATAACCAGCAAAATCAGCATCTGCAAAACCAATAAGATCAAAAGTGTCACCTGCTAGGTAGAAGAGTACCAGGTCCCTGTTTTCTTCAAGTATCTTAGGATTCGTTTAGCAGCCTTCAAATGTGAATCACGAGGACATGCTTGGAATCTAGCACACATTCCAACACTGTATACAATGTCAGGTCTGCTAGCAGTCATATACAACAAGGATCCAATGATTCCCCTATACATAGTTTGATTCACAAGAGAATCAGATTCATCTGCTATAAGCTTGGAGTTAGTACCCATAGGAGTATCAATAGGTTTAGAATCAAACATATTAAATTTCTTCAACAGCTCCTTAATATACTTCTCTTGACAGATTGAGATTCCATCTGATGATTGTTTGATTTGAAGCCCCAAAAAGAAGGTTAGTTCACCCATCATGCTCATCTCAAACTCCTTTCCCATTAATGATGAAAATTCTTCAAACAAATGTTCTGATGTGGCTCCAAAGATAATGTCATCCACATATGCCTGTATAATCAGCAATTCTTGTTATCTTTTTAACAAGAACAAGGTATTGTCAATTTTTCCTCTTTTAAAACAATTGTTTAACAGGAACTTTGACAATCTTTCGTACCAAGCTCTGGGAGCTTGTTTTAAACCATACAGGGCCTTATTCAACTTGAACACATGATTTGGTAGCTCAGCATCTTCAAACCCAGGAGGTTGTTTAACAAACACCTCTTCCTTCAAGTCTCCATTTCGGAAAGCACTCTTGACATCCATTTGATACAGCTTGAATCCCATGAATACAGCAAATGCTATGAGAATTCTGATGGCCTCCATCCTTGCAACAGGAGCAAAGGTTTCATCATAGTCTATGTCTTCTTCCTGATTATATCCTTGAACTACTAATCTGGATTTGTTCCTAGTAATCACACCATTTTCATAAAGCTTGTTTCTGAAAACCCATTTGGTTCCTATAACAGTTCTGTTTGCAGGTCGAGGAACCAGGTACCACACCTTACTTCTTTCAAACTGATGGAGTTCTTCTTGCATTGAATTACCCAATCTGCATCACCTAACGCCTCTTTCACATTCTTAGGCTCAATTGATGATATAAAAGCTGAAAATGCAACTAGATTTCTTGTTTTTGATCTAGTGTGAATTCCAGAGTTCAGAGGTGAAATGAGATTATCAAGAGGATGTGATGAACTGTGTTTCCATCCTGGTCTTGAAGTCAATTGGTTCAGCTGATCAGAGTTCTTCTTTCATTCATGAAGTCTTCATTTTCTGGGGAGTGAGTGATACTCTGACTGGAGTTCTGAATGGTACCAGGATCCTCTTCAGGTTTATCAACTTCATCAGCCTTCTCAGATGAACTTTGATCAGCATTGTCAATCTCCAACTGGTCATTCATTTCAGCTTCACTTCTTTCATTTTACTAAGATTTGAACAGCTCGATTAACTCATCTTCATCATTTGATGCTGCCTTTTTCGGATTTCCATCTTCATCAAACACAACATGAATACTTTCTTCAATACATTGAGTTCTCTTGTTGAAAACTCTGTATGCTTTACTTGATGAAGAGTATCCTACAAACACTTCTTCATCACTTCTAGGATCAAACTTTCCTAGATCATCCTTCCCATTGTTCAAAATAAAACATTTGCATCCAAATGCCCTAAGGTAGCTCAACATAGGTTTTCTGTTGTTGAGTAGTTCATAGGGAGTCTTATTTAGTAAAGACCTTATCAAGCATCTATTAGTAACATATCATGTTGTGTTGATTGCCTCAGCCCAAACATTTTGTGAAAGATTTGACTCAATAATCATGGTTCTTGCAATATTTACCAAGGTTCTGTTTTTCCTCTCCACTACTCCATTTTGCTGAGGAGTTCTTGGAGCAGAAAAATTGTGACTGGTGCCATTTTTCATGCAGAAATGATCAATTTTTGAGTTTTCAAACTCAGTTCCATGATCAGACCTAATCCAGCAATCACTAGATTCAATTTGTTTGAATCATTTTGAAAAACACTATCAATTCTTCTGGTGTTTCTGCTTTTGATCTTAAGAATCTTGTCCATGTGAACCTTGAGTAGTCATCAACTATCACCATAATGTATTTCTTTCCACTTCTACTTTGAACCTTCAAGGGTCCACATAAATCCATGTGCAGCAGCTCTAATACTCTCGAAGAGGTTACTTGCTTCTTTGGCTTGAAGGATGATCTTATTTGTTTTCCTTTGACACAGGCTTCACAAATTTTGCTTTCACAAAATTTCAACTTTGGCAGACCTAGGACCAGGTCCTTAGAAATCAGTTTATTCAATAAGGATGAGCTCACATGCCCTAGTCTTCGATGCCACAGATCAACATTTTCATTTTGAGCACTAAGACATGTCAGATCATCTCCATGAGATGTTTCTAAGTTAGCCACATACATATTTTTACTTCTGTGAGCAGTGAGAATCACTTTCTTTGTAGTTAAATTAACTACAGTACACTTCTCAGATGTAAACTTCACTTCATTTCCCTTGTCACAAATTTGAGACACACTCAAAAGAATATACTTTAACCCACTGACATGATACACATTGTCAATGGATTCTTCAAGTGATTTTCCCACTTTACCAACACCTAAAATATACCCCTTCTTTCCATCACCAAAAGAGACACCTCCACCTTGAAGTGCCTTGAGTGAGAGGAAATTTTTGATATCACCAGTCATATGTTTAGAGCATCCACTGTCCATGTACCAACATTGACTGTTGCTTCTCTCACTCACCTGCATCACAGGTCACTTATTAGACTTGGGAACCCATTTCAATTTGAGTTCCCAGAAAGCAGACAGAGGGGTGATCAAGGTATTTCTAGCCCAATGAGGCAATTTCAAATTCATTTTGACAAAGGATTTTTTAGCAGAACCAAGCTCTCTCTTTGAAATACTTTTGATTGAGGATTGTTTTGTAGAACCAGGTCTCTCCTTTGGAACTCTCTGGTTTTCTGTGTACTTTGAAAGTCTCTCATGTGACTTTTTCCAGGTTGTACACTCTTCTTTTAAATGCCCATTTTTACCACAATGAAGACACAACAAATTATCAGCCACAAAAACATATTTGCTGTGAGGATTGAAAAGAGGAGTAATATTCAAGCTTCCTAGACCCTTTTTGTTGAAATTACTTTGATTTGTCACATTTGAAAGCAGCTTAGAAGATTTTGTCCACTTAAGAGACTTTTCAAGTTTATCTTTAAGTTTGACAACATCTCTTTCTAAACTTATGTTCTTTTCCAATGCTAACACAAGATTAGTCTCAGAGGTTTGCAGTTTTTCTTGAAGCTCAACTTGTAAACCACTAGACTTTCCCTCTCATTTTTCAGCTTTCTCATTCAGCAAATGTAATTGTTTTTTAAGTTCTAGTTTTTCAGATTCTAGAACAGACCATTTGATCTTCAATTTCAACATTTTCTCACCCATTTTATCTCTATTTTCATTTAAGCTTTCAAACTCAGCATTCATAGTATTCTTTCAGAAGTTAACTCAATCACTGAATCAATCATAACGTTTGCTAAATTCTCAATTTTTTAAGAGAATAGGTTTCAATCGTGCTTCAAATCAAGAAGATTACCTTATCCCATCATCTTCATCCTCTGAATGAGCCATGAAAGCAAACATCTGATTGAATATGGTTCATCCTCATGAACCACCACCATTGACACATCATTTGATTCATCAGGATTCTGAATCACTTAAGAATCACCCATGCTGCAAGGGCTTTCTTGACCACATAGTCAGCAGCAGCTTTGCGATCATTCTTATCGAGTACCAGGCCCTGCGCTTTCTTTATCACCTTTTTTTTTGATAATCTTTGTTTCACCTTGAGTAATGGACACTCTCTTATAAAGTGTCCAGCCTTTCCACACTTGTGACAGTATCATTTTGAGTGGCAGTTCGAGGAACATGTGCTCCCTTTCTAAAACCTTATTTTCCTCACAATCTTCTGAAACCTCTTGATAAGGTAAGCATATCATCATCATCACTGAGTCCTCTTCAGATCTGTACTTCAGCATCAAGGACTTATCTTTCTTGACTTCTTCTTTGCCTGATCATGACTTCGATTCATCTCATGGTCTTTAGATTTCCAATGAGGCATCCATTGTTAACTTTCAGATCCTTTGCTCAGTAATAGCATCAACCTTACTTTCCCGATTGGGAAGTATTCGAAGCACTTTTCTGACCTGCTTACTCATGCTGATAGGTTCTCCAAGCTTCTCAACTCATTTGGATTGATGACAGTTTGTGAACATTCATGAATAGTTTCACCTTCTCTCATTTTGAAGTTTTCATACTGAAGGTGAGCATATCAATCTTTGATTCTTTTACTTGTTCAGTTCCTTCATGGGCATTTTTAAGCAGTCCCAGATCTCTTTTGCAGATTCACAAGCAGAGACACGATTGAACTCATCGGGTCCTATACCACAAACAAGAAGCTTCTTTGCTTTGTATCCTTTTCAATCTTCTTCTATCAGCTTCATCATATTTTCGTCTAGGCTTTGGAACAAGCCTAGTGATTTCACCATCTTTCTCCTCAATCATGGGAATGAAAGGTCCATCTAACACAATGTCCCATAGTTCACATTCTTCAGCCATAAAAAAGTCATGCATTCTGACTTTCCACCAACTATAAAAGTGCCATTGAAACGAGGGGTCTAGTTGAAGACTGACCTCTTCCAGATTAAGTGGAGCAGCCATTCTAGAACAGGAATCACTCTCTTGGTGTTAACCGGATAGAGAGTACCTGGCTCTGATACCACTTGTTAGAATTGTGCGTCCACTATCAGTCAATGGACCAGGTCCTTGACACGCAATTTGTAATATAGCACACAATAAATGCAGTAAAAGAACAGAGGAGTTTTACGTGGAAACCTCCTTGCTCAAGGGAGTAAAACCACGACCTGTCTCACAAGGATTTCCAAAAACAGTTTCACTAATCTTCACAAGCAAAAGAAAACCGATTACAAAATGTGAGAAAAAGTTTTAATCTCACTATCAAGCATAGCACTATTGCTGATGAGCCTAAGTAGATATTACTCTACCCACTAAGTTATCACCCAGACAACTTAGATTTTCAAGCAATCTCTCAGATTACCCACTAAATCACTAACCTAATAATGATTTAGATAAAGGAATCAGTGTGGTTGATCTAAAAT
>CM040618.1:24060526-24089439 GCA_022817965.1 Solanum lycopersicoides | reverse complement strand
TTTTAGTACCCTTGATGATCCTACGTTGAATTCCTTGAACTTCTCTAAGTTGAGAATCACTTTTAGGTGATGTTGATGAAGGGTGTACATGAACTTGGATCGCAAGAGAGGGATGGTGTATATAGTTGCTAAGGTTGGTGAGCTAAGGTTTTCTTAAGGTTGAGACAAGTTGCTCTTAAATGGGTTTACCCTAAGTAGGGGATTATGATGTGAGTAGTAAGGTGGTAGATATCCCTATCTTGTCCTTCTTTTCCTTGAGCTTGAAACTAAAGAGTTACTAGTAGCTTGTTTATGATAGGAGTCTTGCATAAAAGTATAAGTTTAATGTTCTCCATATGTTATGCATGTCTTAATTGACACTATGTTATGCATGTTTTGAAGGCTCTTAGTTGCATACAAAAAGGATTTTTGATCAAATTCATGCTTCCTCATGTTGATTGTGCATCTTGATATGTTAGCTGTGCATTTAACTTCATGAGATAATGTAAGGAGCATGTTTGATGTCACTTAGAATGTGCGGTGTTTTAAGCCATCAATGAGAAATTGAGTCTCCCTTAAATGAATAATGACGAGTCTCTTAAAAATGTGTGACTTTTATGACTTGAGAATTATTAATGTAGGCTCACTCTTAAGAGGTGTTGGTATGTTAAGCTAGTGCTCTTGATGTGTGCCTATAAACTGCAAGAATTTTCCCTAATTAATGCATGTTTATGAAAACTAGTGACATGCTAGGACTCGAAACAATGTGTAATGACTTCCTATTATTGTGATGTATGTGGTATGATTTACCATGTTGACTTCATTGGGAAGAGAGTATGAGCATGCTTTGGTCAAAAGTGAAGGAGTTTTCTTTAAAATGAATAGACCTTCGCGCATTACTTGTTTATGAACTCATGATAACATGTGTGTATGTTAAGGAGAAGGACATTCCTCCTTAAACATAACAAACCATGATGATGTTAAGTATGACCTTAATAGTACTATCACTAAATGGTAAAGATCCTTGTTGGTTTAAAATACTCATGATCCATGTGCATTGAGTATGAGTTACGTGTTTGCTTCTTGAGTGATGATGTTGAGCATGACTATGTGTGATTAAAAGGTCATTGCGTATTGAACTCTTAATGAAATAATATGTAAAGGTCATTTAATGATTAGGAGAATGATGTTCCTCCTATGAACATGAGAGTACCTATGTGTTTGATGCATTAAAAAGTTAGTGAATGAAGACTTTACTTGCTTGTGTAGCATTGAGTGCAAAATGGTATGAAGCTAGTGTTCCTTGTAAGTTTGGTACATTGACTATTATTTTATGATGTGTTCAATGTTGTTAGCTTCTACATGGGTCATTAAGTCCTTGAAAGTGTTTTAAAATGTCTCTAGTGTCATTCGAGGACGAATGTTCCCAAGTAGGGGATATTGTAAGGTCTCTCAAAATGAAGTAATGATCCTAGAGCCTCAAATGTGCATAAAAAGGTTAATAATAATTTAATTAAGTGTTTTACAATATGTATGATTGATTTAAAGTGATTTGGAGGTCAAACGTCCAAGAACGTCCAAGACGTTCGAAAGATAGTCTTTAGACGTGCTAGTGTATCCTTGTATATTTGTCTTTTTTTTATGTATTGTTGAAACAACAGGGGTGACCCTAGCACCATAATATACATGTTTAGGGTCACAATGTTCGGGTACGATTCCCTGAGGACCAGCCTAAGGGTCCACGAGGAGGACCCAAACATTGGACAAGGAAGCTGCCCAAGGCAGCGTGCAGAACCAGAATGTGGAGCCACTCACACGTCGCGCGCCTGGAACTTAAAGTGCATGTGCGTTGCGAGCCCTATACGAAGATCACTGCCTCAAAAATTATGTGAGGCAAAATTAGGAGTTGCCTCCATGACGCGCAACCATTTTGCAGATTCAGTTGTGTCATCTTAAAGTCAAGTTGGACATGTCTAAAAGTCCCAATAAGTATGGGGGTGTTTTGGTAACTTTGGTAGTCGGTTATAAACTATTTTAATGACATATTTAACCCCTTTCCCAAGTCAAAACCCCAACACCCAATAAAAAATCAAAATTCCAAAACTCTCTTCTCTTCCAAATTCTCTCAAACCTCCATTGGAGGGAAAACTCAAGGTTCAAGCTAGGGGCTTGATTTTCATTGTTTCTTCTCCAATTTTTCGTGGTATTTTAATTTAGTAAAGTATGATAATCGTTCATCCTTAGTTGAGATTCCATCTAAGGAGTTCCTTCAATGTTTTTTCAAAGAGAATTCATGATCAAAATTCCTATCTTTCAATCTAGTCATGGGTTCATTGTCAAAATGATTTCAAAAGCATTCTAATGATGAATACATGATTAATCACTTATTTTAAGATGAAATTCAATCCAATTCCACGAAGAACCCATGATCCTCCTAAATTCTCAAATTAGCCTATAATGTGGGTCTTGTGATCTTGATTTGATGATGATTGAATTATGTTTAGATATTAATGAATTGCTTAGTTCTATATTTATCTATGTCAATTGGTTATGAATTGTTGAGAATTGGTCAATGATGATCAAAGCTTTCAAAACTTGGTGAGTTGATCTAGAATCGTCTACTTAGTACAGAATTGGCCTTGAATGGCATTGTGTGGTATGGTCTACTTATGGTGGCGGTATTTACTTTCTTGTCATTCTCTATATGTATTGATTATGGTCTTTAAGGAAAGTTATAAATTATGAAGTGTGGTTATGATGATCACCCATTGTGAAGTACTATGCCTAGTCTCTTAATCTAGTATCATGTTCTAGGTACTAACGATGTCTTCAACGTTTGAATGAAGTTGTTAGGGTTAGGTTTGGTCTATGTGCTGCCAATGATGAAGTTCTAATGGTGAATGACTCCTACCTATGTACCCCTACTTGAATGTGTGATCTTCGCCAATGTTAGGAGTCTTGGATGCAATGTTGAAGATGTCTCGTCTCCTATGCTATGATGCAGTGTGTTCTCTATGCATGAATGTGCATTGTGGTCTTAAGAGGGTGGCTGCCTCAATGTGATGTTGATAGACATTATGTGATCATGTTGACCAATGTATACACACTCACACCTCATTCATGGTTATAGGTAGTATAGGTTTATGGTGTCTAATGAAAGGATAATTATCATATGCACTATTGTCTACTACTATGCATGTAAAGTATATGTCCATGAAGCATGAAATGCATCTTAACTAGGATGACTTGATAGGTGTACTAGTGTAGGAAATGGTATGGGTCTTTGCCTATACATTGCACATGTCTACCTTGATAGAATAACTCCTAAGGTGATTACTCTATGAATATGAATATGAATGCATGATTAAGCTATGAACATGAAAGAATATGATATAATGAAGTATGCATGTGTGTAGTATCTAAATGTTTTTATGTGAAAGGTCTTCTCATGTAAGTACACATACACACACATAAATGCATATAATGAAGAATGTATGATAATCTAGTAAAAAGGGAGTCTCTTGAAATGTATTCTCAATTGTACTCTAAACTAGATATTGCTTGAATATGCTATGTCCATGTGAAAGGTTTTCTCACATGATTTAGGTTAATGAAAGGACATTCTCATCTATAACCTATGAGATAAGAATATGAGGATTTAGACCTCCTAAAGCCATTTATATGAAGTAAAGTTAATAAAGACTTTTCAATAAAGGGAAGTTAGCTTAGCATCGAGTGAACTTGATGATGAGGGGTGCCCCTTCCCAAAGTGACCAAAGGGAAGGCTTGTTCACCATAGTCCTCACGAGGTGGATAACTATAATGCCCAATTGGCATAAAGAGGGTTTCCATAAATACCTCCAAGTTTCCATAACCATATTTACCCATAAGATCTAGCAAGTGATATCACCTAAGATGCTAGCATGATACTCATGTCTTACCTTGGAAAGTAAGATACCCTCTTTTGGTGTAAGGGGATGACACCAAATTCCATGTTTGGCTTACATGGTCTTCTTGTCGGTTAAGGCTAAGATTTCCCTAAAGTGAAATGGACAATGGAAGTAAAGTAATGGACCCTAACTAGGATAACCTAAGGGAAGTTTCTTAGTGTAGGTGAGGGTATGTGACTTCACCTATGCATTGCACAAGTAGCTCTTGAAGGGAGTTCTAGGAAGGTGTTCTCTATGTATATGACTATGTATATGTTTATGTTCCTTATGCATTACATTGTAGTATTGTCTAACTGTTATGTTAATATGCATGGTATGAATCCTATTGAGTCTATATGATGAGGTCTTACCTTATGTTCATAATGTTGGTCTTATTGACTGTATGATGAATTCTTACTTGATATGTATGAAGTTGTCTATACTTGCCATATTGATGTATGAAGTAAATGTTAAGGCTTGTAGTCTCTTTGTAGGTTTACTACGTATGTGTGAGGTTATGGGACTTCACATGTACATTGCACTAGTAGGTTTAGATTGAGATTATGACTAAGGTTTTGTGATGTCTATATGAAATGAAGTCCAAGTGTGCTATTGTTGACTTTTGTCTATTATGATGTTGTTGGTAGTGTTGACTTGCATGTGGTCTTGAAGTGAGTCTTATATGTGGTTCATGGAACATGTTGGTTCATATATGGAGTAGGTTTCTTTAGGATATGATATGTACCTATGAATGCCTATGTTTAAGTAAATGAAGGTCATGGAAATGTACACCTTGGTGACCTTAAGGTAATGTTTGAGTGTGGTAGTGGAATGAGACACTATTCATGGATTGCACCAAGTGTTATTAGAGGGTTCCTTGGGGGTTAAAGACTTAAGGTAAAATATAATATAATACAATGGATATGATAAAGGTGCCTTAAATGAATTATGTGGCTTTATGTGATGTTATGAATAGTTTCCATGCCTATGATAAGTATATGAGCTATATTGTACTTATTGTATCAAGGTTTTATGAATTTTACTAAAAGGCATGATGCATGGTTTTCAAAGTAAAATATCCTCTTTAAATGCATGGTTGTCATACTTAGTGCATTCTTGTACTAATACCATTCTTCTTCACCTTTTTACACAAAGTGTAGGTTATGGATGCTTAAAGGATGTCTCTAAACTAAAGGGTTTGATAGATGTTTCCCAAGCTCAAGAAAGGGGTCCTTATGATTCAACGATTTCCTATGTAAAGTTAATCTTAAAGTATATGTAATAGCTTAGTTATTATTTTATGTTGTGAAGGGTCGTGTCCCTATTCTACTCTATTGATGTTGAGTCTAAGATGGCAAAAGAGACTTAGAGTCTAACTATGTGTTGTGACTTATATTATATATATATGAAGTGATGTTTCTAGCATACGATGTGCTATGAAAAGTTTTAAATTTTCGCTAAATTTACCTATGACAATGCGATGAATGATGACTATGGGCTTGTATAAGACCTCTGAGAGGTCAAGTACGCCATGTTACTTTTAGGGGGTTCTCCCTGGTCGTGACAAAATCAATAGCAGTTTAATTTTTTAAATTTAATTTTATTAGTCAATTTAATTTTATAAATTTAAACTATATACCTTCTAATTATATAAATTTAATTTTACCGTTCAACTGAAGTTTATCAATATCAAATTTAATATATAAATCTCCTTAAATGTATAATTGATAATATATATCATATTTGAACCACTAATATATAGGACTTGATTTGTTAATCTACTCGAGAAGTATATAATCAACGTATTTCATACTCTGATAAGTTATCCTTTACATGACATTGTCTACGATATGATCACTACACTTGACCTCCATTCAAGTCGAATGTAATAATCTTGATAGAACTTTCTTTATAAAGTAACTTACGATGTTCTTTTGTCTATTTCATAAAATGAGATAAGACGTTGAAGGTTATACATACAAATAATTAAATAATTAATTATAAATATAAAATTTTGTTAATTGTTATGCTGACATTTCTACGAGTATTATCTTGCATTTCATGAATTATATGTTAGCTCTTCATCTCTATGTCATAACATGAGGTATTAAGTTCATTAAATTTTAAGATAAATACAAAGTAATCATGTTATTTAAATAATATTGACATAAGAAGGTTGATATTTTATATTAATTTATATTTTAACTTATATAAAACCGTCATTCGGAGGACGATTTTATTTAAAATTAGTTGAAAATATGAATTTATTAATTTTTACATACTATTTAATTTTACAAACTTCCAGAAGTCAGTATAATGATTTGTTTGATTTTTATTTTACACAAAATCGTACCCCGGAAGACAATTTAAATAAAATTAATTCAAAATATTTCTTAATTTTATTTTTTGATATTTAATTAAGAAAAAATAAAATATTTTTATTTATTTATTCATTTAATACCGACATCAAGAGATTGATTTTTATTGTAATTCATTTTTCAGGGAAAAAATCCGACCTCCTGAGGTCGGAATTTGATTTTTCCGCTTTATTTTGCATAAAACCTGACAATTTGTAGTCGGTTTTCTAAAGAATTGTTTTTTATACTTTTTAAGAATACCAACCACGGGAGGTCGGAAATAACGACCTCAAATTGAGGTCGGTATTCACTTTTTTTTTAGTAGTATATATTATAAACAATCATGATTTTTTTTTACTAATCTTATTATAGAGTTTGTGGAAATCTATTGCTACTCGAGTTAGAGAAAAATCTGCTTTTACAAAATCAAACATTTCCAAGTCATATGCTAGTGTGTATATATATTTATATACATAAACAAAAATATATTCAATTAAGATCACAAACTTCATGTAGTGATATATTTATCTTTTTAATTAGTTAGTGTTAAATAACCCTCATTTCAAATTTGTTTTGATTTGTTAGATCTATTTTTGTAACAAACAACTCTCTTTAAACAATTTGTAAGCAAATTTATTTAAATAAATTATTAGTACAAATATAAAACATAAAATCAAGAAAATAAATAAAATAATTAAAATGATTTGAAGGATATTATTGTCTTTACATAGACTTATCCATGGTATTATATCCTATGTATTACTAATACCTCCAAATACATCCTATAATACCTTGTAGGATGTATAACTAATTCATGTTATACATAAGCCCAAATTCCTACCAAACGTTGTACTAAATAATACCGAGTTTTGGCAAAAAACATCCTTCAAGTATACCCAAACTTAAGTTACATCCTTAAAATATAATTCTTAGCAGAAAACATCCTTCAAGTATTTAAAAGTGAGCAATTTTCATCCTTATGTGAGATATCGTCAAAACACTAAGGGATCCTACAAAAATATGAGCAGTTCATGTGACTATCAACAAAAGTTTTCCTGCATAATTTCATTACTTGCTATATGAAGTTCCTGAAAAAAAAATATTTAAAATCTTAGACATTATTGCTTACGGAAATAAAATAATACTTGAAAGATGTGAGGGTACATGATTTGCTCTTTTTTTCATTTAGTAACGGAAAAAAGTTGGAGCTTAATTATCTTTACCTTTTATATAGTCAAATTGTGTTTAGATCAATAAATGTTTTGGACCAATGTGATATTGAAGTGATCAAAATATTGAGTATGTCTCACATTGAGTTTCTTTCTACTTTATTAGAAGCGAAAGTCTCCAACAAACGCCGTTTCTAGTATACTAAATTGAGAAGAAATATATTTCAACTAATCATATTTTAAATATAAAATACATGCAAAATAAATAAAAAGAACTGTCAAATTAAAAGATTTTGCGTGATGCTAAACTCAATAATCGAAAAAGTTCACGATAATATTTTTGACGTTGCTAAGAATAATAATTAGGATGGAATGACTTAATTTTTGTGGGATTTTTTAGTTTTCCAATAAATTAAATAGAAGGATATTTGTTTTTCACTTTTAAATACTTGAAGGATATTTCCTGCTAAAATGATATTTTAAGGATGTAGTTTAAGTTTGAGGTATAGTTTAGGATGATTTTGACCAAAATACATGGAATATTCTTGTAATGCAGCCTATCGAACGACTCCTTAATTCAATGTTTGGTTGCAAAGGTAGGGATAACTTATCCTGAGATTAACAATTAGTCAAGGGATAAGTTATCTCTCCCGTGGGGGAGGTATAGTAATCCCAGGATAAGTTACCATGGGATAAGATGGGTAAATCAACAACAATACTCCCTAAAACTCTCTTTTATACACCACTTTTACATTCGAACATATTAACATAATTTTTTACAATATTTATCATAGCATTCACAACCTTAATTATTCGTTGTTTTTATGGTAAATATGTTTTTCTATTAAATATTTATATTTTATAATTACAATTTTATTTATGAATGTATTATATAGTTTATTACTCTATAGTTTATTACTCACTGAGAAATTATATGTTATCTATAACTAAAATGTAGATAACTTTAATAATAAATTTTCATTTACTTTAATAAATTTAAAATGAAAATCTTAATTTTTCAGCTAAATAAAATGAATGGTTTACTTTCAAACTAAATAAAAATGAAAGTTTTATTTTTAATCTAAATAAGATGAAAATCTTATTTTAAGCTAAATAAGAAGAACATTTTATTTTAAAGCTAAATAAGATGAAAATTTAATTTGTAAGTTGAATAAGATGAAATTTTAATTTTAAAAATATACGGCACAATCATGGAAATGCATACACAAAAATATTTAAGATAAATACGATGGAAATTTTATTTTTTAAGAATGAATAACTAATGCTTCCAAAGAAATTGTTAAAAAAAATACATAAGGTGAGGGTAGTTTTGTAAACAAACAACTTATTCTCAAAAATTATACAATGAATATTAGTTTGAATATGACAAACCAAACAAGCAATAAAAACTAATTCCATCATAACTTATCCTAGAATAACTTATGCTAGTATAACTTATCTCAACATAACTAATCCCAACATAACTAGAATTCAAACCAAACGAGCCCTAAAAATTTATCATTTCTTTTGTAACAGAACTTCTAATGCCTTTTTTTTATATAGGAAATAGTATGGAATTTGAAATGATTTCATAAACATGCACTTTACTATGATTTAAGATCTATGATTATAAAAAATCACGGGAGTAACGAAAATAAAAATAATTAATTTTTTTATATGAAAGAATATGAATAAATGGGGTGGCAATTGTCACATTCATTTTTAGAATAATATAAAATAAACAAATAGAAAAAATCATCATTAAAGTGAGGAAAAAAAGAGATAAATAGGAACCTTGGCCAATGAGAGGTGCCTAATAGTATTCATTTATGTAGCTTTATATTACACGAAGGGGAGATTTAATTGACAAATACATCGATCTTTAGGGATCTTTCAACTTCTCTAAAATAACAAGAAAATGTTATTTCTTCTTCCACAATGGGTATTGTAACGAATTCAAGTTACATTTGCTCATAAAAATTAAAGTTGAGTCATTTTAATAACAATGAGGGTATAAATGACATATTATTATCATAAAGTATATTTGTTCAAATCATATAATCTAGGGAGCAAATTTGGTCAAAATTTATCCATATATATTGATAAATAATTATTTAAAAAATAATTAGATTTTAAAAGTTAGGTTTAAATATCCGTAATTAGCAACTAATAATATTTTAGTCAGTGAATGAACCAGGATTTTCGTTTAACGGGTTCGAAAAATAAAAGTATAAACGTGTAAATAAGCCTTTAGAAATGGAAACCTTGAATTCTTTTGGGTTTAAAATCACACTTTAGCACGGTTTTAAAAGTAAAAAAAAAAACTTAAAAAGAACTTGAAAAAAAAAATGAAAAAAAAAAACTAAAAAAACTTAAGCAAAAAAGTAAGAAAGATAAAATGCTTACACAGAGGCTCAAACCACTGACATACAACCTAATTTCAAGGAGACTTGACACTACACCATTCATTTCTCTTTGTTATTGAGGGGGTTCAAAACATATATATCTATAGAAATACAGAAAATTTACCTTATATTAATACCGTGTAATTTTTTGCCGAGAGGTTCATGAACCCACGTGGATCCGCCCCTGGATTTAATAGTAATTTTCATCATATGTCATTAACATCAACGACATTTTTCAACATATGACATAATATATTCGATATTTGTATGAAAAAATTCACTATTTTAACGAAATTTTCACTATATGTCGTTCGAATCAACGCCATTTTGCAACAAATGTCATAATATGTTCGACATTTCTATTAAATGTCGCTATTTAGAAACATTTTTGCTAAAAGTCGCCAAAATCAATGACATTTTACAACAAATTTCACTATTTTAGTGACATTTTTTCTAAATGTCACTAAAATCAATGAAATTTTGCGGCGAATGTCATAATACATTCGACATTTATGTTAAATGTCACTATTTAAGCGATATTTTTTCTAAATGTCACTAAAACTAATTACATTTCGTAGTAAATGTCATATTATATTCGATACTTGTAGCAAATGTCATCATTTAAATGATATTTTCGCTAAATGTCGCTAAAAACAATGATATTTTGAAATAAATGTCACTATTTTAGTAACATTTATTTTCTAAATTTCACTATTTTAGTGACATTTTTTCTAAATGTCACTAAAATCAATGACATTTTGCAGTAAATGTCCTAATATATTCGACATATATATTAAATGTCATAATTTAGGCGATATTTTTTCTAAATGTCATTAAAATCAATGACATTTTATAATAAATGTCATATTATATTCAACATTTTCAGCAAATGTCATCATTTAAATGACATTGTTGCTAAATGTCTCTAAAAACACCGACATTTTACAATAAATGTCATTATCATAGTGATATTTTAGATAAAAAGTCATTATTATTACGATATCTGATACCACATGTCATTATTTTTACGACATTTGATATCATATGTCGTTATTTTATGACATTTTCTTCTTAAATGTCATGTTATATTCTGATATTTATTTCAAATGCCACCAAATTAATGTCGTCGTATGTACAATTTTTTATATTCCGATATTTGTTTCAAATGCCACCAAATTAATGTCGTCGTATGTACATTTTCTTGTAAAAAAAATTTTTGGAAAGAAATTAAAAATCTGGAAATTTGGCAAGTAAGTTAAAGTGAGTTTTTGGTCAATGTCAAACGGCTATAACATCTAGTTAAGGATGAGTTAGATGCACTTCCAGATATTGTTGGAAAGATCTTGGAATTATCTTTTCAACGTCACCGAGTTTGCGCGATTCTAAGTTAGGATGAGTGAGTTATGCCCTTTGGAAGTTGGGTTGTTGTAATAAAGAAAATTCGATCCGGAATTTTAAAGGACAGTTTGATCTTTTCCTTATCCAACTTAATTATTTCATTTTTGGTAATATTTTTAGGGGCTAAACTGACTTGGTTCATTTTATACTTTTGAAAAATAGAGTTGGGGTTTTTTTGTTGGAGAAAGAACGCAAGAGAAAAGAGAAGAGGAAAAGGAAGATTCATCATTTTGAAAGTATTTGATTACAGATTTCTTCAAGTATTTTATCCCAGAAGGTATTTGAGTGTCTCATAGCGTTGGGTTCATTAGCCCACGCGCCAAACATGTTTAGTTCATCAAAATTCGTCCTTAGAGAGTTAAAAGTTGATGTTCTTGACATGAATTCTTGAGATTGAATGTTATTCTTGAATTTGGTTGAATTGTGGAGTTTTTGAGATCTTTAAGTTGAGTTTTAGAGTTGCTTTAAGTTAGAATCGTGAGTACTAATGCTGAGTTTTGGGATTGAAAATGACTTTGAGGAAAATATTCAAGTTTAGGCGAATTGGGGTTCGAAACGGAAAAAGAAAAAAGTCGAACATGTTACGTCAAACAAGTCCGCACCGTGGACATGCTTCTCTGTGAACAAACAGTTACTCTGCATCGCGAACAAGACGCGGACTCCATTGTCTCAAAATTTAATTTCGTAAATAATTATTTAGTAGCAACTCTGCATCGCAGACTTCTTCCAAGAAAGTGATTTCGTAACTTTTCTCAAGTTTAGCTATCCGAAATCATTTATAAACATGATGAGGTCATTCCAAACACAAATCATAATCCTTGAATCCATAATTTAATTCAAGATCATTAAGAGTCAATTCAAGTAAGCGTTAAGATCAAAGTCAAGAGTCAAGTCAAGTCAAGTTCATGTAAGTTTTCAAGGTCTTTTACAAATGTCTTAACTTTGTTTTAAGACTAAAATTTTCAAGTTAAGCTAAGAGTAAAGAGGTGAGTTTTTTTCATAAAAGCTATAGGGAACTAAGTATTCCCAAGGAATTTATAAATGTTTTCACATTTAAGATAAGAAGAAACTGAAATTTCCAAAAGAGTTGTGAGCAAGAAAAGGGAACATCGATTCAAAGAGAGATTTTAAGCTAAGTGTTGAGTAATTATCTCAACCCGAAGAAAGAAGTTGTTTTTAAAACATATGAGATAAGTATATTTTGGAATTAGTATTGAGCACCGATATGGGGATGCGAGTTCATATTAACTCAAGTCTCCATAAACCATGTAGCCATCATGGGCATTAAATGATCATACTTTTTAGATGATCACTTAAGTTAAGTGATTGGATCCAGTAAGTTAAGTAAGTTACTATACCGATGGAAAGGTATATGATGCTCATCAGCAACGTGAGGTAAAATGTTGTACCATCACTTAGGCTCATAGTGATTGTTGTCGGTTAGAAAATCTTCCACATAAGTTATATTACTTTTAAATGAGTAAAGTTAAGTTTGTTGTTGATTTATCTTTAACGAACTAAGATTGTTTTCAATTTCTTTATAAGATATCTCTCTCTCTATGTATATATATATATATCGCATGTGTTTTACAGTTTTATATTGAGTTGAGTATCCATGAGTTAAGAAGAGCCAAGGTAAGTGTTTCTTTCATAATATCTTTTGAGCCTATGCTTGTTAGCATTCCAACTCGCATACTCGTACATTGAATGTACCGATGCCAGTTGGCCTGCATCGTATTATGATGCAGATGCAAGTAACCAAGATCAGCATCCAACACCTTGTTAATCTAGCATGAACACTCACAGTCTGTTGGTTGGCCTCCTTGCCTTACGGAAGACCCTTTTTTGTTTTCTAGTCTAGTTCATTAGGATGTTGTAGGGATTGTCCCAACATCTATCTCGGTTGTTTAGAGGCTTCATAGACAGTTCGTAGTTCATTTGGCATTACATTATTATTCTATGTTAAAGACTTGTATTACCATTTTTGGCCAAGTTGAATGTTATTTATTTTAACATTCTAAGTTATATTTTTAGATATTTGAGTAAGTCCTTTGATCATTGTAATAATGTAAGAATCTTCTGCTGAATTAAGTTAGCCAGGCCAAGGGTTCGCTCGAGGCCATCAATGGTCTTCGAGTGCCAACCATATCCGGGGTGTAGACTCGGAGCGTGACAGCTACAAAGACACCCATCCCGCTGTAGCGGCGTCTCTCCAGTGGCACCAATCCCGCTGCAGCAACACTTTTTGAACTAGTGAGCTCCATCTTGAAAAATTCCAAAAATCCTTTAAGTTAATCTCTGCCTCATCTGTTACAGAGGTACCCATCCCGCTGTAGCGTCACAAAGTGAGGCAGTGAGCTCCTAAAGGATTTTCAATTTCCGCCTTTCACAACAAACTCTTAACCAACTACGCCTCGAAATTATCCTTAATGCTACGGTCTATTCCAGGAGGTCTATTTCTCCAAATTCAATTTCGTAAAGTCATAGGATCCCCTATCGAGTTATCTAACTGATTATGTAATCACATTCCTATTTACTCCACCTAATTGCTACCAAATTTTCATACAACTTGATGACTCCAATTTCCTCCGAATCAGGACAAGGTTGGGAAAATCCAAGTACTATGAAAAAGTTTTTCCGACTTTGATTTTTCCCCATTGGCATTTCTATAACGACGAATGTCACGACCCGCATGTATACCCTAAAATTTTGGGTATTCTTAGGTCATGGCACGGCGTACTTGACCTCTAGGAGGTCTTGTACAAGACCTTTCATATCGTTCATCGCATATACATAATGAAAAGTAGTGCGGAATTAAAACTTTTCACAAAACATTAGAATATCTTTAATAGCATATTTCATTAAAATCATAGGAAATACTAAGTCTCAATCTAATCAAAGCTTAGACGCGAGAATACTTGGGATACGGCCCATACATCAAAATATAGAAATACTTAGTCTATTACAATACTTCAATATAAAAGAAACCTAAGATAACTATGCCCTCGAATCAAGAGAGGACATACTTTAACTTCACTTGAATGATGCTATAATCCAAGCCTTGCTTGCTCTTCACCTACCAACCACTATAGAGATAGAAATATATATGGAATTAGTACAAACACATGTACTAAGTATGACATAATGCATAAAAATCATGATAACGGACATTTAATGGAAATATGCTCTTTTTGATTAAAACATCATCGTATAAGCATAAGAAGAACATTTAACACCTTAGAAACACATAATAAATCACACAGACAATTTATCACATTTTAAGAGTATTACAGTGAATGATATCACTGTTACAGTGAACTATTTCTAATGATACAGTGAACTAAAATTCATGTTACAGTGAATCCAATTAACATGCATCCTTCCTACTAAAAATTAGCTTAAGACTCACTTAAGTAATACAAAGAGAGACCGCCAATACAACCTCTCTAAGAATGCCTAAATGATCCTCAAGACTACTTATAATGAGACACATACATTTACAAGACACCAAAACACATAACATGTATAATATGACATTCTCCTTACCGAGGTTATCAAAAGACTTACTTAAGTACTCCTAGAAGAGAACACCCATACACCCTCTTCAAGGTTACCTAAATAATCCTTAAGACTTCCTAAGTTTAGATCATGCCTAAAGTATCAACCAACTTCCCTAACTAGAGTCATTCTCAAGACTTCCCTTAAGGATCCCCCTTCACACTTTAACTAGGAAATCCTTAAAGTCACTCTAGATTAGGTACTCATTCATTTACATGCTTTCTAACATTAGTCATTATTATTAGTTCATTAGTTCATTAAGAGACATTCATCACATAGAGGACATTCAAGTAATTGTCTTGGAGAAGACCTAGGGACTCCCACTAACATCTTCAAAGCCTAAGGGTGCAATGTCTTGGTAGTGTCCTATACCACCACCTAAACTTCATAGACTTCTCAAATACTAGTAGGTATCCCAGAAGATGAGAATAGACAATAACCGACATAGACCATGGTAGCAAAGCATGAAATCCAGAGTTGTAACCTACTCCAATGGAGGGTGTTTTACTTGCCAACCCTAGAACTTGGACACATCCCATGTAGGCACATGGTTATGGAATATGAAGGGTTTACTTTGCACTCTATCCTTATTATTAACTAGAGCTACTTCCCTTACCATACTCACTCGGTGCTAGCCTTTGTTCTCATAGAGTAATTCACATTAAGGATCACATGAAGAGGTTCCACATCTAGTTCCTAACTCAATCACATTCACCCTACCAAAGAGGTCCCCTAGGGCTTCCTTACAATGGAGAAGAGGATAGCTTAATGACTTTCTTAAGGATGATATGATGCCGTTCCAACCAACCAACCTTAAGTCCATCATTCATTACAAGAAGGATACCATTACGACTTTCGACTTCAAGGTTCATAACCTTACCACTAGGTTGAAGGTTTGACATAAAGGACCTTATTAGCATTCTTAAAGGTCTCATGACATTCATAAATACAAGACTAAGAGACTTTATCATCCTAAGTCAAGACATCTCATATTCACATATCATTCATGCATCGAGAAGAGGGACTTAAGTCTACCTAAACAAGACACATCACTTCACTTTATCACATATAACATATCATATTCAAGAAGCACAAATGCACAACCTTCATAATCGTTTGGTCACCCTATACACTACTGTAACATCATCAATATAACCATCATAGACTCATATAGTCAAATAGGAATAACCATGCATCAACTCTAAGACTACACACATAAGGACATAGTCATAGTATAACATGATCACCTAATGTCAATAGAAAAATACTTACTTTCACATCACTTAACACGTAGATAGATATGATCATACTTCACATAATCAACTACACAAATCATCATAATACTTCAAGTAGTGCTGACAATGCCATGATCATCATAATACATAAGGTAACACCGACAAGGCCACATCATTTACAAGTAAAACACATAGCACCGCCACCATAAGTGGACCATACCAATCACAACATAATTCAAAAGATACATTATATAAAATAAAGAGAATTACGGCAGCGTATCACCAATCCATTCTCTCCACTTCAATCCTTAGCTAAATCATCCAATTCGATACCAATAGGCCCTTACCCATGGCCATGATCATCAATTCAATACATAAATCACAATAATCAATGAATTTAGGTCAATTCAATATGTATTTATCAATCTAATACAACCTATACATCAATTGAATACAATTCTTATCATTCAATAGCCCATAGAAAACTACACTAGAATTCATAAGAATTAAGACAATATCAAGTCAACCTCAAAGTAGTCAAAAACTACGGTTCATCAATTACATGGGTTCATAGGTTAATTGTGTTGAAATCATCTAATTAACAACAATTCAATAAATACATAATTCTTTAAAACCTTTAATGCAAGAACCCATGAATAGATCATAAAATTGGACAAGTTCATCGTTAGAAAACTTTAGAAATCTCTTTGAATTTTAGGCTCCTTGATGAATAGAGTTTCAAGGATAAAAAACCCATACCTCAATGATGTTAATCCACGAAATTTATGAAGAATCACCACTTAAATCTCCAATCCAAGATCTTCCTTGAGTTTTGGCTTCAATGGAGTTCTAGAGAAAATCTAAGACAATTTGGGTTTTAATTTTAAAGAATAAATTCGTCTAGATATTTAGGACTTAGATAAATGCTTAAAATACCCAAATTACCCTTAAGTAACCGCCCAAACTCTTTGTCACGATCGGAATCTAGATCCCAGACGAGACCGGCGTCGTTGACCTCTCAGAGATCGCAAACAAGCCTACTTACGTCATTCATACTTCATCTAGGTTAATTTTAGCGAAAAATTTGAAACTTTTTGTTTCCTTAACATACTTGTTAAACATTCTTATCATTTCATAATTGTTCACCATCAACCATCTAACATTAAGAGATAAGTAACTGAAAGAAATAGATCAATAAGTATTAAGTGTATAATTGCCAAAATGGCCTAATACAAAGTCTGAATAAAAACAGGAAAGAAACGCTAGTGGAACATGCTCCACTATCTCAACTCTAAAACTAAGCTAGAATGTCAAACAGTAGCATCCTCGAAAGCATGAGGACCTACCAACTCCGGATGAATGCTGGACGTCCGAATAACTGCAACAATGATCATGTAGCTCTATCGCCCACCTGTGCCTGCACCTAAAATAGTATAGTTGTATAGGGTTAGTACACACTTGTACTAAGTATGGGTATATGCAAGCGCACACACCAAGGACATGCATGAGAAAGAATAGGTCTTCCCTAACAACATGATTATGGGAAGTCAAGTTAGTGGACTTGCCAAATTTGGAATAGGAAAGTTAGTGAACTTTCCAAATTTCGATTAGAAAAGTCAGTGAGCTTTCCAAATTCGGATTAGGAAAGTCATGCCATGAGAGTAACATGCCTCATCATAAACATCATACAACATACAACACATAACATCTTACATATAGCACATATCATAGAACATAACCTATAACACATAGCTTCTTGCATATCGTTCATTCATATGCCATGAGACCTTGGAATCATGGACTTGACATTAAGACTTACCAAAATGAGGGCTCAACATATGGGACCTCAACTAGGGAGTCTTCATTAGCAAACACAGAGTCTGCTGCATTCATTCATACGTACTTCATTTCATTTCGTTCATATGCCAGTGTGAACACCAGCTATACCTAGGGTGTAGTTTAAGACTTTCATCGGGTTTGCTGTGCAATGATCAAGAATAACTTAATGTCATTACCTGAGTCTAGCTCACCTCTTGATTATCCTATCCTAACACCTCTGGTATCATTCATTTCATTATGTGCTTCATTTGAGGCTGGCCTCATTCATGCATTGGGAACTTTAACTTTAACCGACATATATCATGTGAGCATCATGAAATCCAGTGTCTCCCCCACACCAAAAAGAGGTGGAATCACCGGCCAAAGTGACCCAATAATATGCTAGCGTACATGTGAATTTAACCCCGCCAGATCCCTGTATTGGCAGTATAGGTTCGAAGACTAGGAGATATAAGGAGACCCATACCCGGCAAGCCGGACAGTCTCATCTCATGAGAGTTACGTGAACCTTTGCCCTTCCTGAAAGAAGGCATCACCGCTCATAGATAGCCTATCGGTGCTCAGTATAAAGTTCTATTTCATTCATCTCATACGTCATGTAAGCTGACTTCTAGTATGAGGATATCATAGCTCTTTAGATGATTTCTCATCTCATCATTAGTATTAAGTGTGTTAAGCTCAATACCTTCATTAGAGTGTTCATAGAGACTGGTCTCTTCATTATCTTACACTCTCATAGGTGAGTACGTTTTGGTAACATTTACTTAGGCTCCTTTGAGATCAATCTCATCATTTACATTAGCCTCATATCATGTTGTCACCACATTCATTATCATTAGTACATTTGCTTTCCATAATTACTCACTTCTTGTTACATGAATGTTCATCTCATCATTTCATTATTCGTCTCATCATATGCCAATGCACTTGGCCATCTAGTGTATCTTACACTCATATTTAACCTTTCAAAGTTCATCATTCCAATACATACATCTTAGGTTCACTTACTTTTGAACGTATGCTAGACTTATGTGTCTATACATACAAGCCATGAGACTTCATTCGTATTTCGTCTAAGTGATTCATATCTTCCTAAGATTATGTGATACAAGACTTATGTGTCTTGTATATATGCCAAGATCTTGATTTCGATCTAAGCAGGTGGCATTATTCTTGGATATTTTGTTCACGTATGACTTATGTATCAATACGGAAGTTTGGCAAGGAAACCCAAATTTGCATCATTCGAATATCATTTATCTTTTTCATTGATTTTATTCATAATATTCATAACATTAGAACTCTAAATTAAATTCCAACATTAACATCGTATTATTATTTTCTACTTAGTTTTTCTCTTAGGTTGGCCGAAGGGTTGTAGGTTTGAACCCCCACAACCCCTTTTTAATTTTCATTAACATAAAATTGCCCATTCTCGCCTTAACCAAGAGGTTGTGGGATCAAACCCCCACATCCTCTTGTATTTTTGTTATTAATTTCGCTTGCATAGGGAGGTTGTGGGTTCGAACCCCCACAGCCTCTTTATTTAAACTTAAGTTTCGCTGAGGCTGTGAGGTGGTGAGTTCGAACCCCCACAGCCTCCTAACTTTATTTTAATTAAATTAGGCGAGTGGCAGTGAGGTTGTGGGATCGAACCCCCACAGCCTCACTTTATTTTTTTTTAGTTAATTTCGCCTCTCCTTATCAGCCTTGAGGTCGTGGGTTCGATTCCCACGCCTCGCGTTTTTCTTTTTCCTTATTTTCTCCCTTTTCGCGCGTGCCTGGAGGTCGTGGGTTCGAATCCCACGCCTCCCATTTATCTGTTTAATTATTTCTCTCCTCCTTCTCTTCCAGTTCGCGAGTTCGATTCCCCCCAGCCCCTTTTTCTTTTTCTTTGTGGCAAATTCCAGTAGCCAGGTTCGAATCCCCCAGCCCCATTTTCTTTTCCCTTGTCTCGCAAAACCAGTAGTTAAGGGGTTCGATTCCCTTAGCTCCTTCACGTTTTTTTTTTCTTTTTCAGCTGCTTTAACATGTGAGGTCTTGGGTTCAATTCCCATTGACCTCACTTATTTTATTTTTACTTTAAAAATCCAGAATTTGACATCATTGTAGAGTGCACAAATCTGGAAATTTTTTGTCATTCTTCAACTCATTTTCATCAACATTTTCGCATGATTCTCAAGGTGCATTCATAAATCATTTTAACACATTTTTAGGCGTATCTTTCATAGATTCATTTGGCTAAAAGAATGTTATTCAATCAACCATATTTCATTGCAATAAACATCACATTGTATAAACATTTCACACATAAAATACACAAGAAATACATGTCTTACAAGACTCCAAAACAGTGGCCAAACACACTGTCCACATGCACGCACACACACCTCCTTTTTCGATCACACTTTGATTGTCATCTTCATGATTTCCCGCACATAAACATATTCACATTTAATATAAACACATCATACATGCCTAAATCTACCAGCACAACATACCCATCCTACGAATTCATTCGGGAGCTAGTAACGAGGACATGCAAAGGGGAAAAACCTTAGTTTCGGAGTGAATATTTTGAAATCATAAGGGGCCTCTTGGGAAAGGGACCAAGAGAGAAGAAACCCATACCTTTTGACATTGTTCAAGCGAGAAGTTGCTGCCCAAAAGTTCCTCCAAACCACACCCAATTCACCTCAACGTACACACCACTCGACGAACAACCTCTCTTTGCCTTGACGTTTTTTATTACTTTGCTTTTCTTGAAATTTTCGTGTGTTCTTAAAGTGTGAAGAACAATTGTTGTTAAACAGTTCTTGAGTTTCTTTGTTAGGAAGAGCGTGAGAGAATGAGAGTTGAGAGACGTGAAAGAGAGTTGAGTGACGTGAAAGAGGTCTATTAGGATTAGGAGTGTAGGTTTGAATTAGTCAAAGTAAGGTTTAATCTAATTGATAAAAATCTGATTTATTTAGCTTAGGTGAAATGACCATTATGCCCTTACCAAAAATCAGATTTTTAATCAACAATTAAATCCTTAACTTGATGCTTCTAGTGGGGCTCGAACCCGAGTGACACCCCATTTGCGAAAATGGGTCACTTCGGGTCGCCCCAACCCGAATGCTCTTTTTTATTAAATTAATTAATTAAATAATTAATTCCTCAGGGAAATTACAATATTACTCTTGGCCTGGAAAAGACCATTTTACCCCAGGACCATCAAAACTTAAAGTTTCTTCTTTTAAGTCCGGTAAAGACTCTTTCGATTAAATATTTGTTTTCGAGAGCCTCACATGGTTGGTTCAAACCTTTCCAAGCTCAACTAACTCCCCAAGTTAGTTGTGGGTTCTGAGGTCTGGTTCTACGCGTATCAATCCGTGTGAACCTTGGTCTAATCGCAAGCATTCTTGACACCTTAAGTATTTATCTTATTCATTTTTAGGGTTGTTACATTATCCCCCCTTAGGAACATTTGTCCCCGAATGACACTACCAATACACATCGTAATGCCAGTCAGATCATAACAAAATCACTATGCACAGTCAAGCAATAGCAACAAAATACGGAGAGATAAGGAAACATAGACTTAAAAGTAGGAAGTCTAACCTCAAGATATTAATAGATGAGGGTAGCGGGATCTCATGTCGGCCTCAGCCTCCCACGTAGCACCCTCAACAAGATGATTTCTCCACAATACCTTCACTGTGGCAATCTCCTTGTTCCTCAGCCGCTTTTCATGTCTGTCTAAGATCTCAACAAGTACCTCCTCATAAGACAAGTCTTCACCAACCCCCAAACCTTCAACAGGTAGAATCGATGCTGGATCACCTAGGCACTTCTTCAACATAGAGACATGAAAGACTGGATGAACAGAATCTAGCTCCGCAGGCAATGCTAACTCATAGGCCACCTCACCCACACGCTGCAGGATCTCATATGGCCCAACATACCTCGGACTCAGCTTCCCTTTTCTACTAAATCTCATCACCCCTTTTATAGGTGATATCTTCAAGTAAACCTGGTCACCAACATCAAACTCTAAGGGCCGCTTTCTGTTATCTGCATATGACTTCTGCCGACTGTAAGCAGTAGTCAACCTGTCCTTAATCACTCTGACCTTTTCTAAGGCCTCATGAATGATCTCTGGACCCAAAATGGATGACTCTCCAACCTTGAACCACCCAACTGGAGATCTACACCTCCTACCATACAGTGCCTCAAACGGTGCCATCCCAATGCTGGAGTGATAGCTATTATTATACGAGAACTCTATCAAAGGCAGATGGTCATCCCAGTTACCTCTGAAGTCGATCACACACGCTCTCAACATGTCCTCCAATGTATGAATGGTGCGTTCAGTCTGAGGATGAAAGGTAGTGCTAAGCTTCACATGCGTGCCCAAGCTTTTCTGGAAAGAGCTCCAGAAATATGAAGTAAACTGAGCTACTATATCTGAAATAATAGACAAAGGAATCCCATGCCATCTCACAATCTCATCAATGTAGAGTCTCGCATAATCCTCGGCTCTATAAGTAGACTTCACAGGGATAAAGTGGGCAGACTTAGTCAATTTGTCCATAATAACCCATATGGAGTCATGCTGCCTCCTAGTCCTCGGAAGACAAACCACGAAGTCCATATTAATGGCCTCCCACTTCCAAGTCGGAACCTCAATAATCTGAGTAAGACCGTCAGGCTTAAGATGCTCTGCCTTGACCTGCTGCCAATGAGGACACTTGGCCACATACTCTGCAATGTCCTTCTTCATGCCTGTCGCGCCTCATTTTTCAGAAAAAATGGGTTTTGTGCACGACCTACCAACTCTTTTGGGATTTGGAGTTTGAGGAGTCGCCACCTAACGAATTAAGGCGCGTTAGGGCACCTATCTAACCTAACTAAGTCTAGCTAAGGTCAACGAGCCAGAGATCATGGTAAGGGTTCAAATTACCTCGAGGGGAAGGTGTTAGGCATCCCTCAAGGTCCACAAATGTGGGTCCCAGTCGTATCTCATGCATTTTTATGTGGGGTTACAAGTAGCAATTAAGGTCACTTCATTTATTAGTTAATTAACAAGCATGCTTGCTAAGTGATACAAAAATAAAACAATTGAGACTATTTTATTATTTTGATTAATTAATTAAGGAAAGGCTAGGTGATAACAAATATCAACAATTAAAATCATTTCTATTTAATTAATTAATTAACATGCGAAGGTAAGGTGATAAGAATTTATCTAAAATAATTAACTCATATTATTATTTTAGTTAATACTTAAGCATGCGAGTCTAAGTGATAACAATAAAATGTATATTAAGCAGTTAATAAAGAGATAAACGAGAAGATAGAAAAGAGACAAATAAATGAGCAAATAATTTTTATCTTTTTTTTTTTTTTTTTATCTACCCCAAACAAATATAATTTAAACAAAACAAATAAAGGGATAGAAGGGAGAGGAGACTCTAAGAGACTTTTTGGATCAGCACTCGACTTTTCTTTTTTATTTTTCCGATAGGCTGCCGTATAGGGACAGACAAAACCAATGTTTGTCTTTCAAGCCTGAGTCGATGTCATCATCTCCATAGGGCCAACTACCCCTACCCAACCACCACATGCATTTCATACCTAAGAGGTGCCTAATCGTCCCAACTTAATGTCCAAGAGGCGTTGAACTCTTAAAGGATGGGTTTAGACAAAATAAAATATAAGGCCCTCCTAGACACCAAATCAAATAAACAAGGCAAACAAGACGGTCATTTTAGCAATACAAGTCTCAATTTGGCCTCTAAAAATCAATTAGACATGCTTGCAAACAACACATAATTATGAAAGATTTCATGCCAAGTGTGTGACATACAAAGTTATAATAGCAAAACAAAAATTAATCATGAGGCAAAATATGACATGGAAGTAGATTTTAATGTTGAGCTAATTTTAAAGTGAGCAATGAATAGTGACATAATAACTTTTATTTTCTTTCAAAGTAGCAAAGGAATGTGATCTCACATGTACATATTATTTTAAAATAATAATAAAAAATTATTAACAACAAATTTTATTTAATTAGGCAGAAAATTTATTTCAAGAACAATAGATTTAATCATAAGATTATTTTAGAAAGAAGTAGTAGCAGAAAATTATTTTGAAAACAATGTATAACATGCAAAAATTAGTTAATTGAGCATTTTATAATAGCAAATTAATTTATTAATGCGGAAATTATGTTTAAGAGGTAGTAAATTTATTAGATGCAATAAATCAACAGGAATTGTTTATTTCAAAAAGTGTCAAAAATATGCACAACGAATTTTACTTCAGTTGTTGATATGCTGAAATTTACAAGCCTATTGACATGATTTCTAGGTGTTGAACATACTAAAAATGACAAAGTAAAGAAACAAATCAATTATGAACATGCTAAAAAATTAGTTGATAATTCCTATAAACATGAGTTCTACGTGTTTTAATAATCAACACATTTAAATGAAACATATAGGCATGATTTCTAACTCCAAATGACATATGAATGCATAAATTCTATAGACATGATTTATTCAATGACTAACTAAAATGCACACAAATTATTTACCTAACATTTTAGCAAATTAGTCATAACTAATTATTTAACATGCCAAATTAGATAAAATTAACTTCAAACATTAATTGGGCAAAATTAACTAAATGATTGAGCGAAGATGATTTGATTTATTTTTATTGTTTATTTTTTATGGTTAGATTTAAAATTACTTTATCACATATAAAACTTTTATCAAACAAATTATGAACCTATAGGCATGCCTTCTAACACAAATAAGTTTGCAAAAAAAAATAATAAAAAAAAGATGATTAACACATAATTCCCCCTCCCTTGGCGATCCCCCGAATTGTTTCAAATATATGAGTTGCTTTAGAGTTATACACATATTGTAATAAAAATAACAGATGAAAAAATATATACAACATTAAGATAAACAAAACTTTGTCCGAAATTTCTTGTAGGCCACTCTTCATCATCTTGAACTTTGAGTTCAAAACCTTCTAGAATAAGTAAGATAACACACATACAATGGAAAAATAATTGTAGTATAGAGCACTTATAGTAACAAGTTACTCTCAGATATACATATATAAACAACACAAATAAGAGATAAAAGGGACAAAACGTAGGCATAGATATATCAACAAACATGGAGAGAAAGGATAAGGAATGCTTCTTTTTGTTCCCAACACACAACAATAATAATAAATGCAAAATAAAATTTAAAAAATATAGAGGGCTGACTAATAGTAAAATGCTCATTAAGAATACTGACCGGTTAAGCAAAAGGAATAGTAGCAATGAAATAAGTTGATCCAACTTTTATTCGAACAAAAGCAAAATAGCAAATGAGAGCTCTTGAATATTTTACCGGAATCTTAATTTATTTTTTAGAGTAGCAAGAGAGCAATGAGAGGGTTAAGAAGTCTAGCCCTTGTGTTAAGAGAGAATGAATTAGTGAATGAGAGGAGGGGGTATTGTTTATATAGTAGAAGAGGGGACCATAATAAGGAAAATAGAATAAATTAAGGAGTCAATTAAATCACAATTTCCTTATTTTCAAGGAGAGCCAAAATCAGAAAATATTCTAATTATTATTATTATTAGGTTATTACTAAATATAAACAAGTAAGACAAAAGAAGAGACAAAATAATATTATTTTACCATATAAGAAATCAGTCAATTTTCAAATAAGGAAAAAGGGATCAATTAATATTATTTTCCTTATTTCAAAGGAGCCAAAATCAGATTTATACAAGTCTTATTGCCAAATATATAAGCAACTAAATATGACAAGGAAATAATTTAAGGTCAAATCTTTACCTAATAATAAATTACCGTAAATAAATATTTAAGAATCAATCTAGACAAACATTAAAGGAAAAGGACATTAGTTAATATTATTCTTATTTTAAGAGAGCCAAAAGAAATTATTATTATTATTATTATTATTATTATTATTACCAAAAAAAAGTAATAATAAAACAAAAATATAAGAAAACCAATTGAATAAAGTAAAAGGAAATCTAGCCATAGCAGCACAATATGTGACAAGTAAAGAACATAATTTGAAATGGTAGATTGCCATAATCAAACAAGAACACACATAATTAAATAAATGAAAGGAAAATACGAGCAATATTTATGAGCATAATTTCATGGGCATGTTCCACTAATTTAGTCAAATAAGTTCTATTTCAAATAACCCTACCAAGTTATCATGAATAAGAGAGTACCAAACTTCATTAACGGATTTTTAAAAAAAAATCTCCCAATTAATCATAATAGGCTCTTCCAAATTAGACAAGGGCAACATATCAATGAGAGACATAACGCAATACCCACAAAATTTATAGATTTTGAAGATCAGACAGACTCAAAATCAGTCAACCTAACCATATAGAAATATCTATTTAAATTCTATGATGAAACGAAATACACCAACTTTTAACAACACATCACATGTGAAGAATTAAGGCAACAGATCAAAGATGCAACTATTTCACCAAATGAGCAAGAGAAGTGTGACTAATTGGGAAGAATTTTAGTCAAAGCAAATACCATAATAGTATTATATAAAAGCAATTTGAGTAAAACGGACTAGAAAATCACATGTATCAATTATAACACCATATTTCAAGAACAAGTAGCCACATTCATGAGGAATTGAATTCCGGATAAAGAAAGTCGTACCTAGGGCGGATCTGAGAGATCCGCCTTATCTTTGATTTGCTTCCCATTTTCTGATCGAAGCAGCAACTGTTGCTATTGTTGGCTCGTTGCTGCTGGCAATTGCTTGTTGCTGGTTGTTCGATTGGAGCTGACTGGTTCTCGAGCTGCTGCTAGTCCGTCGGAGCGGCTGCTAGTTGCTGCGTGGGGTTGCAGCTGTTTTCCCCGGAGAAGAAAGCGGCTGGAGTTCAGCTGTCCCTGCAAAAGAAGAAGAAAATAAAAGGAGAAGAAGAAGGGGAGATTGGAGAGGGAAGGAGAGAAAGGGGAGGAGAGGCGCCGGAGATGGTTGCTGCTTTCGTGAGGCTGCTGCCCCGCTGCTGCTGCCGCTGGCAGCTCCACCAGTCAGCGGTGATCCTCGCCGGCTGCTGGTCGAACGGAGGGAAAAAGGAGACGGAGGAGAAGAGGCAAGGGGAGAGAGGAGGCGGTGCTGGCTCTGGCAGCCTTCACCGGAAAATGGTGAGTAGAGAGAGCGGCGGCTGGAGAGAGGAGAAAGAGAGGAGGAAGGGAGGAGAGTGAATTGTTTTTTTTAGGTTTTTGGTGTTAAAGAGAGAGATTGGAAAAATTGATCTCAACCGTCAGATTAGATAGAGATGGAGGTTAGGATTTGATCTAGGATTTAATTAATTAAATGGATGGATGAGATTAAAAGATGGAGTCTTAAAATCAAATTGGATTGGCCAAAATTGAAGTAAATATTGGCTAGAATTGAAAAATGAAAATGTGGTTATGATTGAAATAAAATTTGAATTGGATAGGCTAGAATTGAAAGAAAATTAAAATAAAATAGGCTAGGATTTAAATAATTTTGAGGAAAATTTAGAAATTACTATTTGATTAAAATACTATATATATTAAAATATTTTTATATTTGAAAATCACTTAAATTTTAAAACATTTGAAATTCAGTAATAATTTTAAAATATTTTAATAAGTTTACAATAATTTTATTAAGTAAACATACTAGAATATATAATTTTCAAGCAAAATCGACTAATATTCTAAACTTTAAATATTTTTTTAAAATATGTATTTAATCGAATAGTATTCCTAAAAATGGTTAAAGGTTGGTCAAAATTGGGTGTCAACAGCTGCCCCTTGGTTGATTGAGAATGAAGAATGAATTGTCGAGCAACCAACGTTGACTTAGTAGCCAATTTTGTCCGACCGGCGAGAGATGTCAATTGGATCAATTGAAACGATGTAGATTTAAAAAAGGGTACGACCGAGACTTTGGTATTAAGCCGCCTACATATCTCAGGTTATACGAGAATCAGGTCGTGTGTAGTTCTAGATTCAAGAGCAAATGAAACTCTTAAAAGTTGAAAGAGCGCTAAGGTATTCGGAAGGCACGATATCGTCTTGAATGGATAAGATTAGAGTAGCGAGAAAAGAGAGGTGGAGAAGCGAGAAAGTCATGATAGAGAGACGAGAAGAGAGATCAATCACACCTGCAAAATCAAAAAGCTAAGCATCCTTTGTAAGGCGGACGAACCTAAACGTCGTTTTAAGGCGGACGAGCCTAAGTGTCCTAAAAGGCGGACACGCCTAAGTCATTTTAAGGTCGACGAGCCTAAATGTCGTTTTAAGGCGGACGGGCCTAAATGTCCTATAAGATGGACGAGCCTAAATGTCGTTTTAAGGCGGACGGGCCTAAATGTCATTTTAAGACGGACGGGCCTAAATGTCATTTTAAGGCGGACGGGCCTAAATGTCGCATTGTAAGGTAGACGATCCTAGATGTCGCATTGTAAGGCAGACGATCCTAGATGTCGCATTGTAAGGCAGACAAGCCTAGATGTCGCATTGTAAGCGGACGAGCCTAGATGTCGTTTTAAGGCGGACGAGCCTAAATATCCTATAAGGCGGACAAGCTTAAATGTCATTTTGAGGCAGACGAGCCTAAAATGTCGTTTTGAGGCAGACGAGCCTTAAATGTCGTTTTGAGGCAGACGAGCCTTAATGTCACATTGTGAGGCGGACTAGCCTAAATGCCGCATTGTAAGACGGACTAGCCTAAATGTCTTATTGTTAAGCAGACAAGCCTAGATGAAGAAATAGTAGGTCACAGTAGCAAGTTGAGTCCGATGATATCTTCATATTAGCCTGAACGGTAGCTGAGTAGCGAAACGATAATGCGAGTAGCCAAGAATTTGTCTGATCCTTTGTTTGTAAGCGAGGGAACAGCTGTTCAGAAGGCGACTTTGTCTGTAATCTGCACAGCTGTAACTTGTAATATGACTTAAATAGAGTGGTTAGAGCAGCGATAAATGTAAACATGATGC